>WAAF01003046.1:204814-212314 GCA_013400475.1 Tricholaema leucomelas
GTCTAGGCTGGATGTTAGGAGGAAGTTGTTGGCAGAGAGAGTGATTGGCATTGGAATGGGCTGCCCAGGGAGGTGGTGGAGTCACCATCCCTGGAGGTGTTGAAGCAAAGCCTGGCTGAGGCACTTAGTGCCATGGTCTGGTTGACTGGATAGGGCTGGGTGCTAGGTTGGACTGGATGATCTTGGAGGTGTCTTCCAACCTGGTTGATTCTATGATTCTATGATTAGTTGAGGTGATGCAGGTCCAGGCAGAGGAATGAGTGAAACAGGTGGCAGCCAGACAGAGACTGACCAACCTTTATTTATGTTACTGTTTTTATATGTGGTTTTATATGTCTCAGCAGAGCGAGTGGGTGATATAGACATCATTAATATTTTCTTTTCACAGCCAGTGATCTAATTTCTCTCATTAAAACATTCCAGTTACCCTCAAACCAGCACATGATCCCAGCAGGCCTATATATGCCATGTAGCTCCACGATGGTGCTCCTTCCTGCTGGGGGTACGTGGCACAACATGGACCTCACCAAACCTGCTGTTTGGTTGGGCATTGCCTTGCCCAGCTAAACTTTCCCTGTGGTTGTCTCAGTGTCTTAATATTGTATACTCTCAAGGGAATTGAAAATCAAAGCAAATTCAATCCATTTATTGCTGGTTTGTTTTTTTTTCCTGTGATGTTTTCTGTCCCCTCCTCTAATTACATTGACACCTTGAAAAGTAGATTAAAAACTGGAACAGACCTTTGGCTTCCCAGGAAGCGGCTGGAGAATGTGGCTTTGGGTAAACACCCAGGTAAATGATGGGCCTGCAAGAGAGAGCTGCATCTTCTGGACCATGACAGCCCTCCTGTTTGACTCTCCTCTCTGTGTCCAGGTCTCTCTCCGGCCGCATCGTTGGTGGCGTCTGGTGGTTCTTCACCTTGATCATCATATCCTCCTACACAGCTAACCTGGCAGCCTTCCTCACCGTGGAAAGGATGGTTTCTCCCATTGAGAGTGCAGAGGACTTGGCCAAGCAGACAGAAATCGCCTATGGGACCCTGGAAGCTGGCTCAACTAAAGAGTTTTTTAGGGTAAAAAGGAAACTTTAATGCAAGCATTTGATTAGTCTCTTGTTTGACGAGTCCTCCAGTCCTCACACACCCTTAGCTCATCTGGTTTTTATCTCTCTTGCTTCCCTTTACCATGCTAGGACCTGCTGAGGTTGCCCCTAGAACAGCAAAATTTCAGTTTTCCCTGTGCCTCTCAGAAGGCTGTCAGTGTCTCCAGTAAAGGTGATATTCTGCAACTGTAAACATGAATATGGAATATCAGTGTGCTTCCCCATGTCACTGAGGAGCTGCTCTGAGCACCTCCAAAAAACTCCTCCTCTGATTTCAAGCTCGCTTTGCCCATGGTTTAATCCACAAAATCACTTCTCATGCACAAATAAGCTCTCTTCTCCCAGGCAACCAGCAATAGAACAAGGGGACACAGCCTCAAGTTGTGCCGGGGGAAGTATAGGCTGGATGTTAGGAGGAAGTTGTTGCCAGAGAGAGTGATTGGCATTGGAATGGGCTGCCCAGGGAGGTGCTGTCCCTGGGGGTGTTCAGGAAAAGCCTGGATGAGGCACTTAGTGCCATGGTCTGGTTGACTGGATAGGGCTGGGTGCTAGGTTGGACTGGATGATCTTGGAGGTCTCTTCCAACCTGATTGATTCTATTCTATTCTACCTCTGAGCCTCCGCTTCTCCAGACTGAACAGCCCCAACTCTTTCAGTCTGTCCTCACAGCAAAGCTGCTCCAGCCCTCTGAGCATCCTCGTTGCCCTTCTCTGGACATGCTCCAGCATCTCCGCACCCCTCTTGTAATAGGGGCTCCAGAACTGGATGCAGTACTCCAGGTGGGGTCTCACTGGAGCAGAGTAGAGGGAGAGAATCACCTTCCTTGAGCTGCTGGCCACATATGCCACAAGCTTCATAAATCAGGGACCGAGCTGGGCCCTGGTGCAGAAATAGCAGGAGATTCATTAACATCCCATTGCTCCATTTGCCTTCCCTGGCCCATCCAATATGTGGGTAAGTGTCCTGTCCGAGCTGGAAATCTCAGTGGGCTCTCACACCTCTCTTAACGCTTGTGTTGGGTTTCTGCTGTCCCACGCAGCGATCCAAAATAGCAGTGTTTGAGAAGATGTGGACGTACATGAAGTCTGCCGAGCCCTCTGTTTTTGTGAGGACAACAGAAGAGGGGATGATCAGGGTGAGGAAGTCAAAAGGGAAGTATGCCTACCTCTTGGAGTCCACCATGAACGAGTACATCGAGCAGCGGAAGCCCTGTGACACCATGAAGGTGGGAGGTAACTTGGACTCCAAAGGCTATGGCATTGCAACACCAAAGGGGTCTGCGCTGAGGTAAGTAGCTTGGATTTGCTTTCTTTTGCTAACCCGCCCAGCAGATCAGTGTATGCACACAGTTCAATCTCCATTGCCATGTTAATCATGTCAGCTTGGGGCAGGGAGGGGGTGGGGGGAGAGGAAAAGTGACATGAAAACTCAGCGTGACGTGCAGGGAAGTAAAACGCCCAGGTCCCATTGAGCAGCAATGTGAGCATCTAACTGTTCGAGCCCTGCATTTGGAAACTGGATCCTGGCTGATCCGCTTGCTATGAGTGTGTCTGCTGCATCAGGTGATGGCAGGGGGGCTGCTGTGGTGTAACCATTGGTTTCACAGAGCATTAGCCAGCAGGGACGCTCATCCTGTGCCATGTGAACGTGCAGCTTTGTGGAGTATGGTATTACCTTGGCTTGGATCCATGCTTGCAGAGGGAGAGGAAAGCATTTCGGTTTCTTCCTAAAGTGAAATGCCATTTGGAAGGGGTGGGAAGCCAGCTTTAAGCCTGCACACCCTGCAAAAGGTGTGCTTTTTGATTCACTGAGGCAATTCAGATGCTGGCAAGCACTAAATTTATGGCAAGTCCAAAGGGGCACAAACCCTGCATTTCTGGGCCCAGACCTGCACCTATCACATGCCTTTGCCTACTGTCATGTGAAATATCTTCACAGACCTTCCTTTAAAGAGCAAAGTACAGACTCAGATCAGAATTGGTAACAGAGCTTGGACACAGAGCTGGATGTGAGCTGATCCACCTCCAAAATGCCTCTCACCAACTGACCTGCTCAGAGCACCATTACCACAGTCTGCAAGCTGGGATGGTGACCTGAGTCACATCGGAAGCCCAGTTCCTTTTGGTAGCAGCTGTGCAAGGTTTTCACTTTACAATCTTGAGGAACGTGATCTGTGAGGATTTAATAGGACTGCTAAATCCTCAGAAGCCACAGCTTTAAGTAGTCTGATTGATGATTCAACTGATTTAGTTATTTTTCTGAGCATATTTGAATCAAAATATTTTGACCAAAACCATATATATGGCCTTATAATTGCTTGCTAACATAACCCAAGGCAGAGACATTTAATCCATGGTCTCTGTATTACTAGAAACCAGCTGAGCATTTGCTGAGGGATTTGTCTGATCACATAGCTACCAAGCCAAAGCCAGCCCAAGAAATAGAAGATAAACTCATGGAATCATTTTCATTGGGAAAAAAACTCTTAAGATCACCAAGTCCAACTGTTAGCTATCAATGGATGGCACATGAGGCCCAGGGATTTTGATTACTACATTTATAAGGTCAGCTTAAATGAGATTCAGGCTGTCCCCATACCAGCAATACCTTTAGAGAAGTTCATGAGTACAGCTCAGGCAATTCTTGCATCCAGCATGGTTCAGGCTCTGCAATGGCATGAGGCCCTCAAAAGGTGATGGATCTTTTCTCACAGCTTCTGCAATGCTTTCTCTTGTACTCTCTCTGGTGTTTGTTTTCTGTCTCACAAATATGGAAAATAGGATGCAGGACTGATTCTATTTATTTAAACATCAGTCTTGTATCCTAATTTTGATATTACAAAACCAAACAGGAGCATCCTACCTGTCTTGTAAGTGTTGGCATGTGAAGGAGCCATTTATTGTAGTTCTGGGGAGGGGGGGAGAAGAATCAAAAAGAAAATGTCATCAATCATTTTCATTTTGCAGCTCCAAGCATCCCTCTGCTAGGCATGATTCCAAAAATCCCTGACATTTCTTTCTCTTTCCTCTTTTTCACCTGGGCTGCATGTAGAACCAATTTCTTATGGCCCTAATGGCAAAGGAGGAATGCTTGATTCCCCATCCAGTGGTGTTTCTTTGGAACAGTTGCTGTCAGGTTTTGTGCCATTATGTTTGTTTTGTTCCTGTTGGTTTAATCGTTACCAGTTCCACGCAGTCACCGCATAGTGTCTGTTTTCCCCTCGGGGTCCTGCAGGCAAGAGGTTGCCCTGAGCAAGGTGACGTTCATGAGGGATCTGGATAGCACACTCAGACTGTCTCTTGTTCGGGCTTTATCTCCACTCACTTCCATTCACAGAGCAAACTCTCTGAGCTGGGTTTGGAGGGAGATGTGAGCCAGGCCCATCTCAGCTCAGGTGTACTTTAGAAACTGGCTTTGTTTTGAATTTTGCTGCAACCTTTCGTTGTTCTTACAGAATAGAATAGAATAGAATAGAATAGAATAGAATAGAATAGAATAGAATAGAATCAATCAGGTTGGAAGAGACCTCCAAGATCATCCAGTCCAACCTAGCACCCAGCCCTATCCAGTCAACCAGACCATGGCACTAAGTGCCTCAGCCAGGCTTTTCCTGAGTGGCTCCACCACCTCCCTGGGCAGCCCATTCCAATGCCAATCACTCTCTCTGCCAACAACTTCCTCCTAACATCCAGCCTAGACCTCCCCTGCCACAACTTGAGGCTGTGTCCCCTTGTCCTGTTGCTGCTTGCCTGGCAGAAGAGACCAACCCCACCTGGCTACAACCTCCCTTCAGGTAGTTGTAGACAGCAATGAGCTCTGCCCTGAGCCTCCTCTTCTGCAGGCTGCACACGCCCAGCTCCCTCAGCCTCTCTTCATAGGGTTTGTGTTCCAGGCCCTTCACCAGCTTTGTTGCCCTTCTCTGGATGACCACACTGTTCCTGATCCAGGCCAGGATGCCATTGGCCCTCTTGCCCACCTGGGCACACTTCTGGCTCATCTTCAGCCTACTATCCACCAGTACCCCAGGGCCCTTTCTTCCTGGCTGCTCTCAGCCACTCTGTCCCCAGCCTGTAGCGTTGCTTGGGGTTATTGTGGCCAAAGTGCAGAACCCTGCACTTGGCCTTGTTCAATCTCATCCCATTGGCCTCTGCCCACCCATCCAGCCTGGCCAGGTCCCTCTGCAGGGCTCTCCTACCCTCCAACAGCTCCACACCTGCTCCTAGCTTGGTGTCATCCACAAACTTACTGATGCTGGACTCAATCCCCTTGTCCAGATCATCAATAAAGATATTGAACAGGACCGGGCCCAGTTGTTGTGGCCAGATCAGTTTTCCTGCATTTAGGATAGCTGATTAGGGAAGGATCCTACAGACAATCTGAATGAGAGTTCACCACTCTTTCTTGCCTCTCCATGGGAACACAATGCCAGGACACTGCCACAAATGAGTCTAAACAAGGTTGCAAATCCAGATACAATTCTATGTGTTGTAGCAGGTGCACTCATCCCTCAGACCATCAGTTAGGCCTCTTGGGCTGCTAAAAGAGCTTGCTGCTTCCTTCTGGGTGAAACTGACCTTGAATATATTTGATCTCCAGAGGCTGGTGAGAGGCCTCAAGCACAAGCCCTACGAGGAGAGGCTGAGGGAGCTGGGATTGTTTAGCCTGGAGAAGAGGAGGCTCAGGGGAGACCTTATTGCTGTCTACAACTACCTGAGGGGTGGTTGTAGCCAGGAGGAGGTTGCTCTCTTCTCTCAGGTGGCCAGCGCCAGAACGAGAGGACACAGCCTCAAGCTGTGCCAGGGGAAATTTAGGCTTGAGGTGAGGAGAAAGTTCTTCCCTGAGAGAGTCATTGGACACTGGAATGGGCTGCCCAGGGAGGTGGTGGAGTCGCCGTCCCTGGGGCTGCTCAAGGCAAGCTTGGACGTGGCACTTGGTGCCATGGTCTAGCCTTGAGCTCTGTGCTAACAGCTTGGACTTGATGATCTGTGAGGTCTCTTCCAACCTTGGTGATACTGTGAGACTGTGAGACTGTTTAAATTTAGCTGCATTTAGGCAAGGTAATGATGGGAGGGCAGAAATTGCACCTCTCAACACCAGCTAGGTCAAGGTACGTTCCCGTCTGACACAAGATAATCATGGAGCTGCTAATGCCATCCATTTACCTGACAGGAGCTCTCCCCCACTCTTGCACAAGTGATCAAAGGAGGGCAAAATGCCAAACTTTCCAAACCAGGGGATAGAAAAGGCAAGAAATGCCATGTGAGTCTAGACTCAAAGCACAGGGAGGTTTTTGAGATGGACATCTGGGAGGGCAAGTTCTTCAGAGCAGCCAGACTAATATTGAAGCTCCTTAGGACAAAAGCTGTTTTTCCTAATGTCTCTGGGTAAACACAAAATGTTCCCTGAGCAAAACTGACCTTCTTTCAGGACCCCAGACCTCTCAGTCTTTCATGAAAATACACTCAAGATGAAGTAATGCTTGTCTGCAGCTTGTACTCCCCACGAGCTGAAGAGAGAGACAATTAGCTGAAACCAAGCTTGCCAGGAAAGCACTTAGCACATGGTTCCAAAAATCATACAGCTGAGCCTCTGCTCAGGAAAACTGCAATGCATTTATTTTGTTGCCACCTTGTTCCCACACAGAACCTGCAATGTATTTTGGCTCATTAGCTAGCTAATCTTTTGCAGATGGTTCAGGCATCAGAGTGCTAATTAACCTGTATTCTGTTTCAGAGGACAGAAATAATTATCATTTACTTAGTGCAGAATTCTTCCTGAGGCTGTGCTCACATGTTGCTCTTGGCTTTAAATGCAACTAAAGTTAGACTCTGACTGTTAGAGGGAAAAAAAGTGGGGAAATAGTCAGTCATCTTCAAACCTACACCTTTGCCTTCTCCTTGGACTGCTAGGAAGTTTAACTGCACCTGGATTTTGCTTCTAGAAGGCTTCATTCTGCCTGAAAGAGGCTCCCAATCCTTGGGAAGGCTTCGCTGCTTGAATAGAATCCCAAGAGGCAAAGCCATTGTGGGTCAGCATATTCCTCTTGCTCACAGCCAGGCTCCTTTAGACTTGCAGTGTAAGAATCTCCCTCTTGGCAAGGATTTCTTGGTGTGGTATAGAGTGCTCTGTGCATGAATTCTCTGAGATGGGCTGCCAGGTCTTTGGCCTTTTTGAAGATCTGTTTTGTTGATAGTAAAGCTCAATAGACTCGATGGTTCTGCCTTCCATCTCTTCCATGCTTTTTTTAAAGCCCTCTCACATTTGTGCCTCACTGTGCTGAGCTTTTTCCCTCTTTTTTTTTCCCATGCAATGTCTACGCCAGAAGTGCACCTGAGATGCAGCATCCAGAAACAAACTGTGCCCGTGTGCAGAGCCTATAAAAGTCACTGCTGCACATCC
>WAAF01003046.1:214814-232792 GCA_013400475.1 Tricholaema leucomelas
GGAATCACATCAGAGATGCATCATTCACGTCAGAGATGCATCATTCACATCAGAGTTGCATCATTCACATCAGAGATGCATCATTCACGTCTAGTTTGGGCCAGTGTTCAGTTGAGAAGGGGTGATTTTACAGGACTTTAGGGAAAGAGCAGAGGAAACCTTGAATATTTTCATCAACATTCTAGCCCTCAGGCAACAGAAATAAAAGCTGCAGTTCAGCCCCAACGCTTCTATCCCAGAGCTGCAGTGAGATATTCACAATTGTCCAGAATTGGTTTTGCTCTCAAGTGCCAATGGTGTTCCCCAACTGAAAATTGGAAAAGAAAATGGAATATATTTTTTGCTCAACTCACCTCCAGAATCAGATGGAGTGGGTTGGATTTTAAAGCATTAAAGATGTTCAAATTTCCTAAGAAGGGGGAAACTTCTACAAACATTTTTGGCTAGGCTGTCATGTATTTTTCTAACTGGCCTAATTGTCTGAGTCTCACCAACTGCTTTATCACATTGTAAAACATTCTGGGACTGACAGATGCTATTTAAAATCAAATTCTGCTCTTCTCTGCAGCGTTGTATATAGCCAAGAATACCCCTTCTATAAAGCATGATATACAACATGGCATTGGTCCCACCCAGGCAAAAAAATCTAATTCACTTGTGTAGTGTAAATGTTTTGCAAGGTAACCAACTGAGCAATAGTCACCATATGAATGAAAAGTAATTACTTCTGCTGGGAAACTGAAGCCGTGACACAGCTTCCACAATACCTTCACCACAAGCCTGCATGCATCAGTGCCAGAGAAACCCCATAGTAGGTGATAAAACGCCCAGAAAGAAATGGATGTGACATCAGTTTAGTTTAGAATCAAAATCCAGACAGTTCTGCACTTGAACACTATTCTGGTGGAAAAGAAAGAGAAAAAGAAAAGAAAGTAGATGCAGTGTTTAATTCCACACAACAGGAGAACCGCTAGGGATTGAAGGAGAAGGTACGGGACGTGTGGGTTTATATGGATCATACGACCTCGATATTAATCACATGTTATTTACATGTGCTTGAAACAACATGACCACATGCACATGTGAGTAAGTGAGACTGGAGCCTAAAGAGAGCTGCTTGAAACTCCATGTGTGAAATCAGCAGGCAGAAGCCTTAAAACCATGCCAGTACATCCTGTAACCAGAAGCCATAAAGCCAAGATCGCAGTGAAGAGTCTCAACTGTTACACCAGTGGGTCACATCTGTTCCTTGCTCAGCATCCACACCGTGTCTCCAGCAGCAGTGCAGTGTGAAACAACAGTCAGAGAAATCAGCACCCACATCACCAGACTCCCCTCTCCCACCTGCAGAAGGACCAAGCAAATGTGCTGCTCACTTGTTCTTGTTAATGCAGCTGGACAAACGTGCCCACCTATCCTCCACCTGTCCTTCATCCAGTTTTGCTTCTTGAGCTCCTTTGTGCCAATCACAAACAAGTCCAGATGACAGCTGCTGCATGAACCATTCCTTCCACTTTAGCCACAGTGCCCTCAGTCCTGGGGATGAGACAGGGCTGAGCACCAGGCTCAGCTTTCCCCATCTTGACCACAGTGGGCACAAAACCCACCTGCGCTTTGGGGTCACAAGCCAGACCATGCACCTGTCCTCTAACAGCCAAGTATCAGAGCAAAGTTTGAGAGGTTGGAGGCTATTCCATATCTTTCCTCCCACAGGCATGACAAAACCTTCTCACTTTTGCCTGTTGTTGAGTGCAGCTTAGTTTGCTGTTAGAGGACTTTCAAGAGTGTAAGTGAATGCTAATGAAGAGAGACGAGAGCTAATTGGATGTAAGGTTCTAGTTAGAGCCAAGTAAAGCCTCTGGTGTTTCCCAGGGTTGTAGTCATTGGCCCCAGACAATGTTCTATGACTTTAGCTGACTTCTCTGCATTCCATTTTTACTCTGTTGCCCACCTAGGTTTTTCTCAATCCAGAGAAGCCCCTAGAAAGCAGCAGTAGCTACATTGGTGGATCTGAACTAAAACTCCAGAGGCACTCCTGTTTTGCCGAATATTTGGATGTGCTATGCCACCCCAGGAGGTACCTGGCAGCTGCACTCAGGGGCTGTTGATCCAGGACCACAACAGCCCCAGACAAATTGCCCAGCAGTGGGAAAGCCTAGGCAGTGTCCTGCCCTAAGCAGCAATGTCCCTGCTGCTCCTTTCCCCACAGTAAACCCATACCAGCTACCTCTTTAAGCAGGCTCAGGGTTTCTCCACACACACCACCAGCATTTCACATAGCTAGAAACCATCCATCAATTAAAGGTCCTGTCTCACAGCCTTCCTGCTCTCCCCCTCTACTTGCCACAGCAGAAATAAGCCCAGAAGAAAGACAAACACTCTGTAATTAGGTGGTTCCCTAAAAAGACCCCATTTTACAAACAATGGAGTGGAGAACTTTCTTTGCAGGCTCTGAAATGTGCTGTACACTTGAAAGGGATGCCTTGGGTTGTTGGAGGGTAATGAGAAGGTAGGCATTAAATGTCAGGGCAGATGAATGTGACTGTCCTCATTCCTGGGGCTTCTGCAAGGCAATGAGAAAACAAGAAGACTTTTCCAGACAGGGATGGCAAGGTGAAAACTGCTTGTAGGGGCAGACAGATAACTGAATGGAATTAAAAGACCTTCATCAAAGCCACAGGGATCTTCCAGTCACCTTCTTCAGTTGCAATAATTGTGCTTTTCCTTAAAACAACAAAACCTTGCCCTGCCTTTGAAGTGAAGTGCCTGGTTCTCAGGCCCAAGGTGTCTTTTCATACTGAGCATCCTCATCCCCACCAGCTGGCCATCTATGTGCCCCTACCCATCCTCTGGTAGACACACAGCAGCGCTCAGAGTCAATGGCCAGAGCTAAGTCCATGATTGCAGAGCTTCAGGCCTTGCCCCAATAAAGTTGGTGTAGTGTTTTGTGTAAAAGATAAAGCTCTGGAGCTACTACCTGTTCTGAGGACAGTTCATCTTCTGTGAAGACCACAGCAATGCAAGATGCCATCGTCCTGTGCTTCCAATGGATTCTTGAGCAGGGTGAAAGAAAGGACTGGCCCTGCTGGGGAACCAGGCAAATTCAACAGCAAAGAGGATAAATGACAAAGAAGATGATGGACACAGAGCCATATTTGAGAGGAACAGAAGGGACTGTGCCTGGTTGCTGCAGCAACAAGGCTGGGCTTTCAGAAAGATGGGGTTTTCTTTCTCTTTTCACCTGCCAATCTTCCCCCCACGTCAGCGCTCTGCCACCACGGGAGACGAGCAATGACATTTACACTCCCACTAACAAGCTGGTTCAGTGATGGGCAGCTCTGCAGGAGAGCATCTGGTGTCACAGAGCCTGAGCAGGGAGGATGGCAGAGTCCTCTCATGCAGTTAGCATAATCTGGGACTTTTTATTGTTGTAAGCATCACTGAGGCTACAGTATGCACCAAAAAGGCAAGGAAAGCCTTGGGGAAGCATGCAGCGATTCCTACCCTACATAAGGGTCCAGTCCTGCACCAGTGGGAGCAGTGAGGTGCCACTCCCACCTGGAGAACCTCTCTGCATGTCCTGCTGGGAGAGGGAAGGAAACAAAAAGAAGATGAGCAAGAAGCCAGGTGACAACTCAGCACCTATTTCATGTCTCAGGCTCTGGCATCAGCCATGCCCCCACAGGCTGCTGTCCCTCAGCTGTCACTGAAGCTGCCCATGTCTTTGCTGAGGAGAAACTTTGTTATGGTGGCTGAGGTGACATTTAGGCTGTTCTCTCCCTCCCACCAGGTTTGCCAAGCCATGTGCCACACTGTCTTTTTCTTTGCCTTTTGGATAAGAAAACTTTCAGTTCACCCAGATAGTCTTAATAGTGGTAGCAGTAGTAACTAGTAATAGTAGTAACAATAATGCAACTGCAAAGTAGCTGCAAGGAAAAGCTCTGAAATAAAAATATAAATTCATGATGCAGGAAAACTGCTCAATTTGCTGCTGGTAGCAGAAGGAACATGGAAAGGAAGAACCAGAAACCTCTCCTGGCAGCCAGACCACTCTACCCTTGCCACCAGCTGAGACGATGCCCTGTTGGACCATGACCTCCAAACTGGGGGGATGGAAGCAGAAGAATATTGTGACCAATAAAACTTGAAATTTGTGTATTTGAGCAGAAGAAGCTGAGTTGCCTGAAGGTCTGTGGCTGCAAGTCCAAGACCCTTGAGGAGTCTCTCATGCCTAGTGTGGATTGGACTGACACATTTATTTGAGAGCATTAATAAGTTTTCTCTGAGGTGTGATTCTTTCTCACAAAGCTTGGAGGTTCCTGACATCTTGATGATCTCCACCCTTCTGTCAAATCTAGGTGAAAGTATGGGCTGAACATCACTGTTAGGACACAGACAAATAGGCTGCTCCACCTCCTTCCCTGTGAGCACCAAGCATGTACTAATCAGCCACATTTCATTAAGGTGCCAGGCTGAAAGATTAGGGTGTCACAGAGGGCAGCCTCTAGTGTCTTTGTCCCTCCCTGAAGCTGGAGCAGCCTCTTCAGGCTGCATTTGAAGAGGCAAAGTACCTGATGTGTTGTAACCCAGTTTTCTCAAAGTAATTGCTCCACTTTGCTAAACCCTCACTAAAAAACTACCTACATTTTTCACTTGGTGCTTAAAAGTACACCCAGTAATCTGCAGAGAGGAGATGACAGAACAAATGGACAGCCAAGCCTGGGGAAAAAAAATACAAGAAGGCAGATTATAAAAGACTGGATAAATAATCCTTCAGATATAGAGGCTGCAGAAATTAAGAGGATATTGGCAGAAATGTCTCATTACAGAGGCACACAGCAAGAAGCATCAGCAAGATTATAAACTGACCAATGTATGAAGGTTATACAAGTGAGAAACCAGACCTGTCTGCAGCAATGGAGCTCACACAGCATGGAGTCAATATTGCAGAGCAGCAACAGCGTGGAGTAGGAGACTCCTGTCTGATCGAACTACAGAGAAAGTCTGTCCATGAAACAGGAGACTCATACACAGAGCTGAGTCACAGAATCACAGAATATTAGAGGTTGGAAGGAACCTCTGGAGATCTTCGAGTCCTATCCCCTTCCAAAAGCAAGATCACCTAGGGTAGTCCACACAGGAATGCATCTTAGAATCAACTAGGTTGGAAGAGACCTCCAACATCATCCAGTCCAACCTAGCACCCAGCCCTGTCCAATCAACCAGACCATGGCACTAAATGCCTCATCCAGGCTTTGCTTCAACACCACCAGGGACAGCGACTCCACCACCTCCCTGGGCAGCCCATTCCAATGGCAAATCACTCTCAAATCCAGGCAGGTTTTGAAAGTCTCCAGAGAAGGAGACTGAACCAAGGTTTTGAGTCCTGCTGCTGCCCAGATTATACCAACACTCCACCTCTGCCTAGTCATCATGAAGGCGAAAGTTTTGAGAGCTGCACCGAGTGACATTGAGGTTAGATGTGGGGACTCTGTTTCCTTAGCAGTGAAATGAGTCTTTCTGAGACTCATCTCTTCCCCAGAGAGCCGTAACAATTCATTAGGCAGTTGTAACATCAGAACATAGCTGCTGCCTGTGAGTTGTGGTCCATTAATAGCCCTATTTATTGCCAACCAAATAATTAGCTTAGATATGCACCGATGGCTCTTGATTGCATATGAAATAACTGCCTTATTACACCGAAATCCAATGAGTTTGTGCGGACAGCTCAGGTGTCGGCTAGACCTCAGGACTGGAGAGGAAAAGGAGGAGGAAAACACAAAGGAAAGGAAAAAACAACAAAAAGACAGAAAATCCCCAGCCATTTCCATGTGTTGCTCAGCAACAGACTTTGCAGGGGAAACAATCTAGGGATGAAGGAATGAGCATTTCCAAGAGAACAGGTTATTTCAGGCGAGACATCAGGGACAAGCAAATGCCACAGAGGAGGAAAACTGGTTGGTTTGGGGGGTTTGGTTGTTGTTGTTTGGGTTGGGTTGTGTATTTTTTTTTTTATCTCCTTTAATCAATAATTTAAACCAGGCATTTGGAGTAAAATAAGCATTTAAGACAGCTGCTTGCAAAAACGGAGGGCCCAAAGAGTCACATTGCTGATGAAATGTTTATTCTATCTGTGCGAGGGAAACGTTAGATTTACTAGACACTGGGATCAAAAATGCTCTTAGAACTGTCAGCTGTTGGTTTAAAGGAGAAGGTGATGCCATGCCAACATTGCTATATTGTGCAGCACCCCTCCCCGAGCCGTCTCGTATTAATCTTGTTGTTCTCCTTCCCACGTGCCCTCCCCTCCCTTCTCCTTTCTCTTCCAGGACAAGACGAGCGCGCTGAGTCTCAGCAATGTGGCGGGGGTTTTCTATATCCTCATCGGTGGGCTCGGACTAGCCATGCTGGTTGCCTTAATCGAGTTTTGTTACAAGTCCAGAAGTGAATCAAAGCGGATGAAGGTGGCAACCCGTTCCCCGGCCTTTCACACCTTCTCTCTGATCTTACCCCGGCTCCAAAGCTGCCTTCAGAGACGCCCAGACCATGCGTGGAAAACCAAGACATAGGGATAATGAAGTGACCGTGTCACTCGACTTGCTAGAAAGGAATAGGAGCATCAGAGGAAGCTAAAAGAGGGTCAAGTGGGCCATAGCAGGCAGCTGATGCAAGACCAGACATGTGGCATAATGCTGGTTCAAAAGCCAGAGATAGAACAAAACCAACACAAATGGCAACAGGGGCAATGCCATTTCTTACCATTAACAAAGGCAGATGATGGCAACGTGAGTGCAGCATGGATGGAGTGTGTTGGGGTTGGTGTGATACAGCCCTTGCTGCAATAAGAAATAATCCCCAAACCCGAGCACTCAACAGCAAGATAAAACTGGGATAGCACAGTAAGGAATCAGGTCCTGTTGTTCCCTTTGCTGGCACCCTCCTGGCACCACCCCTGCCTGGCAGATTGGCAAGAGTGATATATGCTCAGAGCATCGGTGTCCTGGAACAGGGCCACCCAACTCAGAATTATGGGTCCCCTCAGGGAGAAATTGGCCTCCAACATCTCCTGTAACATTGGGTTTCTTCTCCAGCCTGTCATGGTCTTGCAGAAGTGTACTTCCTATGACCCAGGAGATTTGTTTCAGCCCTAAATTCTGGTGTTCCCAAATTTCAGAACATTATGTCAAGAGTGGATTAGATCTGAGAGCCTTAGGGAGAAACTTTAACTGCAGCATCTGTGGAACAAGCACATCTTGACTCAGATGAGTAGGGGACAGCATTGTGCACAAGGGTGCAGCGAGACATGTGCTATATGGGCAACACATTACTTCTCTTCCCTATCTTGACCCCTCCTATGAGCAGGGAAGGTTGCAATGAGGAGATGAAGTATGTAGCAAGTTGCATAACATTTAGAGAGATTTTCACTTCCCTGAGTGCTGAAACTTACTCAGAACTGAGAGGAAGATAAGCAATTGTTCCTTTGGGGTTTATGTCACTGTTCCACAACACACTTAATGTTTTGTCAGCAATAACAATACTTCTAATTCACTGGAAATGTGAAGCATTTCCCATTGAGGGTTAGAAAACTCTACAGGCAATGAGAGGTACATTGAGCACAGGAGTAATGTAATATGAGCAATTAATATCCCTAAAATTAAATTCTGATTGCTGTCTGCAGAGCAAAGCTACGTATGCCACATATGCACTGCTAAAGACTGCCAGAATGCAGTAGTTCCATAGCTTTAGTCTTAAGGACATCCTGCCCTGCTCTTGGCTTCCCTGTGTTACTTGATGTGACTCACTGGTATGCACATCAGTCTCACAGTGCTCTTGCCATGTTACAGCCAGCCACTATGGGAAGGGATTGTTGCTGGTAGAGTTAACATCCGATCCAAGCCTGTCCCTTTGGCTGGCTCCAACCATCGGTGGCTGCTTCACAAAGCCATTCAGCAGAGCTTTGGCAAGTGCCTAGAAAGATGGGCCAGATCCTCCTCTAAGCCCAAGTTCTGCTCAGCAAATCCCTGAGTGGGCTGCAGATCCTGCTAGCACAGGAGGCTGCTCCGTGGCTGGCAAAATGCTAGGCTGACTGTTCCAGATTTACCTGTTCTCCATAATTCTTCATTTGCATATTCCAGTCCATAAAGAATGAGGGTACCCTAAGAGACAGCTTAAGCATAAGAAAACAAATTTCACTTCCTCTTTCAGCTTAATTCTTCTGAACAGTTGGCTTCTTTAGATCTCTGGAAGCAAACCTTTTGGACATTATCTGGGTCAAGATAATGAGATTTAGTTTCCTGAGTTAGATTTGAATTTCCTGGTTACCTCAGTCCTTGCTGTAGACAAAAACACAGGCACATGCTCAACTTCTCACATGAGGAAAGTTAAACATATGCTTGCAGTGAGTCAGAGTCCACCATACATAACAGTACTGGAGTAGTAATAGCAGATCTATGGGGGAAGTGTGTGTAATACCTTTGCTCAGATCCAGGATGACTGTTCTTATGTTGCAGAGTTTGAATAGCTCTTGCATATGGCATGTGTGCTTTATACCCCAAAATACCGCTGAGCGTTTGAGCTTTGAATGTGGAAGAGGTGCGAATTAACAGAGCAGATGCAATGGGGACATGCAGCAAGTGAGATTCTGAATGGAGACACGGAGGGCGAGAAGAGTGGCAGAAAGACAGCACTGGTTTATATATACTGTAATTCCTCCACCATTGCTAAGGACAGGGGGAGACCCCCCCCGTCCTTCCTAAAAAGGGTTTTTGTTTAATCCCACAGCAATCAATCAACGAAGCCATACGGACATCAACCCTTCCCAGGCCGGCTGCAGCAGGAGGCAGTGGAGAAAACGGACGCGTGGTCAGCCACGACTTCCCCAAATCCATGCAGACGATCCCGTGCATGAGCCACAGCACCGGCATGTCCCTGGGAGCTACGGGATTATAATTGGCCTTTTGACCCATTGCCTGGGTGAGAGCAGGGGCAGCCCGACTCCACCCCCTCCGGAGCCAAAACCAAACCCCACACCAACAAGACAAACCACGATGACAGAAGGGACAATTGGATGGATCTGCTCGAGGAAATCAGATTTGTTTCCCTTTTGATTTGCAAATAGATCCACCGGCAGGAGAACAGGAACAGGTCTGTACTGCAATAAGGAGAGTGTGATGGGATTTAACAGACTCATGAACCATCCCTGATCAAAGAACCACTGGAACACTAATGAGGACTGTGCCATTTTGTTTTAACTTGGTTGTTACTACGTCTTAGTGTGTGCAATATATATATTTTTTCTTACTAATTGCTGTGGTGTCAGGGTAACATCAGCCCTTTCCCCCTTCCCTGCTCAGTCCTTCAATCTGGTTTAGTTTGGGGTGCAAACCATAATGTCTGAGCTACTAACAGCAAGAAAGGAAATCCGATAAATGGCAAGGTGAAGTCCCGGCAGGGCATCGGCGTTGGCTCCTTTTGTCCATCGTGCTTCTGCCTTCTGTTGTTCTGTTGTGGACTCAGGCTGCGGTGTTACTGCAATGAGGCAGAGAGAGCTGCGAATGGTTCTCCCTGCAACAGGAAGGATTGGATGGAAGAAAGAACCTGAAGAAAAAACACGAGGCTGCTTTACAGAGGCAAGGTTTGGAAACCCCAAGTAACCCGAGGACAAAGTGATAATTCTTCCAGAGAGATGATGAGTGGTGGTTCAAGAGAAGAATCCTGTGTCTGGAGTGGAGAGTGTCACAAGCGGCAGCCTAGAGCGGATGGTTGGTCTAAGATCATGGTCGGCTGCAGTTTATGGAAGAGACAAAGTAAATGCCACATTCCCCTCACATGTGACTCTCCTGCCTAGGTTATTGGAGGATAATAAGCAATTGTGAACCATTTCTTCATTGCTTAGCTTCTGTGTGTGCTCCCTTTTTGGTGGTCACGTAGGGAACCACTTTGAGCTGGGAATAGACCGTCTCAAGACATCCAGTTCTAGATGGCTGCCTATTAACCAGTAAAACATACTAGAAGTCATGGGTCTCAATGGCACTTCTTGCTCTGAAATCCCTTTGTGTCCAGTTTTCTAATGAAGAGGGACATTTTGTAGGCAGCTTCCTGGAAGGAACTGCTAAAGCAAACTAAGGAGGAGACTCTACAAGTGCTTCATTCAAACATCCATGACATTCAACAGCGTCAGGGCTAGTCAAACACAGCCCTCCCATCAAGTTGTGGCCTGCCTGGGTACCAAGACAACAGTAGCAGTTTCCCACTCATGTATTCTTGGGGAGGAGGAAGCATCCACAAGCCAGGAGAGCAGGCTGCTGATGCCAAACTTGGTACTGCAGAGAGCCACACTGCCACACAGGCAGCTGGGAGGCCAAAGGGGCAAAGATGGTTTTCCAGAACAGCACAAAAGATTCCTTCTGTGAATCACTGGCATGGACAGACAAATGTTTCCCCATGCTGGTGGGCTTGAGGCACTTTCACAGAAGTGCAGGATTCCCAGGGGAGCATCTGAAGAGTGAGAGGATCTGTGGGGCAGGGGCAACAGAGAACCTGCTTCACCTTGTCCCATCTCACAGGATAATCGCTGCTGACAAGCGAAGTTCCAAGCTTCTCGTGGGACTCAGCAAATATCTGCCCAAGGACTGAGCTGCCATTGGAGCATTCTGGGTTGCTTTTTCTCTTGGATTTGTTTGTTTGTTTTCTATTTTTTTTTTTCCTTCAACATAGTAAGAGAGGATCAGGAAAAGAAGTGATGCAGGTGAAGTGAAAGCAGTGAATGACTGGCACAGGTCTGTGAGGAGGATCTGTCCACACAGCTGCCCATAAGCTGGAAGCTGCCTGGGTATCAGTTTCCATTAGCATAAGAACATGCAGAGCAATATGTTCACCACCTTTAGCACCACCCTGGGCTGGAGAATCTGTTCCATCTACCTGCTTGTCATGCAACACTTCAGAGACCAGCAAGTCCGAGTCAAGGTCCTAAGCTCAGGCACAGCATATCCCGTGCCAAGATGTTTTCCTCTCTTCACAACTGAAAACCTTTGTGATCTTCAGCTCTCATCAGCAAACATGGGCTCTGTTATCAGCCACTTTCAAACATCCCTTCGAGTTACTTTATGTTGGTTATCATTATTTTCAATCTGCTTTCCTTAAGTTCAGTTCCATGTAAGTGCTAACTCAGTGGAGGCATCCCACAAGCCAGGCTGTTTCAAGAGCCCTCGGATGGATCTCCTGACTCAGCTCTTGCTGCATTGTGGACCTTGCCAAAGCAGCACACTGCTGGGCACTGCAGTGGGAGCAGGCTGCTGAGACCCATCGATGCCCCATCCTCCAAAGGCAGGACCACCTGGCAGCAGGTCAGGGGGGGAAGCTCAGCTGGGCAGTTGGACAGTCTTGAGAGAAGCAGCACAGCTTTGCTAGGACTGGCAACCTGTGGCGTGAAGAAGATGCAAGATTCGGTCTCAGAGGCTTTTGATCAGTGGAGGGGTTGAAAAACAAAACAAAACAAAACAAGAATAGGACAAAAGCGTGGGAAATGTTAACTTGTAATATGTATTTTTACTACACTTTTCTTAAAAATAGAGTAATGGTAAAACTCTTAAAGACATTGACATTTTTTTCTCAACAGGAATCCATATTTAACAGTTTCTGCTTTCATTAAATTTTGCTCTTTGGTACCTGGATCTTTTATTTAACAGCTACATTTGTTTTAACTCTCTTTTGTTTTCTCTTTCCTTTTCATTTTCTTTGGCAGTACTGCAAAGAACTTTGCTTTATCAGACATGACAGTGTTTTTCTTTTCTCATTCTCTTTTCTTTCCAGCCACATTTTAATTGGTAATTATCATTTACACACACACACACACACACACACAATGATAATTAATTGAAACTATCAGCTGAATTTTAGCACCAAGGATCCATGATCCACTTTTCATACCTGTCCATGCCATTTTGTGCCAGTGCTGGATGTGTGGAAATGAAAATGATGTTATCCCCCCTCAGGCAATATTACCCAACCTGAATCAAACAAGATTTCCTTGATTATTGCTGTGTCTGACTTGTGAACAGCAGCCAAATAAACTGCTTCAGGTTGAAATTGGGAATCTATCTAATATTTACCCAAGAGTCAGGAAACCAAACACTCATCAAGTTCACCAATAATGATTTTTTTGCTTCATCTGGAGTTTTGTGGAGGTGTTTTGGGTTTGTTTGGGGTTTTTTTGAGGAGGGATATTAGAGGATTTTAGCTTGTTTTAACAGAGGGAGAAGACATCATTACCTCAGGGATAATTCAGAACCAGCACTGGTCCAAAACTCCTCACCAGGATCAGCTTTCCTAGAAGCAACCACACTGTATCAGAAGCTTGGACACTTAAGAATTTTCTCATTTAATTTTCACACAATTTACCTGCCAAATTCCTCCTCCAAAAATCTGTTGAAGAGGGAAAGGGAGTAGGATTTAAAGAACCTTGGACATTAATGCAGATGCTGACAGCTGCTGAGGTACATTTTAACCATTCATGTTAGGCTCTTAAGACAATGCTTGCTGTCACAGACCTGGAAGAATTTTCCTTCCCCATACTGTCATTCCCATTGATGGGCTGAGGAAGCCAGGATACAAGAGTGCCTTTGACCAGACATCTCAGCTGACCCCCTAAAGGACCATGATTATAGATTCAAGGTCTCCAATATTCACAAGGGCTTTACTATTCACTGGTAAGTTTTAAGGATAAAGCCAGCTAGGGGCAGAAGTAATGAATTTTGAAAGGGGCTACCAACACTCAGGCTTCAAAGCAAAGAGACTCCTAGACAATGGGGCCTGAAAGAGAGGTTTCCCATGGGCAAGCTATGCAGGATCAGCCCAATTTGCTTTTCCATGACTGCTTTAGCAACCAGTACTGTGCTGTGGGCTTAGATCTTCTTTCAAATTGTTCTTGCTCAGTGGTTCACTTTTAAACCCCAGCAAGGTTGCAGAAAGACACAAGAAATCCTCCTTTCTGTTCTGCTTATATAGTGCACACACACACAAGGATACACAGGTGATACATATACACAAGAGATGCCTTGGACAGACCAGATTAGGTGTCAGGGTACCTTTCCAATCCTCAGGATCAATATGGTATCATGTAAGAGCCACAGAGTACGTTCATTATTCTGTAGGGATGGTTTAACACATTCTCTGGGTCCCCTGTGTTCGAGCTGGCATCAAAATTAATGGCACACTGTGTTCTGTAAGCCCTGGCTTTTTAGATGAAAGGTACATGGTGTTGTGCACATCACTACTACAGTGTAATAAATCAATGCTTTCCCTCAGAAGGATTTCAGATGCTCTTACAAGTTGCTCTCAGGAACTCAAAAGACAACCTTTCTGCCAGGCCATGGGCTGATGGGGAAAAAGAAGGGGAAAAAAACATCAAAACAGGAAAATAGAAGGGGGGGGGGGGAAATCCCTCACATTTTGCTGTAGTATTGTTACCTGCTTCATATAGAACAATGGAGCAGGGCAGCAATGACACAATATCATCAGCATCCATCACATAAGATTGTGCAAAGCTGGAGGAAGTGTATTCCCTGCACCAAGGAGATCATTAGAGGCTGGGAGGGGAAACACAGCCTGATTTCAGTTCACCAGATGGGAGCAGAGAAAAAAAAAGTAGAGGTTGCTCTCTGATTGCCAAACCCCAGGGAAAAAATGCTCCCAGCTTTCAAAAAAGCAACAGGAAAGGGGAAAAGAACTCAAGACTGACCATGCCAGAAGAGTATCCAGCAGCCCCCAGAATGTACCCATAAAGCTACTGTCCCAGCAGCTTTGGTAGCTGCTGCCCAGAGAGCAGTTCAGTTACTTAACAGCATCTTTAGCAAGTAAAAGGTGAATTTCCTCACTCTCAGGAGCACATGTGCAAAGTGGGAAGAGGCTGCATTTGCAAGAGGAGCCTTTTTGTTGCCTCAGATTAGCTCAAACTGTGTGACAAGCTTTCCTCGCTTCAAAACCAATGTCGTTAAGCTTGGGATCTGCATTATTAATATTTCAACATGAGTCCCATCAGGAGCTGCCAAAAGAGCTCTCCTGGACTGGTGACAGCTCGTCCTGTTTGATTTTAATCATATCTGAATGAATGCATGAGTTAAGAAGGCATCATTAAAAGTACATTAAGTTTAATTACGCTAGCAAGCCACAGACAGTGCAAGCATCAGCTTCACGCAGAATGCAGAGTCAGGTCAGACCTAATCCATTAGACTCACATTTGTTAAAGAAAATGTTCCATGGCTATAAGTGATACTTCAAAGTGATCAATAGGGTTTGGAGTAACAGCTGGGGGCTACTGCCCACCTACTGCCTCTCCTCTCCCCTCTGCACATCACCCCTGTGCACATTGTTGAGCCTTCCCTCAGCTCGTTGCACAGCCAGTTTAACAAAAGCACATAAAAGCAAACAGAGCAAGAAGTTCCTTTGCCCCAGCAGCCAAGCCCTGGGGAGGAGCTGTGGTGGTTTTAGCCATTATGGACCCAGATCTCCTTTGCCTAGAGCTGGCAAGATCAGAGCTGTCTGCAGATGCAGGAGTGCAGCCAGTCCCGGGTGGCAGGATGGTCTCACAATTCAGAGCAGTGTAGACATGCTTCAGGATGGAAATGAGTGGCTCCAGCATGGATGGTGCCCTTACACTCCAGATGCTGTTGGCTGCAGGGACATGGGGCCATTTTCCAAACAACAAACTAAAACAAAACCAAAACAAAACCAAATAAATGGGGAAAAAAAAACACAAAGCAACAACCAAACTAACAACCAAACCAACAACCAAACCAACAACCAAACCACAACCAAACCACAACCAAACCATCAACCAAACCAACAACCGAACCACAATCAAACCACAACCAAACCATCAACCAAGCCATCAACCAAACCAACAACCAAACCAACAACCAAACCACAATCAAACCACAACCAGACCACAACCAAGCCATCAACCAAACCAACAACCAAACCAACAACCAAACCACAATCAAACCACAACCAGACCACAACCAAGCCATCAACCAAACCAACAACCAAACCAACAACCAAACCACAACCAAGCCAACAACCAAACCACAACCAAACCAACAACCAAACCACAACAAAACCAAATAAATGAAACAAATAAACCCCAACAAACAAAGCACAACAAAACCAAAAAGAAACATAACAAAACCAAAGAGAAGCAGGGAAAAAAAGTCTAAACCAGTAACAGCAAAAGTGCTTTGGCTTCTTCCCGGGCTGGTCCAGCTCTCTCCACTAACACCAGGAGGAGAGTGACAGGGGATTGTGTCTGCAGCAGCAGGGGAAGTGGCACATTCCTTTTCCCAGCATCACAAACCACCTACTGCACTGCTCTGCACTGCATTCCAGGGGAACCACCACTATCACTAGGCTTGAGCCAAGCACTGAGAGGACCAAGTCTGGGTTGTCATCCTCATCTTCACACCCCCAGCCCCCCCAGCAGGGTCATAGGGATAACTGGTACCAGTAAGCCTTCACAACCCCCAAGCAGCATCACTGCAGTAGGGACAACAATCTACCAATGCCTGAGTTCCCCAGGTAATGAGGTTGCTGTGGCTTGATGCTGGCCAGCTGGCATACAGAGGAACCCGACAGCCACCTGCTAATCCCATATGGCAATTTCAGCAGCATCTCCCAGCTCAGAACACGTGGCAGTAGCCACTGCCTTGGCAGAACTTTTCCCAACTCCTGGAGGCAGTTCCAAACATGATGCATCAAACTGGAATGTTCTTACCCTTAGTGCCCATGGGTCCACATGTTCACTGCCACCCTAAGCCTTTACCTGATGTTGGTTATTCACACCCATTATCCCACAGACTAACTCAGCACTGGATATGGAGAAGGTCTACATGAAATTGAGGTCCCAGGCCTGCTTAAAGGTTGTTTCAGTCGATGTCCCCTGCAGCCTGGAGAGTAGGCTGGAAGGGGGATGCTGTCAAGACCAACATACAACACATGCCTGGCAGCTGTGAGCAAGCACAGGGGCAATTGCAGTTAAGAAGGGAACCCAAGAGCTCCCCACTCACAGGCACTCATCACAAGCAGGAGATGCTTATGCTTAACAGCTCAGCTGAGTCCTCTAACACCTGCCTGAGTGCTGGATATCATTGTTATTAAAATAGAATGGCCTCTTGCTGCCTCTTCTCCATGGAGCTGGCTAAGGGCTATGACTGGGAAGCCACAGCATGGAGGCAGGCCAGACAGGCAGGATTAAACCTTCTCTGAGGGTACCTGTCACAGCTAACAGCTAGCTCCAAATGGACCACAATTACTGGTTAGACAATAACTGAGATTTCCAGAAAGATTTTTGAATACAGCATCTAACTTAAGTTTGGAGAAGGCTTTTTTCTTCTCTTTCTTTCTTACTTCTTCTTCTTCTTTTTTTTTTTTTTGAGAGATAAAATCCCTACCAGTCAGCTCATGCTGCCCATATTCCATTGCCACCCTGCTCATACAGGCAAGGGTGATGCAGGCAGCTTAGGCGGTGCCATGGGGTCCAGCAGGGCATAGAATGGGGGTCAGTAGCTCAGGGGGGTGCTCTTCTTGTAGACAGTAGCTGAAGATGAGCCAGCAGTGTGCCCAGGTGGCCAAGGGAGCCAATGGCATCCTGGCCTGGATCAGGAACAGTGTGGCCAGCAGGACAAAGGAGGTTATTCTTGCCCTGTACTCAGCACTGGTCAGGCCACACCTTGAGTGCTGTGTCCAGTTCTGGGCTCCTCAAGTCAAGAGAGATGTTGAGATACTGAAACATGTCCAGAGAAGGGCAACAAAGCTGGTGAGGGGCCTGGAGCACAGCCCTGTGAGGAGAGGCTGAGGGAGCTGGGGATGTGCAGCCTGTAGAAGAGGAGGCTCAAGGCAGACCTCATTGCTGTCTACAGCTCTCTTAAGGGAGGCTGTAGCCAGGTGGGGTTGGGCTCTTCTGCCAGGCAACCAGCAACAGAACNTATGATTCTGCTCTCCATTTTGCAGTGCCATGGGACACAAGCACTGTTTTGCCCACAGGATCTTGCAGAGGGGGCTGGAGGCCCCTCGTGGCTGTTTACTTGCAAGAGCTTTGGTTTCCATGTGGCTGGAGGCCTCTCATGGCTGTTTACTTGCAAGAGCTTTGGTTTCCATGTGGCTGGAGGCCTCTCATGGCTGTTTACTTGCAAGAGTTTTGGTTTCCATGTGGCTGGAGGCCTCTCATGGCTGTTTACTTGCAAGAGCTTTGGTTTCTGTGTTCTCCATTTTTCAAGACTTTTAGCTGGCAATGGTCATCAGCATTTCTAATTCCAACCTGATAAACACAGGGAAAGATCAGCTAAAGGCTGAGGACCATCTGTTTGCCAAAAGTCATCATAAACTTGAGTCCTGGTTCATCTGAGAATTAGGAAGAGACATGGCAAAACCTTGGAGAAAACGTTTTTCCTCTAAGATGATTTATAGTGAATTCTATGCTCTCTTAGCTGCTGATGTACTTTCTGGCTGGGGGCTATTTGGAGAGATACTCTGAAGCAATTTAACCTGATAAAGCCCTTCAGAGAAGGCATTGATCTTTCTAAATGGACAGCAACTGATATGTTCAAAGCCAGCATTGTGTTTGCACACTGTGCATCTGTGTGTGGTTTAAAAATAAAGCAGCAGCCCCCTAGAAAATCAAAGATGAGCAGAGAGAGCAGCTCTTTGGAGAAGGAAATGCGAGGACCTTTGTATCCTGGCTATCAATTCCTTTTAGAGTGGTAATCTATGTGGCAGGATCAAAGGACAACCTGTGGTGCTGTTAATTGTCCTTTGGCTACCAAAACAACTAATCTATTGCACTCACTGAGCAATCAAAGGTAAATCTAAGTTAACCCTTCTGTGGCCAGTTTGCCCCAGGCTGACCACTGATATCCCTGATGAGAGATAGGATGTGGCTGCAGCCCTGGCAGACACAAGCCTTGTAGAATAGAATAGAATAGAATCAA
>WAAF01003046.1:236353-246422 GCA_013400475.1 Tricholaema leucomelas
TGGACATCTTCCAGCACCTCAACATCTCTTTTGAGTTGAGGAGCCCAGAACTGGACACAGCACTCCAGGTGTGGCCTGACCAGTGCATCAGGGTAGTGCTGTGTGCCAGGAAGAGCAAACACAGCCTATCTGCAGGCCAGGAAGGAGAAACCAAACTCATCCAAGCAGTCTGTAAACAAGAAGCAAAGCCCTGTGTGCTTTCCCAAGCGTAGCTGATGAGAGACTGGTGTGATTTGTTTGGTTTGGTTGTTTTTTTCCCCTCCTGAAGAGGCTTTTGTTTCTAAGGGAGGGAAGTGTGGTGGGTTTGATGTAAAGGAGCTTCACAAAAACATTTGCTTTGGTGGGAGAGCTCATTAGCTAACACGAAGACTCTGAAAGAAGAGTTGTCAAAGTGAAGACATCTAAAGAGAAGATAATGAGTTGTACTGAGTTGTACTGTGAAGCAGAGCTGGGTGGAAGGAGAGGTACATAGAGAGTTTCTCTGAAGGATTTGTCTTGCAGTCACATGAACTGAAAGACTCCAAGTTTGGGGGCTGGAAAAACAAGATGAAAGGCCAACAGCATGACTGAGGGACTGACTGCAAGAATAGCTGCTGCTGGAAAGGGTGGGTGAAGATCTGTGTAGAATCATAGAATGGTTTAAGATGGAAGGGACCTCAAAGCTCGGCCAGCTCCAACCTCCTGCCTTAGGCAGGGACACCTCCCACTAGAACAGGTCGCTCAAGTCCTCATGCAACCTGGTCCTGAACACCTCCAGGGAGGTTGTGGAGCACAGGATGTGGAGCCTGAGGAGGAGAGGCTGAGGGACCTGGGGCAGTTTAGTCTGGAGAAGACTGAGAGGGGATCTAATAAATGTCTATAAATATCTGAGGGCTGGGGGTCAGGAGAGGGGGGACAGACTCTGCTCACTGCTCCCTGGGATAGGACAAGGAGCAATGGATGGAAGCTGCAGCACAGGAGGTTCCACCTCCACACAAGGGGGAACTTCTTTACTGTAAGGGTCCCAGAGCACTGGCACAGGCTGCCCAGAGAGGCTGTGGAGTCTCCTTCTCTGCAGACATTCAAGGCCCATCTGGATGCATTGCTCTGTGATCTGAGCTAGACTGTATGGTCCTGCTCTGGCACAGGGTTGGATTCAATGATCTCTCTGGGTCTCTTCCAAGGCCTAACATCCTGTGATCCTCTGATCCTGTAACGGCCATGGTGGTGTCAAGTCAACAGTTGGACTTGATGACCTTAGAGGTCTTTTCCAACCAAAACAATTTTCTGCATAAACATATGTTAAGGATAAACTAATTTCCAAGTTCCCAGGTCCTACCATGTGTCCATGTTGTGGTCAGTGCTGCAGAGGGCAGGGAACCTGGCTGGCTGGTGAACATTGCACTGATCTTATTTTGACATGGCAGCAAAAGAGGTGAGGAGGAAGACATCATCATCATCTCTGACCACTTCCTTAGAACTCAGCTTCAGGTCTGTGATGGTTTGGGTGTTAGCCTCCCCTCCACACTTTGAAAATCACCCAGACTAGACTCAGCCAGCTCTGGAAATTGAATGAAGCTTATATTTACAGCTTAGCACAACATAGAATCATAGAATCATAGAATGGTTTAGGTTGGAAGGGACCTCAAGGATCAGCCAGCTCCAACCCCCTGCCATAGGCAGGGACACCTCCCACTAGAGCAGGTTGCTCAAGGCCTCATCCAGCCTGGCCTTAAACGCCTCCAGGGAGGAAGCATCCACAACCTCCCTGGGCAACCTGTGCCAGTGTCTTACCACCCTCACTGTAAAGAACTTTAAGAGACAAGCAGATATCTACAGCATATACAGTTATAGACAGAAGTATACAAGGTAAAAGGTAATACAGAAACACAACAGCCCTCCCAGAAACCTGAGTCCCCAGCAGGGGCTCCCAACCACCCTTCCACCTTCTCCCACTCCTCTCAACCTTACCCCAGTCCCAAGGAAGAATGGGGGTTCAGCCAAGGGGTTAGGAAGCAAAGTGGATTAATTAGAGAGGTGGCAGAGAGGCTACAGAGAGAAATACAGCTCAGAGCTCCCAGGCAGAAGTGTGGCTCCCTTATCTATGTTTTGATTCTTGTTCTTATACATCTCAGCAAGCCTATGAGTGAAGTAGACATCACCCTGTTTCTCTTTCACAGCCTGTGACCTAATCCTTCTCACCATAACATTCTAGCTAGCTTCAAACTAGCACAAGGTCCCATCAGTGTCAAAGTCCCAGGACACATTCTTTCACTCTGTTTTATAGTTGCAGCCATGGAGAGCTTTCTTCTGCAAGATAAAAGTGGGCTAAAAGCAGCTGAGAGAGGAAATTCAGAAGAGATGAGGATCCTGAGCTTCTCCGGCTCGTACCGTTCAGCACAGCCCCGTGGCGGTGCTGCAGACGCTGCCTTGTGTGGCAAGGGCCAAAGGATTGGATAATTGCTCTCCCAGCAATCCACTGACTATGTACATTTAGGTTTCAATTAATTTGCTGGCTCTAAATGAACTGCCTCCCAGTGCTTTCAGCAATCAAGGCTTGTTAATTGAAAGCAGCGTTTATCTTATCTCTAGGAGCAGGCTGGACAAAAGTAGGGCAACAAAACCCAGTCGGAAGGTAGCACCAAGAGAATCATAGAATCATAGAATGCTTTAGGTTGGAAGGGACCTCAAGGATCAGCCAGCTCCAACCCCCTGCCATAGGCAGGGACACCTCCCACTAGAGCAGGTTGCTCAAGGCCTCATCCAGCCTGGCCTTAAACATCTCCAGGGAGGAAGCATCCACAACCTCCCTGGGCAACCTGTGCCAGTGTCTTACCACCCTCACTGTAGAGAACTTCCTCCTAACATCCAGTCTAAATCTCCCCTCTGCCAGTTTAAACCCATTCCCCCTCGTCCTGACATTACCAGACCTTGCCAATAGTCCCTCCCCAGCCTTCCTGTAGGCTCCCTTCAGATACTGGAAAGCCACTCTAAGGTCTCCTCGAAGCCTTCTCTTCTCCAGGCTGCAGAGCCCCAACTCTCTCAGCCTGTCCTCATAGCAGAGGTGATGAAATGAAGCTGAGAAAGGATGGTTCAGGAAAGGAAAGTTCAGGCTTCCCTCCACCCACTTTCATTTTCCTCCCCCTTTTTTTTTTTTGTTTTTAATTATTCCTTTCCCTTTTTACTTTGTTGGGTTGGTTTGGTTGGTTTGTTTGTTTTTTCCCTCAGTGCTTTCAGGGTATCCTGATTAGGAAGGGGAGTTCTTTTCACACAGACTCATATGGTCCCAATTCCAGCTGGTCATGCACTGTCAGTGGGGTTATATGTGTTATATATGGGGTTATAGATGTTATAAAGCTGGTGAGGGACCTGGAACACAAACCCTGTGAGGAGAGGCTGAGGGAGCTGGGGGTGTGCAGCCTGCAGAAGAGGAAGCTCAAGGCAGACCTCTTTGCTGTCTACAACTACCTGAAGGGAGGCTGTAGCCAGGTGGGGTTGGGCTCTTCTGCCAGACAGCCAGCAACAGAACAAGGGGACACAGTCTCAAGTTGTGGCAGGGGAGGTCTAGGCTGGATGTTAGGAGGAAGTTGTTGGCAGAGAGAGTGATTGGCATTGGAACGGGCTGCCCAGGGAGGTGGTGGAGTCACCGTCCCTGGAGGTGTTGAAGCAAAGCTTGGATGAGGCACTTAGTGCCATGGTCTGGTTGATTGGACAGGGCTGGGTGCTAGGCTGTGCTGGGTGATCTCGGAGGTCTCTTCCAACCTGCTTGATTCTATGATTCTATGTGCTCAGGGGGCACTGGCTTGCACTGCAAGGGCTGATGGAAACAGGCTTTAGCCCCCACTGCTCCCTCCAATACCTCAGTGCAGGCAGGGGTTGCTGGAGTAGCTGGCACCTGGGTAAATCTCAGCACAAGTAGTTGTGTTGAATGCATTTCCTCAGGTGCTAAGTGAAGTTGATTCCATCCTGCTCTTGGAGGAGCAGCCATGTTCCTGGAGAAACAGTGGCTGGAATGTCAGAAGTGGTTGTTAAGTAAGACTACCCTAAAAGCCCACCATCTTCTGCTCCATGTCCCACGGGAAGCCATTCAAAAAGAAGCTTTCTGGCCATGTTGCACTGTTTGAAGAACGATTCCAGTTTCTTATCTTCAAATTACGTTGCAAAGTAAGTCCTTAAGACACAAAATCTAGCACAGGTTTGGGTTTCCTTTACTCTCGCTCTTGGTCTGATTACTAAAACTCCCTCTGTGCGTTTCCCACCGACTGAACCTAATGTTATCTCCCACACACAGTTGTCATCTCATTAAAGGGAAATCAGAGAAGCTGACTTTAATAAATTTTAACACTCTGTGTGAAAAATCCTGCAATTAAAGCTGCCTGCCCCCGGACCTTTGAAAGTGACACATGGCAAATCCCCTTCAGTCTTTAAGAAGCGCGGCTCTTCAAAGGCTGCTGGCGTCAGGGGGAAGGAGAGGAGACAAGGGGAGGAAAGACATGGAGGCATCAAAACTTAAAGAGAGTGAAAGACAAAGAATGAGCCTCCATTTTCCACTCTCATTCCAGAAACTGAGGGAAGAAGGAGCATCGTTAAACAGAGATTAATAAACCCAGCTTGCTCTGGAGGGCAAGGGAGGGAGGATTTGAGGTGGTTCCAACCATGCAGCACTCATAGAATCATAGAATGCTTTAGGTTGGAAGGGACCTCAAGGATCATCCAGCTCCAACCCCCTGCCATAGGCAGGGACACCTCCCACTAGAGCAGGCTGCTCAAGGCCTCATCCAGCCTGGCCTTAAACGTCTCCAGGGAGGAAGCATCCACAACCTCCCTGGGCAACCTGTGCCAGTGTCTTACCACCCTCACTGTAAAGAACTTCCTCCTAACATCCAGTCTAAATCTCCCCTCCTCCAGCTTAAACCCATTCCCCCTCGTCCTGACATTACTAGACCTTGTCAATAGTCCCTCCCCAGCCTTCCTGTAGGCTCCCTTCAGATACTGGAAAGCCACTCTAAGGTCTCCTCGAAGCCTTCTCTTCTCCAGGCTGCAGAGCCCCAACTCTCTCAGCCTGTCCTCATAGCAGAGCTGCTGCAGCCCTCTGAGCATCTTCGTGGCTCTCCTCTGGACCCGCTCCAGCAGTTCCATGTCCTTCTTGTGCTGGGGGCTCCAGAACTGCACACAGTACTCCAGGTGGGGTCTGAGGAGAGCAGAGTAAAGGGGCAGAATCACCTCCCTTGCCCTGCTGGCCACACTGCTCTTGCTGCAGCCCATTCACTCAGCATGAATCATTGCACAGACATTTAGAGAATAGCATTTACCCTGCAAGTGCAGTTCTGTTGTTATTGTTCTGTCTTAGAATCATAGAATCAAACAGGTTGGAAGAGACCGCCAAGATCATCCAGGCCAACCTAGCACCCAGCCCTGTCCAATCAACCAGACCATGGCACTAAGTGCCTCATCCAGGCTTTGCTTGAGCACCTCCAGGAACGGTGACTCCACCACCTCCCTGGGCAGCCCATTCCAATTGCAAAAGCATTAGAGATGGTAAAAAAACCCTAAAGAAATTAAAGTCTTGTTGCTGGGATCAAAAGGCAAAAAGTTCTGGAGATTGATATTAAGCAAGGCCATGAACCAGGTTGGCTGCTTCTCTGTAGACCTTCTAGAGGTAAACCTGGCATCAGGATAAATTCATCTTCTTCACCACCATTGCTGACAACCACTCCCAGTATTGTCTTTCTGTAGAAAAGGTTTGGCATTTTCTGATGGGTGGGGAGAAAAAAGTGGGGTTTATCACTGCTGACGTTTTCCCAGTGGGAAGGGGATATACTAACAAGCCTTGAGAGGAGAGGCTGAGGGAGCTGGGGGTGTGCAGCCTGCAGAAGAGGAGGCTCAAGGCTGACCTCATTGCTGTCTACAACTACCTGAATGGAGGCTGTAGCCAGGTGGGGGTTGGTCTCTTCTGCCAGGCAACCAGCAATAGAACAAGGGGACACAGTCTCAAGTTGTGGCAGGGGAGGTCTAGGCTGGATGTTAGGAGGAAGTTGTTGGCAGAGAGAGTGATTGGCATTGGAATGGGCTGCTCAGGGAGGTGGTGGAGTTGCTGTCCCTGGAGGTGTTGGAGGAAAGCCTGGCTGAGGCACTTAGTGCCATGGTCTGGTTGACTGGATAGGACTGGGTGCTAGGTTGGACTGGATGATCCATATGAACTACCTGAGGGGTGGTTGTAGCCAGGGGGATGNCTATGATTCTAACCAGGTGTTCATCTTTTTCAGATGGGGACCTTTGAAGGTCTTTTGGTCCTTTTAACTCCTTTTGAATCCTTGAGCAGGTTTTCTGAGCTCTCAATCACCTGGTATTTCTGATTGGTTGTACAAGAGAGGTGATGATCTTTGTTCCCATTGCCTTATGTCTCATTTGAAAATTTCATAAGGTGGAACAAACTTCTTGTAAGAAGGCCTCAAAATATCTCTATTGTTTTTATCACTAAGACTCTGATATGTCTCGATCTGGGGCTAAAATCTTTCTCCTTTATTACCTGACCCTTCCAGGATGGCAAGAGATGGTGAATGAAGGAGATCCTACAAGAGAAATCACTGATGTTGTGCAGAGGCAGGTGAAACACAAACAGTGAGGAACTGATGATGGACTGGAACTCATTAGCATAAAAATCCTCAGGTGCCTCATAAGATTTCTCTTCTGAGTCTGCTGAAGTGATAACACCACTGGAAGTGGCTTTTCCAGGAAAGTAATAGTCAGCCAGGGACTACTGGTTTGATTGGATTGCAGTGGAGCTTCACATCAGACCTGAAACACAATCTGTGGAGCCAAGGAAAGTTTGCTAGATTAAAAGGCCAAGAGGGATGACTGTGATGCAGCTTGGCTTTTGCCCAGCATCAGAGCCAGGTGAGGTGAGCCACAGGCTCCACGTGGACAGTGTAGCAGATGGAAGGACAGGACAAACTTGCTCTGGGCAGGCTGAGGAACCCAAAATTATCCAGAGAAATTGAAAAAAAAAAAGAAAAAGAGCTTAAAGTAGGCCCTGGATAGATATCTGAAATGGCATTGCCTCTTCCCCTCCAGGCAGAAGGAAAGCTGATCAGCCTCCATGGACAATGCTTGGTAGCCACATGAAGAGTCATTCATTAGCTTGCCTCCATGAAGCACAGCAGTGCCACAAGAGCACTTTTGTATTAAGGGCTGTTGATGCAGCCTTCCTGGGCTACCCAGACTGCTCCTTTTCCTGTCTTTGTATAGTCCCTGTGGCCATTTCTTCTATGCCTGCCTTGCATGTTACATTTCCATGCCTGGAGACCTGATCCTGCTGGCACTGGGTTTGCTCCTATGTCAAAAGGAGAGATCTCCTGGCTGGTGCCTGGTGGGTTGGGCAGCTGCTAGATCACCTATCTCCCTGTGGAGAGATCAGGTGCCAGATCTCTAATTCTCTCTTTAGTGCCATGGTCTAGATGACTGGATAGGGCTGGGTGCTAGGTTGGACTGGATGACCTCGGAGGTCTCTTCCAAGCTGGTTGATTCTATGATTCTGTGATTCTCCTTGCCGCCAAGCACTCTGCTTCTGGTTAGGATTCTGGTTTATTTCAAGCATTATTTGTACCTTTCAGTCTTTAGGGAGGATGTTTCTGTTATTCAGGTCTTTGTTGAGGCTGAGGTCAAATAGGACAGTGTTTCTGCTGACACCAGCCTCGCTCTGTGTGGAGGAGCTTCTCCTTTGCAGAAGCCAAGTGCCATGTGTGTTTCTCCAGCAGGATCTTTGAGCCCTTACAAAACCAGAGGAGAAGACAGCTGCTTAGCAGCCCAGATTCAACCAAAGCTCAAGAGAGGGCCCGTGGAGAGCAGTGCAATGCACCTTCCCCTCTCTGCTCTCAGCCTCTTGCACTCCACTCATGACCCCAGTTCCCAGCTCTTCCCGGCAAGTGCTGCCCTGTAGCAGCAGTCCACCCAAGGAGGGCCAAGCCTGCTTGGTGGCTGTCAGTGGATGGCCTGTTCCCTTCCTATGCCAAAAAAAGACCACTTTAGAGAAAGCCTTTGTTCTGGCTTTGCAGTGCCAGCAGTTGATTGTCAGTCCATGTTAGCAGGCTTGAGTGGCTGCTCAGCCCCTGTCACAGCATGTCCTGCGCTGGCATTGCCTTTGGCTTCACACCCAGGCAAGCGGTCCAAGAACCTTGGGTCTGCTGTCCTCCAGCCCTCTCTTGGCACAAGCCTTTCCTTATCAGGGCAAAATAGTTCACAGGCCTTTTATCATACCAACAGGCCCTGTTCTGACCCCCAGGAGTGGAGTCCTGTGCCTGCAGCAGTGTTTCATTTTCATTAGAGCTGCTCTGCTCATCAGCTGCTGGGGGGCAAACGCAGCTGGGAGACCCAGGCAGGCACACAGGCCAAGGACTGTGGGAAGCTGAGGTGTTTGATGTTTGCCTTATTTATTTATTTAGCAGGCACTGTCTCTGCAAGCCCCTTTCTGCAGAGGAGCGATAAGCTGCTCTCAGCTCCCACTTGCCCACCCCTGCTGGCTGTCTTTTCTGCCAGGCACCATCTTGTTAGCATGCACGAAAAAGTCCTGCTTACATCCCTGCCAGGCTGTCCTCCCTGCCCTGCCTCTAAAATACTGCCAGTGTGCCATGGAAACAGCCAGCCAAGCTGCCATGCTCAGCAGAGTGAGCAGGGGAAAGCGGAGAAGGACAAGAGATGGCTGCAGAGACAGTTGGAGAAGCCCCAAGGCAGAGATGCAGCCAGATTGAATTCTCACTGCCCTTCTTGCAACTGGGCAGAGCATGGTGTGGTACACAAAGCATTCCATGTAGAATTAAGTCAGCTTGCTTGCAAGGTCACTGTTTTTTGCCTGAGGCTGCAGAACAGGCACTGTGCTTGGACATCCTTCCTTTGTCTCATGAGTGGAGCAAATCCCCTGGCGTGGACTCTGCATGGGGGCTTGCCCCTCTCCATGTGGGTGCAGCTCATTTCCAGGTGTGCCCAGCTCCTGCCCTGCCACATTGTCCTGCCTATCATTGCTCACAGAGCCTCTGGTCCCCCAGCACTCCAGTACATGCTAAAACCTCGTCATTCTGCTGGGCTTTGGGCAGCAGTGGTGGTGCACTCCCATCAGGGCTCTGCCAGGCAATTCTCCTGTATCCCACATGTCTGGTTGCTCTCTGCTGCAACGCCTCGGCCATCCTACTCCCTCTCCCAACCCACTGTGGCTGAGCAACTGAGAGAGAGATTCCTCACTGGGGAGGATCAGCTTTAAAAAGCAAAAAAAGGTTTGGTAGCACTTCCCATGGCAGCAGCAGCAGCAGGCTCAGCAAGCCATGAGCTGAAGAGCAGGGGAAAGCTGTTTGTCCAGTGGTACCTAGCAGGGCACGAGGATGCTATCACCCAGGCACAGAACAGAAGCCAGGCAAGTTATGCCAGAGCCTTTCCCATGGGCCAGGCCAGCACTGAGGGAACATTTCTTAACATGCATGGACTAATCTCCTGCGAGTGGTGAGCAGAGAGATGCCAGAGCTCCAGAAACATCTCTCTGGTCACTGAACTAACAGCAACTCTCTCATGCGAGCAGCAGCTCGTGGCTGTATGCACAAGCCCTGTGCTGACAGTGGTTGGGCTCCCATCCCAATCTGGCCACGGGTCTGCTGCTCAACTTGGGGCAAATGGTCCTGTTTCTGCAATGCCTGGGAGTGGCAGGTTGGAAACTGCTGGAGAGGACACAGCTACTCCTCAGAGAGCTATAATTAATATTTGCAAGCTTCTGGCTGCTCTGGCAAGTGCAAGCTATGCACATTGCACCATTCACAGGTCTCTCCTCCTGCTTTGTGGAGGGTATTTATTATCTTTATTAATTATAATCAGCCAGGAAGAAAGGGACTTGGGGGTGCTGGTAGATAGTAGCTGAAGATAAGCAGTGTGCCCAGGTGGCCAAGAGAGCCAATGGCATCCTGGCCTGGATCAGGAACAGTGTGGCCAGCAGCACAAGGGAGGTTATTCTGCCCTTGTACTCAACACTGATCAGGCCACACCTTGAGTGCTGTGTCCAGTTCTGGGCTCCTCAACTCAAGAGAGATGTTGAGGTGCTGGAAGGTGTCCA
>WAAF01003046.1:259471-332489 GCA_013400475.1 Tricholaema leucomelas
CATCCAGTCCAACCCCCCCTGCCAGAGCAGGATCACCTAGAGTAGGTCACATAGGAACACATCCAGGTGAATTTTGAATGTCTGCAGAGGAGGAAACCCCTCAACCTTTCTAGGCAGCCTGTTCCAGTGCTCTGCCATCTTCACAGAGGAAAAAGTTTTCCCTTATATTCACATGGGACCTTCTCTGCTCCAGCTTGCACCCATTGCCCCTTCTCCTATCATTGGACATCTCTGAGCAGAGCCTGGCTCTGTCCTCCCAGCACTCAGATATATAGACAGATATAGATGAGATATAGATAGGGCCCTATACAACCTCCCTCTCTCCACATGCTTCAACAGGATATCAGTGTTTTGCTGAGGTGGTGGTGCCCTATGCCAAGGCAGACCTCAGCAAGTGGGCAGTACCTATCACTCCCATTAGCTGCAGGCACACACCTCCCCATTACAATCCCAAATACCTGGGCTGAAGCTGACTTGGGTTCATTAAGACTTTGGTAACCCCCAAGAGACACATTAGCATCAGTGGTTTCTCCCTGCGTTGTGCCATCCAGGGACATGGTCCTGCCAGGACTTTGCCCTGTCAGGGGTTAAACAAGGCAGAGCTTGGGTTATTCTTGAGCCTCCCAACCCATACTCACCTTCAGATATGTCACTGCCATAGGACTGGGGATGGCTAATTCCCCCTTCGGCTGCTCCCTCAAGGGCTGAAAGGTGATCCTGAATCAGGCTGGGAGGCAGCCCTGTGCAGCTGTCCCAAATCCAGGGCTCCCCAGCTGCAGGCTGGCAATGTTGCTGGTGTGAGGCACCTAATGGGTTTTCAAATCACAGAATGTCAGGGGCTGGAAGGGACCTCAAAAGATCATCTAGTCCAACCCCTCTGCCAGAGCAGGATCACCTGTGCCTTTAGGGAAAGCCTGTCCCAGTAAATCTGTTCACTGAAGGTATCAGTGACCCATGGGCACCCTGAGACAGCACCACTTGATGCATCTTCCAAGGTTTCCTGCTCCTGCTTGGACCAGAGCTTAGCTTTGTACAGCTCCTGTGTGCTGCACAGCCTGGGGACATTCCAGTGAGACACCTCCAATTATGTCACTGATTGGAAGGCAAAGGCATTTGTCCAGCTGCTGCTTGATCTCTGCTCAGGGTTGCCTTCAGCACATGTCTGCAGTCACACTGCTTGGCAGCATACAGGATAGACACTGATTTCAAACCAGGCACAGCCTGGCTGGAGTAAGCCATGGGGCCACAGCCACTTCAGGACAGGGCACATCCCACTCCAGCTGCTCCAGCAGTGGCTTTGAGTCACTTTTTTCACCACTTGCCATTTTCTATCTTTGAATACATCCCATGGGGGAGTTTTCTTGACAGAGTCTGTACATCTGTCTTCATTGCTTTCTCTTTATTGTTCCTTAAAAGCAGAAGCAATGATTCCATCTTTCATTGCACCAAGTGGTATTGTTAAAGGATGGAAACAAATTAGGCACTGGCTTTCTCCCCTTTCTTCCCACATTCCTTAACCTTAACACTGTGCTCCTCTTAGTGTGAGCATGGCCTTGCTAGAGAAGAGCTCAGCTCCAACAATCTCATGTTGATTTTCCACTATCTCAAGTACCAGCTGGCCTAATTAGTTTGGAAATGCACCATTTGCTAGAGAAAGGTGAGGTGCAGTCTGACACCTGCTGTATTAATAATCACTTGCCTCTTTAGCTAATTGCTTGCCCACATTATTAGGTGAGGGAAGTTGTCACTGATGTCTCAAGTTGAAGGTGCTGAATGGGAAGGGAGGAAATGGTGCTGCTGGAGAGGAGGTTGGGGTGAGCTGGAAGATGCTTTTTGGGATGGTGGGAGCAAGGCCAGTACTCGTTCTGACTTATACCTCCCTGGGGATATAAAATCCAGGTGCAGGATATGTCCCAGCATTCACAGAGGGGAGGGTGGGATGTGGTGAGAAAAGGGACCCACTTGGAGAGTGGTCCTATGGCTACAGGAGACCTTGTTGGATGATCCAGGGCAACAATTTGCCTCTTCCTACCCCTGATTCATGCCTGTAAAATCCAAAGACGGGTACAAACATCCATCTGAAAAGCTCCAATGGGAAGTGTCATATGAAGGTCCAAAATCATTGCTACTTGTTGGGATGCACAGAGGAGGAGTGCACATGAAGATGGAAAAATGCAGTGAAGAAACAGGGCAGAGGAAAGCAAAGGATGTTGGTGTAGGTGGCGAGGAGCTCTTGTGCTGCAGGGCCAGGCAAACTGTCTCCCACTGAAACCTGAGTGTCTCCAAGGAGCCTATGCAAGGATGAATCTATCTCCCCATGGCTCTGGTTGCTGATTTTGGAGTGAAGATGCCAGGCATGTTACCACTGAGCCTGGGGCAGAAAGGCTGGAGGTGCCCATAGCTTCCAGTCCTGGCCATGCAGGCAGGACCAGATCTGGACTCTCTATGGGCTAGTAATAGAGGGCAAGATGAAATAGGAGACCTTTGAACTGAAGAAGGAGGTGCTTCTGGCTGCTCCAAGTCCTCTATGTCCTTGTAGGACACAGGGTAAAGCCACAGGGCAGCCTTGGTCCAAAAGAGGCCCTGAAGAGTAGAGCATCTGAGGAGAGGATTATTTGGTCAGTAATAAGCCAAACATTCTGCTCACAATCCCACCTGATGGGGAGGATGCTGGGATCCCCACGCAGGTAGACATCTGGGGCAGGGTTGGGAGGGTGGCAACATGCCTCCAGGCAGATGCCAACTGCTCAACAACCTGGCACCCAGTGGGGCTGTGAGATGCTTGGGCTGCCTTCTCACGGGGTCATGGATGCTATTCTGTCCCAGTTGTGCGTTGGAACAAGGGGTTGCTTCATCTCCCATCTTTGAACTGAGGCCATGCCTAGCAGGGTGGCCTGAGGAAGGCCATCCCATAACTGCCCCAGTCCCCTGCTTCAGTCACAAGACAGCAAACAAGACCTTGCCGGCTGGAGTAGAGAAAAATCTCCCAGGACAAGCCTTGTGCACCCAGAGAAGAGGAGAGGTCCTCAAGTGATGCACTGCACCAGTCCCCCCCAGCTTCACTTAGTGCTGATGGAGAGCTCAGGGCAGCCCAACCGTAACTCGTGCAGGGCTGCGGGTGAGAAAGGCATGGCCAAAGCTCTGGATGCTGCATCCGTCCGCTGTGCTTTCCTCCCGCACTCAGCCTCTTCCTGACACCTAGTGGGAGCAGGGCAACACGACAAACAGGTTGGTGCCAGCTTCAGACTCCTGGACGCACAGACACACGCGACAGACACAAGGTCTGAGCTGCCAGAGCCACCAAAGAGGCTGGCATCAGCCACAACACAGCTGGGATTCCACCAGGGCACGGCTGATTGTGTGGAGAACTGCTGGGGGAGAAATCCAACATGCAATTCCCCGTGGAGCCAGTCACTAACGGGCTGGCAGAGACTTTGGACAGAAGCATGGGACCCTTACAGGGTTATCCACCTTGTGGGACCACTTGAGCCCTCTCCCTCTCTTCTACACCTGTTTCAGGTTCCTAGGCAGAGTACGAAGCACATCTGGGCAAAGAAAGTTCCCTTCTTGCCCTTTGGATGGTACTTTTGGGAGTTAGAAGGAAGAGGTGAGGAGGGAGCTGTTGGACAAACCCATGCTCAAGGCTGAAGACCATCCCCTCTCCATTCAGAGCCATCTTCTCATTTCAGACTCTGTGTGAATGGATTTCACACTGGATTGTCACTCATCCCAATGCCAGCTGCCATAAGCAAACCTGCTCACTGCTCACAGCCCTCTGCCCATGGCTGCAAACAGGTGACAGGGACAGATGCTCTCTACAGACACCCTCCAGGGTCATTCCACCCCAGTTAAGTATCTCTATCCCATCTCTCTCCTAGTTCACACCCTTCCCCAAAGCCTTTAGCTGCAACGGTGGGCAGAAGCTAGTCCCTCCTTTCACATGCTTACCTTCTGCAAGCAAACCCACCTTTTTCTTCTCTGTTGCCATCTACCTCTGCTGGACTGTTCAGTGTCTCACTGTCTGAAGGCCAAGGTGCCACCTCTTCATATGTCCCCCCAAAGCAGCCTGGTGATGTCCAGCTTTTATCTGCTCAGAACACCAGCAACAAAACAAAACCAACAAAGTTTGTGTTTCCAATGATCAGAAAGAAAATTTAATTTGAAGGGCAAAGACACAAATGCAAACCCCAAAGGCACTCCAAGCAACCTGGAGCCATTTGCTCAAGTCCTTTCCCAAAGCAGCTCTGGTCTCCAGCTCTCCTCAAGCATGGATGTGGTGCAGATCCAAGTTTCTCCCCTGCATCACCCCATGACACTCCCCTGCAATGGCCAAGGGAGTTCCCATACCTGGTGAACTGGCAACTCAGGAGGTAACTGAGTGGCTGGGGGTGGGAGTGAGGGGTCACTGGATGAGTTCACGTTGATCCTGTGGCACAAAAAAAGGCACTTTCCAAACTTCAGTGGCATCCCAACACTTGCACACACCCAGCTCAGGACTGCAAGCTGTCTCTCTGACATCTGCCCCTGCCCAGCCCAATCCAGTATTCTGGGGATACAGTCCCTTGGAGAGTCACAGAGAGCAGAGAAAGTACCACTGCGAGAGGATGTGACTCAAAAGTAGAGGAGCAAATCTGGTTTGGAGCTGTCCTCAGATGCCCTGCACTGCGGTTCCTGCAGAGCAAGCCCTCAGCTCACCTTGACTGTTTCTCCAGGGAGGCACTTTGCTGGAGGAAGGACCAAGACCTCTTGCTCCTGGAGAAAGTAGTATAGGAAAAGATGGAGTCCTTGGGCAGAGACTCCTCTGAAGCCGTGTCCAGAGCCTCCTGCCCTGGCCTCAGCCCAGCAGTAATCAGCCTCAGCCTGATTTGTTCTTTCTCACACGCATCCAACAACCCACTGAGCTCCCAGATGGGGTGTGGAGCCTTTGGGAAAAGCAGGGATAAAATTCTGGAAACAAAGTTAATGCAACAACTCACTGAGTATCACCTCTGAAAATCAACCAAATGCCACTGAGGTTATGGCCTATCCCAAACCTTCAGGATTTCCATGGCAGACAATCTGGGCTGTCCAGGGAAGTACTCTTTCCCCTGGGTCTAGAGACAGGCAGCAGACAGGCACTTGCAGACAGGCACTTGCTCCCATGACATGGGGCTCACAGCCTTGGTCACCAGACCTGCCGCCTCCCTGGCTCTCTGGAGGTTCGGCTCCCTTTTGACATCATTCTGTGCTCTTTTAGAGGATCCTGTATCCTTCTGGATTCCAAGTGCAAGGATCCAGCCTCAGCTCAGACTCCCATTTTCTCCTGAGAAGGCAGGAAGTTCACAAGAAACACCCAGTATGGGAAAATTGCACTGTTAAGGAGTGGAAATTCTCACAATGCCACTTCCAGGCTGAACTCTCTCATGCTCCTTCGAGCCCCCAGGTCCAACCTGAACCCAGCCAGGCTTGGGAAGAGCAGCCTTTGGATGGGGGAAAAAGCACCAATGCTGCCAAATCCTCCCCTTCCCACAGCACTTCATGGCAGGGAATCCAGAAATTGGGAAGTCACCAGCAGCCTCCAGCATGGCTCTGGTGCAGGGAAGTAGGGGATAAGCTCAGCACAGCAAATACGGCAGAGCACCAGAGAGGTGGGAAGGGAATGCTCAGACCCAGGCACTTCTAGAAAGCAGCATCTCCTCGCCCTGTGGTCATGAAGGTGGTTAGAAGCAGGACCACGAATATTAGATTGTTGAAATTTCAAATAGAAATGAAGTCAAACTAAGAAGTGGAGGAAGAGTTGTCAGTTCCCAAGGCTGGGGGAAGCCCATTGGGACCTCTCTGTCTCTCAGACCACCTCTCTCAAGCATGAAAATCTGCTGCTCAGTGCAGGACCACCTACCAAAAACCTTACAGTGCCCTTTGAAGAGGAAGAGCTGATTCTGACACTCAGTCCTCTGCCCTAAAGACAGCCCTCCTTAGCACCAAAGCAGATCAGCAGGTAACTCTGGTTCCCAAGACACAGCCCAATTTTCCATCCCAGCCCTCCCTCTGATGGCACAGCATAACCATGTGACCAAGCAGCTTCCAGAGGCAGTGTGGACGGTGTAGTGTCATTGCTGGTGTGGCACCAGCCCCATCGAGCCAGGCAGAAGGTGCTCAGCTCATCACTGAGGCTGCTCTCAGGGACAATTCAAACTGTATGCACAACCAAAAAGCAACGCACACAGAGACACAAAAGGGGGCAGATGCCTGCCCTGCAGAGAGGGCAGGGGCTGGGGTCCTCAGACACGACCCCGAGAGCTGTGCTCGGGCAGGGGGTGCCGGGCAGGGGGATGCTGCAGCAGGGCGGCGAGGATGCGCTGCAGCTGTATGAGGCGGGCACGGAGGGAGGTGGTGGAGAAGAGGTTCAGCTGGTAGGACGGGTCAAGGGGCAGGATGGAGATGAGCCACCAGCACCACGTCGGGCCGTCTGCTGAAGCCTGGAGAGGAAACAGGGAGATACCCTCACGTCAGGAACTGCAAGGTGAATGGGTGGCCTTCGGGCAGGATGGAATCACAGAGTTGGTTTGGTTGGAAAAGACCTCCAAGACCACTGAGTCCAATTGTCAACCTGACACCACCATGATCACTAAACCATGGCCTGAAGTGCCATGCCCACGTGTTTCTTGAACACCTCCAAAGATGCTAACTCCACCACTTGGATATCCTGTTGAAGCATGTGGAGAGAGGGAGGTTGTATAGGGCCCTATCTATATCTCATCTATATCTGTCTATATATCTGAGTGCTGGGAGGACAGAGCCAGGCTCTGCTCAGAGATGTCCAATGATAGGAGAAGGGGCAATGGGTGCAAGCTGGAGCAGAGAAGGTTCCATGTGAATATAAGGGAAAACTTTTTCCTCTGTGAAGATGGCAGAGCACTGGAACAGGCTGCCTAGAAAGGTTGAGGGGTTTCCTCCTCTGCAGACATTCAAAATTCACCTGGATGTGTTCCTATGTGACCTACTCTAGGTGATCCTGCTCTGGCAGGGGGGGTTGGACTGGATGTAAAGCCACTCTTCCCATAAAGAAATCTTTCCTACTATCTCATCTGAACCTCTCCTAGCACAGTTTCAAGACATCACTGTTTCCCATCACTGACAGGAAACAGTTGCCCTTGTCAGGACAGCAATGCCAGCTGAAGCATTTCTCTGGATGGCCACTTTGTCTGCCCAAGCCCAAATCTGCTGGGTAGACAAATTTAATTTCCAGAGCAGCATTCTCCAGGGAGTCTCAAGACGTAGCAGTAGCCAGGAAAAGAGACAAAGAGATGTACTGTTCGTTGTCCTGCTTCAGGTGATGCTTTTTGTAAGCACGGGCCAAATCCTGCATGGCCAGCCCCTTCTGGGGCATTTCCCTGGGCACCACTCAAAGAGGTGAGGTGCTGGCCAGGCAGGCACAACTGCTGGACAGTGCTTCTGTTAACAAGCTTGTTGAAAACCTCAGCCAAACTAAGAGGGAAATGCTCAATTCAGCTGAAGAAGGATGAATCATTTTGTGCTTTTGAGCACAGCACTGAGGTGACAGCTGGCCAGGACAGCCTCAGCGCAGGACAAGCCAGCAAGAGCATATTGGTCATGACCCAGGCAGGAAATACCTTCTTAAAGAGTGAAAACTAAATTAGGGTTTGGGTTTGGGTTTTTTTTCCCTCTCTCCAGAGCAAGTTATGAATCAAACTGGATCCTGCTCTCTTAGCTCCTCTCCACTGACCAGCTATGGCTATCTCAAAAGAATATGATGAGAACAGAGACCACAGACTCACTGAGCTGTGGGGCTCATTTCTTTGCCCATTTTGCTCCCCTCTTTTTTTCCCCCCAAATGCCTTCAAATCCAGACAGTTCAGTTTCTTGCTTCTCATTTAGGAAAAAAACTCTGGGAAAGCTTCTAAAATTCTGGTGCTCAGTTTCCAAGAACAGTTTAAAACCATTAGTTTTAATCACTCTCCAAGTGAGAGATGCTGTAACTGCTGACAGCAGTGAAAGCCAGGGCTTGTTTTGCTCATCTTGAAGGGGAACTGAGCAGGGAAGTAAGGTGGCTGCACAGGAATGGCACTGCCTCAGAGGCTCTCTTGGTATTCTCTCCTATGAGGAGAGACTAAGGGAGTTGGGGCTGTTCAGTCTGGAGAGGAGAAGGCTCTGAGGTGACCTTACTGTGGCCTTTCAGTATCTTAAGGGGACTTTTTAGGATGTCAGTTAATGATGAGACTGGGGAGAATGGAACAAAGCTGGAAAAGGGTAGATTCAGACTGGATGTTAGGAAGAAGTTCTTCACCATGAGAGTGGTGAGACCTTGGCGTAAGTTGCCCAGGGAGGTGGTTGAGGCCTCATCCCTGGAGGTGTTTAAGGCCAGGCTGGATGAGGCTCTATACAGCCTGATCTAGTGTGAGGTGTCCCTGCCCATGGCAGGGGGGTTGGAACTAGATAATCCTTGTAGTCCCTTCCAACCCTGACTGATTTTATGATCTCTTTCCTTGGACCATTACCTGGATGTCCTCTTCCTTCTCTGGCAGTGGCCCATGCTGCATCAAAACATGCCTGGAGGGAAGGTCCCCGTGCTCACAGAACCGCTGAGCCAAGCGGTAGGTGCTTTCGTGCAGGCACTGCAGCTCCTGCAGCTCCTCCCCAGCCACCTGCATGGAGGCAAGAGGGGCATGTGAGGTGTCCACTCTGAGGTTCTGTTCTAAAAGCAGCAGGGGCTTTTGTCCTGGCCTCGCCCTCACCTTCTTGTCCTCCAGGTACTCGATGTCAGCAGTGTTGTAGCCATCCCTGTGTCCACGGCTCAGCACCCGGAACCGCCGTCTGCCGATGGTGTCCACCAAGGACCTCCCGTCCGGCAGCAGCTCGATCTGCCGGATCTCCAGCATGCAGCCATAGTCAGCAAAACTGGAGGGAGCCCAGGAGAGAAAGGAGGGGCTGAGCTGGGGAACTGGTGGTGAGACAGCTGCTTCTCCTGAAGGCACCTCCTCCAAAGCAGGAAAAGGCCCAGGAACGAGCTGGCTGAGGCAAACTCAGCGATTGAGTCTCCTTGTTGAATCACCACTTGCTGCTAAGAGGGGAGGAAATAGTGGGCACACTGCACTCCCTTGGATTTGCCATGCACCAAAATGACCTCATCCTGCCCTGGTGGTCCTGAAGATACCACCACTTGCAGACACATCTCCTCAAAGGCCAGAAAATGTTTATCTCATTTCACCTGAACAGGACAGGTGCACATGAGAGGATATATCATGTAAATACAGGTATTTCACCTGGGTTAGGAGTCTGGATACTAGGCTCACCCAAGATCTGGAGGTGCCACCATGGTCATGCTGCACCAAACAAAAGCCCATTTAACCCAGTGCCCTCTCATAGCTTGTTAAGGACCAGAGAGAAATAGGGCAATTTTAAAGCACCCACTAAAAGGAGCTGGAGACCACAGTCAGAGAACCATACAGCTCTGAGACATCCTGGGCCAGCTGTTCCCAGACAGTCATATTTAACAGGCAGCACTGGCCCTGTTCCTCAGCTGTCCAGTGGCAATGCTGAGAGGCAGCAAGATCCTGTTTCACTCTGTGGTGTGGGGGACACACCACCTCCCTGCTGACTTCATCTGCAGGGTGCAGTGGGTTAGGGAACTGCACCTGGTTCTTCCTCTTCGAGCTACTCGGGATTTCAGCCACCTGGCAGAGGGGCAGCGGGGTGCGGATCAGCTGGGCTGGTGGGAAGCCAGCTTGGGCAGCAGCTCACCTCTTCCCGCTCTCATATATGCACATGCCGAACCGCCGCGTGCCGGTCTCCTGGCAGCGCCGGATCATGAGGCGGTAGCGAGGCTCGAAGACGTGCAGAGGACAGGCGATGCCTGGGAAGGACATCGTGCATACGAAGATGGGGATGTTCTTGGTCAGGCTGAAGGACAGGAGAGGAGACCACTAAGAAACCCCCTGAAGCCAGTCCCATCCCAAGGGCTCCACACTGGCTTGTGCCATGGCCACGTCTTGAACAGGTCTGTCCTTTACCCCAAGAAGTGATGTCTCAGTGCAGAGCAACACCAAAGCTTCCTCTTGGCTCAGCAAAAGTCCAAGGAAAGACTCTACCCACAACAGCTCCTTGCAGAGATGCTCCCTCATCCCCAGGTGCCCACAGGGCACATCTGCACCTGCCCAGAACCAGCGCTGTTTTGATGTGGCCTTAGGATTGGAACAGATCTCACCAGAGCAGCCCCAAGCCACAGCAATGGTACATGGTGTGGACAGTCCCCTCGGAGCTCAGCCCCTGTGCACACATATGGGCATGCCAGAATAGGTCCCTGCTTACTTGGAGAGCTCTGCCATTTCAGCCCGGTGCAGCTCTCGTCGCTCAGCCAGCTGTGTGGGGAAGGTGGCCAGCATGATGTCCTGCAGCAGCACCGTGGGGCTGTAGTTTCCAGCCTTCAAGTACTGAAAGAAATTAGAGCGAGAAACAGGTTGAAGAAATAGTGAGGGAGCCCTGAGGCCCTGCCAAGCTCACTTCCATTGGAGCTGAGGGTAATATTAGACCAGAGAAATCCAGGGATAAAACCTAGCAGGGGATGTTGAGCCATGCAGCAGGATGGGATGTCAGCTCCAGCGAGACCTCCAGACACAGCTCAGACCCAGGGCCCATCCAGCAGAGTGTCCTGTCTCTGACAGTGATGCAGTCCTTGTATGACAACCTGATTTCCCTGGTGGTCTCATCCAAGTCCCTTTTCATTAAAGCCTAAATCAAATCTCCAGGCTAGCAGGTTTTCCATCCATTTCCATTCTTAAAAGTAATTAGCATTCACTTCATTCTCTCCCTTTCTCTCCCTGCCTCTCAGCCCTGTTTACAATCTCACTAAATCACTGTGGCATCTTGTGGAAATTAATCTCTTGGTCTTAATTATCATCTGTCTGGTCATTCCCCTGTGAGTGGAGCTGACACCACTGTGCCAGGGCACTGCTAACATAAGAGCATCATACATTCCCACCCCAGCTCTGGGCATGCTGCCAGCAGCTGCTGCCAGTGCCCGGCTCTCCCTTGGGCTTCATCCCAGAGAGCCTTTACCTCTTCCTACCCAGCCCTTACCTCTCTCAGGCTCTGTTTGCAGAGGGGGCAGTTGGGCCGGTGGTCCAGGCAGCGTTCCAGGCACTCCTTGCAGAAGGTGTGCCCACATGGTGTCGTCACAGGCTCGAAGAACATCCTGCCAAAGGGACCCAAGTCAATGGACCACAGAGAACACCACACTGGACCCAGCACAGGTAAGCCCAGCATGGAGAGACTTCTGCTTCTGCTCACAGGGCCAGATGCCCTCAAAGCTCTCAAACCCCGGGCCCAGCTCAGCACCCTCATTTGGAAACCCCATCTAGTCCCACACCCACAATGCAGGAGTCCCACAAAGTACTGAGGGACTTGCAGAGGTGGAGGCTGATGCTACAAGGGTCAAGCAGGTTATGGTGAGGAAAGCCATGGGTGCAGCTTCTGGCTGTTCCCAGCCTTGTACCTGCATCTTCCCTGAATCCTGGTGGGGAGAACAAGATATTTTTCTTCCCATGGGAATGAGACATCTCCCAGGTACCATCTTACCATTTCCCAGGTACTGTCTTACCATTTCAAGGGAAATCTGCTGCCTTTACCAGTCTTCTACACTGCAGACAGTGGCATCATAAAAAGCTATCTCATACTGTGTCTTCCAAACCCTGGCAGACCATGGCTATGCAACTCTCCTTCACTAAGGCTGCTTTGGATAAGCTTTGCTCCTAAGTCTCATTAACTAAATGTAAAGGCTGCTAACTGGCTTATTCCTTTAATTAGAAGTCTGACTGTGGGACTTGCACCATGATGTAAGAAGAGAACTGTTGAGCACTGCTCAACCACCCCATGAGATCTCTGCAGGCCTCATCAGTATGCAAATGTCACTCCTTGGTCTTGGCAGGGCTGTGGTTCCCCAGACACCTACAGTGGTGTACAGCCCAAAGATAGCAGCAGTAAAGGGATGACTCCTCCCCTGCTTCAAGAGCAAGGCTCAGGTTCAGATCAGATACAATCTTAATCTCTCTCTCTCCAGGGTCATTCCCCAATGCCATGCCCAGACCTGGCAAAAGCTGTTGCACAGGACACCTTGATCATCTTGCACATCTGACACTGCAACACCCAACCCTCTGCCAACAGCCACTTGCACAACTTCTCAAGCTCCTGGGACACACTGGAAATAACAGCCTGGCTTCAGCACCCAGCCCTGACTCAGCAGATGGACATGGGCTCTACCCTGGCCCCTGTTCCGTCTCTAAGCAGGCACAGAGCTCAGAAATGCTTCCTTCTGGGTTTACAACATCCCCATCACGGATGGTATTCACCTGCAGCAACGCCTTCCTGTTCCAGCTTGCAGTTACAAAGGGCAACCATTGCTTTCAGTCCTTGACCCTGCTGAACATCTCCACCTCCACACTGATGTCCCAGCCAATACAGATTTAACACCCTGAGACCGGGTGATCTAAGCTTTCACAGCCTGGCAGGGTAAAGCGTGCCCCTGCCTTCCCTTCCTATCTCCTATCTCTACTGAAACCCACATTTCAGTAGTACTGCAGAATGAGTTTGCTATGGAGATGTGAAGAACGATCCACAACCAGGAAAGAAAACCCAGCAGGTATTAACTCTTCATCCTAAAAGCTCTCCTGCTGGAGAACTCACCGTATGCAGAGGGAACACTCCAAGTCAGATACACTCAGCAGCTCCTCAAGGCACAGCTGTGTCCACTTTGCTGCTGCTGTTTCCTCTTTGTTATATTGTGCCAAAAAAAAAAGGAAAGAGAAGAACCCCCCCATGTCAATACTGAAAATTAATCTTTGCTTTCTGACCTTGTTCTGGGGTTTAAACAGTTAACTGCTGCACAAAGTGCTTTGACCATTAAAAACCTGCTGGGAAATGCAATATAAACCCCCCATTAAGTCACCCATAGAATGTCAGGGGCTGGAAGGGACTCTGAAAGCTCATCCAGTCCAACCCTCCTGCCAGAGCAAGATCACCTATACCAGATCACACAGGAATGCCTCCAGGCAGGTTTTGAGTATCTCCAGAGAGGAGACTCCACAACCCCCCTGAGCAGCCTGTTCCAGGGTTCTGTCACCCTCACAGGGAAAAAAATCCTCCTCATGTTTAAATGAAACTTCTTATGCTTCAGCTTCCACTCATTGCCCCTTGACCTGTCATGGGGCAGAGTCTGGCTTCATCCTCCTGGCATTCACCCTTTACATATTTATAGACATCAATGAGGTCACCTTTACATCAGTGGGTGTTGTGGAAACTGAGGCGCTGGGAGGTGAAGTGGCGTAAAAAACTCCCAGATGGAGGTCTCTGGAAACCTGTCACAAGTTATCACCAGTGCTCTATGCAAACCCAGGTACACAGCAGCCATCTGGCTGGGTGCTGATAGCGAGTCAATGCCAACAGAGGTGCCACTTCCCCCAGCACATGACGTGCCATGTGCTTTGGAAGGGAACTGCATCTAAATCTAAACCCAAGGGAATCAAAGGAAGCCTCTCCCCAGCTCCTCATAGGGAGTAAATGATGTCTGGATTGAGCAAGAACCTTTCTGCGAGCTAGACCCCAAAGTTTGGTGTAGGTTCACCAAGTCAGCACATGAAGATTGGATTCTCCTCACGTGAGAAGCAGCCAATGTGTTGGCCAGAGCTGCCTCGTCAGACACCCCCGGGACGCCTGCTCGCTGAGCTGGCCCACAGCACAAACACCAAGTTTTTGGTGCCAAAATGGACTTCCAACAAGCACCTTGCAGGAGACAAGATTCTGGTATCTTTGATGACACTCACCTACCAACCACTGGCCCTGCCCCTCTGCTGAAGTCTCTGACTCCTGCCATTGCCCTGGCTGGGAAAAGGTGGCTGCCGCCTGGCCGTGCTCAGATCCTGCGTCCCCTCGGCCATCTGCTGGCTCTCCCTCCTGATCCTAGGCACAGCAAAAATGAAATTCAGCCCCGAAGCTCTTTGCCCTTCGAACGCACAGCCCCATCTATCCCACCAAGATGGATGGCACGGAGCGGTTCCCTAGCGTGTTGCGACACATCCTGCATCTGTGGGACAGCAGGAGCGTGGTCTGCAGACACTGCTGCTCATCTCAGGGCTAAGTCATGGGCTTACTTTGTCCAGACGTCTCACCTGGTATTTAGGTGTTATCTGAGACCATTTTCTTTATTTTGCCCTCTCCAGACCTGCCAAATTCATCTTTAGGAGCCAAAGAGCAAAAGATGAGCTTCCCTTAACAGCTGCTAATGTGGCTCTTGGAAAGAACATTAAGACTTACAGCTCCTTTTTTTTTTTTCTGAATGTGATGCAACTTGGATGTTGTGACAACTAACCCAAAATCTTACCAGAAGTATTCCTGAATTAAACTTAGAGAAGTGGAGACATAAAGAGCCTCCTCTGTTCCTCAAGTTCCCACAGCATCAGCTCCAATGGTGCTTTAGCTCGCCCACCTGCAGCTTCTCATCCCGGCACACAACCACATGCATGTAGCTATGGTCCTACACAGCCTTCCCTTATCACACCTCCCTTCCCTTATCACACCTCCTTTCCCTTATCACACTTGCCTTCCCTGGAAAAAAACAATTTAGGATGCTCCAGGGGAACATTAAGGCTGTTGCAGACTCTCTTACCTGAGCTTGTGTGGAAGATGATGGTAGAGCAGGACTCCCTCCATTGACCTGAGGACCACTTGAGTCCCAATGAGTATCAGTCAAGCACACAGCAGCCACAGGTGGCCGAGGAGCATCCTCTTGCTTGCGGATCTGCAAGGACAAAGTGGAGTTCAGAGGATGTTGGATGAAGGAAACAGGAAGGTGGGAGGGCAGACAGGCTCCCTCTTGCCTCAAAGCCTCCTGCTCCCTGGACAGCACATCAGGATTACTTGTTTCAGCACTTGCTGAGCTCTCTGTCAAACACCTCAGTAGCATGGAAGGAAGGAAGTAGCACAAGACAGCAAACAAAATGGTGCATTTTAAGGCTGGGAGCCACATTCTCCATCAGCCACAAAGAGCAGGAAGGGAGCTCAGGGAGGTACAAGTCAATTCCCCATTACCCTGCCTTTTCACTCCTGGAGGGAAAGTGTCCGCTCATGGTTTGAAGTCTCCAGGCTGGGTACACTGCCAGAGGCCCCACCAGCAATAGTGGGGTGGGTACATGGGTGGGTGCTGGCCTGAAATCATCTGCAGAAGAGACACTGCCTCACCAGCAACAGCTTTCAGCTGGCTGCTTTGCCTTGGATGAATACTGATGCTGCCTCGAAGCCCACCTTGTGCCACGTCAGCATCTAAACACTGCAAAACCTGAGACTTGAAGATACAGACTGAGAAAGCAGTTTTATTCAGAGGTGAACCTGCATTGGAGCAATGGAAAGGTTCTTAGACCAAGACTCGACACCCCTGGATCCCACTGCTGGGCACAGCAGCACAATCATAACAGATGTGAGTCCTTCACAGGACAAGGGCATCTCCCTGAGTGATGCAAAGGCACAGGACTCCACCACAACACAGCCCACACACCTTCTCCATCTCTCTCTGAGCAGGGTGGAAATGGGGATTGAGTGTCAGGCAGTGCTCCAATGCCAGCAAGGCTTCATCTTTCTGTCCCATCTCCAGGAGCACCTTCCCTTTCCAGAAGAATCCCTGCAGAGTAGAAACACCTGAGGTGACTATGAGGTAGTAACCAGCTGAGCACATTCAGCTCTCATGAACCTCCAGGGAACCCCTCTACAGCCTCCTGCCTGCTCCCATCATAGGCCAAAGCACATGGACACATCACTGCTCCTGTGCTCAGACTTGTCTAAGAAAGACATAGAATCATAGAAAGTTCCACCCACAGCCAAGTACTCATAAACCAGGACTCTCCCAAAACGCAAGCAAACAAACTCTACAGTGACCTCAAGATGCAGTCAAAGCCTTCTGCATTTGAAGCCACAAAATTGTTGCCAATGTGTGCTTCACAGATCAGCAAGTGAGCTCTCTGGGCTGATTTCTCCAAGCTCAGCCTGTGGCCAGCACTTCGAGGTCTCACTGTGATCCTGTGCCCTCACTGTCTACATGCCATAAGGATGGACATGGTGCTGGACCTCTCCCACAGTGCTTACAGCCTGGATTTGCAGCTTAATGAGTCTGAGCAGGATGAATTCAACAGCTAGGAAAACTCAGCAAAGGGAGAAACTGCTCCTCTCTGGTGAGATTTGGCTCCAAGCACAGCCAGTTGATGGAGTCTTCCCTCCACTCACCTCAATCTCTTCAGGCTCAGCCCTGCACAAGGTGTCCAGGTCCTCAAGTGCCTGTGGGTGCTGCCCCAGTGCTGCGAATGCTTCTGCCCGGCACAACCGCAGGGAACTGGAGTCTGGGGCTGTAAAGAAAAATGGCATCACTCCTGTGATGGGTCCATGGGAGGCAGAGGGACCAGATGAGGCTGGGGAGATGCCACTGCAGTGGGACAGCCCCTGTGCCACTGCCTCATGTCAAGCACAGACAGCTCCTGTGCTCCTCATCTGGAGCCTCATAAGTCTCTGCAAGGAACTTATTTCCTCCAAATATCTAGTTTTAAACTCTTCCTTTTGTTTTTCCCCACCTCCTCCAAATGTCCTCAGTGCAGGGTCCCCACCACTGCTTTGGGGCTCAGTCACCCTTTTGGGATGTGGCAAAAAGCTGTAATTCCCACAGGAGGCTCTGTGATGTGAGCAGAGCCACGAGAACATGCTACTGAAGAAGCCTGCAGCTATGGAAACCCAAATTCCCAAAACACCAGGGAGCTTCTCAGACTCACCTGGCTGCCACCGCTCTCCCAGGGCAGAGGAAAAACCAGCAGCTGTGCAAGGATCTGCCCCCAACATGTGACTTAGAGTTTCCAAGTATGAGAATAGGCTGAGATTTCCCAAAACAGAGAAAGGGAACTGAGCATCCAGCTCCTCACTGGCAAGGTGTCATTGATGGGATCTCAATGGCAGAGGGAACCACAGGTCCCACACGTGCTGCTGCCCATGACACTCTAAGTGTCACAGTGCTGAGCACCCCACACGCTCTTGTCTGTTTCTAAAGAATGGGCAGTGAGACCCTCTCTTCTCTCCTGCCTGAGGGAAACCCCACAAAGACTTTCTTCCCACCAGCACTGTCAGCAGAAAAGCTGGGATAGGAAATGGCAGGGAGTATGAGCAAGCAGCACCCCAAAAGCCTACACTCACAGAGTAACCAGGCGTGGTAATATCCTTGAGTTTGAGCTGCACAGATCCCAGACCCACCCCGTTATATCACAGCTGCCGTGGAGGTGACCTACATCCAGTGCTCTGCTGGCTCTCCAGCTAAGCCACAGTCTATGCATCCAGACCCATGTCCTCACCAGCACCCAGCATCACCTGACAGCTGCTGAGGGCTGGGGTCAGTGACCCACTGCTCCCTGGCCCTCTGGGGAGGCCACCAGTGTTATGTAGACCCCTGCTGGCTACTAGCTCCTGGTGGGATGATGGCAGGTCCAGTAGAGGTAGCACATGTGAGGAGGAAGCTCTGTTGTGGCTGTTCCCTGGTGGCCAGCATGGAGCATAGGGAGACTTTGCTCTCTTCCTACTGCCACCATAACCTAGAGAGCAGCAGAGAGGTCAGGCTCAGCCACTCCAGCACCAAAGCTGTACTGGCCATGCTGAGTTTTGCAGCAGAACAACATCTGATCCCTCCAAGCTTATTTTCATTCATAATGTCAGCCAGGACCTTAGGATTCAAGTCAGGAAACATGGGAACTTGCTGCTCAATACCCTAACAGCACATATCCAGATATGAAAACATTCCTGTCCCTAACAACAGTTAGGGAAGAACAAATAGGTACAAAGTCCAGAGGTTTAGTTTCCATGTGGGCAAACATGCTGAACATTTGCACAGCCCAGCAATAAAACAACTGATTTAGGGAAAGGCAGGGGGAGGGGGGGGGGGGAAGCGTAAAATGGGGCTACAAGTTCTGCATTTCTCTTCTGCTGCAGCTATTTTGGATCTATGATACCATCAGACATCAAGGACCTACGCCAGCTGGCAGCCACGCAGCTGATGAGTGGCTGATAGTGCTCCCCAGCCTCCTGGCTCCAGGCATTTTGGGAGGCCTCCTGTGTTACACATTACACTGTCTTTTTTTTTTTTTTCCCTATCACTTAAGGAAAACAAAAGTCGAGAAGTTGACAATTCATTTCCTCCCAAGTAGAGAGAGCTGCTCTGCGGGCTGGGATGAGCAGGGCGCTGCAAACTAACCTGCAGTGCAACACTGAACCAGACAGAAGAAAAGCATTCTCATGGACTGAACATTTATCAGCAGTTACGTTTGAAAGCCGAGCCCGTAGGAAGTTGTGCGGCTCTGAAAGCAGGCTGCGGGAGCTGGAAAACACATGGCGAAAGCACCACCCACGTAGCTGAGCCTGAGCAGCACCAGCAAGCACAGGTTTATGGCAGCCGCAGCCGTGACTGCGATTTCCACGTTGCCTTAAGCCAGACTTCCCCCGTCCTTTGGGGAACAGCGCATGTCGGGAAGAGAGAGGACAGTCTGCAACGTTTCCTCTTTATACTCACAGAGGCTTTAAACAATGAGATATACTTCCGTGCACAGCAATCAGATAAAAGCCCGGCAATAGGGAGGGCAGCTCTAGAGAACTCTGCACACACGTTTGCGCTGAAGAATGGGAGCTCAGAGTACGAGGCAGATGCCACGAGAGGTGGCATAAAGGGACCTGCTGTCTGCTGCCAACATCAGGGACTGGGCAGCCCCTGCAGCCCCATGCTTCCAGGCGTAGCCTGAACCTCTGGCACTCGTCTGGCAGCGGGTGATGAGTAAGTGTCTGCGCGGCGGCAGGAGAGCTGACTGCTGTCATAGAAACGCCGGTGGAGAAAGGACTTTCTGCCTCCGCCACACCACACCAATCCCCTGCTCCAGATACATTGTATAACCCCTTTTATTTTAGCATTGCTCTACACGAAAGCCACTTACAGCCACACATTAAAGCGGATCGACTCGCCCGATTCTGACCCTGCAGGCAAATGTCTCCCCAGGGCTGGTTGCAGAAGGGGGCTAGGGACATACACGCTGCCTTACGCCGCGGGCCTGACAAAGGAGCTCAGCCAAGGCTGTGTCCTCGCCAGGCTCTGGGAGCGAGGACATATCTGTCCTGGACTGGAACCGTCCCAGCTGTTTTACATAATGGCCACCTCCCCCAGGCAGAACTCTTCCTCTGACCCTGAAATATCGCCGGGTGGCAAGATGCAAGAGGCTCTTTGCTGCTCTTTCCTCTCCATCCGCCTGCCAACGCCAGCAGCACGCGGTCAATAGGACACAGGCTGTGCGCCCTGCCCGCAGCCCTTGCGGCCAAGATGAGCAGCAGGGCTCGCCAGCCACCCACTCCCTCCCACCACCCCCTGAAGACTTGGGAGAAATGCCTAGCAGCTGGATCCCCTCCCCCATCACCGACACTTCCAGCTTCTCCGGTCTCCCAGCTCTAGGGCACTGGGGTTTACGACAAAGTGACCCACGCTGGTACCCACCTGCTCCAGCACCACACCTTGTGCATCCTCATCTCCGCTGTAGGGCTGGTCCTTCAAACCCAGCTCAGCATCCCCAAGCCAACCTACCAGCCCCTCGATCCCAGTGGTGCTTACCCAGTTCGAGCCCCTTCTGAGCCATCCTCAGCGCTTCCAGAAGGTCCCCACGGGTGACCCGGTCCCGGACCTGTGCTACCAGCCAGGCCACCCGGCTCTCCTGCTCCACGCATTTCTCCAGGAGGCCGCAGAGCACCACGTTGCACCTCGCCGCTCCGACGCCCAGCAGCTTCAACTTCTCCAGACAGAGAGGGCAGCGGGAGGGGACGGTCCCCCCGAGGCACGACTTGCAGAAAGAGTGACCGCAGGACACGGTCACCGGCTCCCAGAGGAGGAGGCGGCAAGAGGGGCAGCGCAGAATGTCCAAAGCCCCTCTCCCGGGGCCAAGGGGCTGCCAGATAGGGCTCCCGCCCCGGCGTGGGGAGGACGGGCTGGGACCCGCGCTGCTCATCGCAGCAGTTTGCAGCCGACAAAGAGGGAGCTGCCCCTAGGGCCCGTCGTGCCCGCACACCCCCTGCCGCCGGGCGCTGCCGCGCTTCACTCCGCACCGCTCAGCCCATCCTCTCGGCTCGGCGGAGGGCTGCCGCTCCCGGCACGGTACAGTACAGTCCGTCCTATCCTGTCCCGTCCCGCCGGGGCAGGACCCCCCCGGGTCGGACCGGCGGGGGGCGCCGGTGGTGGAGCTGCCGGGGCCGCCCATTGGCTGCCAGTGCCGCGCTGCGCCGCCCCGCCCCAGCCGCGTTTCGTAACGGAGCCGGCGGCAGCGGTGCGGGGGGCGGCTCCGGGCGGAGTGGAGAGAGATACCCGGGAGTAGGGTCTTATGCTGCTCCGGAGCCGGGACGCGGGGCTGTGGGGGAGTCCGGAGCCGAAACCCCAGAGTCGAGACGTGGGGGTGTTGGGGGACTCCAGAGCAGTCGGGGCACTCGACTGCGAAGCCGTGCGGGGGATGCTGGATAGCTCTCCAGGGGGAATCTGTGCCACTCTGAAGTAGAACCAGAGTGGAAAGTGCCGGGGGATGTTTTGGGGTGCTCCAGAGTAGACAAGGGCGCTGTGGAGCCAGCCCATGATGTGGGGTGCTGTAGAACACAAGGTCTGGGGCACACAGGGTGCCGTGGGATGGGGACAGGACAGTGGGATGCTCCAGATCAGCTGGGGCACAGGATACTTGGAGTGCCCAGGAGCAGTCCCGTACATAGGGTGCTTGAGCTAGCTGAGGCTCTCCAGAGCAAGACTGGGGTACAGGCTGTTGTGGTGCTCCAGAGCAGCCAAAAGCTGGGGCACACCAAGGGCCCCTCTGCAGAGCCCACTCTGCAGACCTGTCATGGCAGGATGTTTTGGGGGAAAAGAATATCTCTCCAATGTAGATGGGAAACTGCACACCTCTCAGGTGCTCTACTTACCTGAAATTGAACAAGTTCAGACTTTTTAAGGAGGCAGTCCCCCAGGAGGGGTTCTGTGTCCCAAGGAAGATACCTCCTGCCACACAGTCATACAGTAACGGGCTGGCAGCTCTTGCATAGCAGGTGGGAAAAACAGCTGAAATCTGGCAACTCTGGAGCTTCATAGATCAGACTTTATGTAAGGATTATGCACATTCCTCAAGGGCTCTTTTGTGTGTCCTCAAAAACAAACCCATGAATGTACTGGAAGGGATGGTCAGGGAGGGAGATCAGCAGTGGAACAGCAGTGCTGGTGAAACCAGTGTCCCACTTGAGGGAGTGGCTGGCAGAGGTTTGGGCTGTGGAGCAGGTTTTGTTTCAAAATCTACTGTAATTACATTAAATAGTTCATGAGAGGCATTAAATCTCAACAACTCCTGAGCATAGCCCTGGGTACAGCATTTGCCTTGGTAACATTGTGGGGCTGGCAGGGACTCTGCCCCACAGGGGACATCTACCATGTTCCAAATTTGCAGGATCAGTCTCTGATTGCCCTCCACATTGCTTCCCCCAGCAGTTCTCCCATGGGTGTTTTTCATTAACACCAGACATTCTCCTCTCGGGGTTTAGTTCTTGCCATGGCTGTTTTCTCACCAAAACCTGCCTATTCACTAAACCAGATTACCACCAGGTAGTTCTCACCAGACTGAAGAGTACTTCTCACCAAAGACATGTTCATGGCTCCTAAACTGTGAAATAAGGGTGGTCTTAGCCACCACGCAGTGGTATGCTTGAAGAGTGCTCTCATAACCTGTTTGTATGGCTCAGCCACAAGAATCAGGTGAGAAGCATCTTACATCACCCCAGACAGCCCTTCTGGGAGACACTAGGCTATCCCCTGGGGCCTCCTTCGTTCTTCCCCTAACCCACTGATTCACTTCACAACCATCCTCACGTGTGTGGGCTGCCCAGTGCCTTGTAAGCAGTGAGGACGTGCTGCTGCCTTTGCATAATGCAGTTAAAAATCAATCAACCAGGACACACGAGTCCACTGGAAATCAGGCTTCATTAGCACCAGTGCAAGAACAATTTGTTTTCTTCATTCCATCCAGAGCTGGGCTGGCTCTGAAGTCCAAATGCTTTTACTTGTCACTGATGTGTTTTTTGATGACTTGGTACATAGCTTAAAAACAAACAAGGGGGGAAAAAATATATCTATATAAATAAACTTTAAATGCTTAATGCTAACCACTCAGCCAGATGCTTACCACTCTGCTGGCCAGATGAGGGCTTCACAGTTTGCATAATGCAGAACAGATCCCTCTGTTTTTAGGAGCTCTTTCCAAATTTTCTAATTTACTTATTTTTCCCCCCCTTCCAACCCCTCTTCACTTAAAAAGTAGGAAACAGCCCAGGGTCAGTGGAGGGTGAGGAGTTCCAGGTGTTGCTGTTGCTACAGGAGAAACAAGCTCCTCCTTTGGCTTGCATGTGCTGTGGTGCTGAGGCTCCAGTACAGCTTCATTAAGGTGGGCCAGGCTCCTGGCAGCCCAGCTTAGGGATCAGGGGTTTCATACCAGCTACATTTGCTCACTTTCTCACTCTGAAAGCACTGACATTTGATTCTGATGTGTTAGGGTTTGAGGAGTGGTTCAGAGGTGGCAGCACCTTCCCAGTGGTGCCTCTTTTTTTGTTGTTGTTCAAAATACCTGTGGGTTCCTTAGGTTCACTTCAAAGGCACCACAAACACTTGCTGAACAGGAATATGCCCTGGGAATGTCATGACCTGTTTTTCCCTGCTCTGCTCACCAGCCTCCTCCTGCACAGATGAGGCTGTCGCCATCAGACCTGAAAGTCCTGCTGTAGAGAAGCAAAACAAGTTTCCCTGTTTCAAAAGCAGCAGAGGGAGGAAAGCATCAGCATCCCAGCTGAGGAGAAGCATTGCCACCAGCAAGGGCTACACGGAGCTGACAGATACGTAAGAGGCAGTGTAGCCTGCACAGGATCAGGCTTTGGGTTGTTTTTTTTCTGCTTCAGGCAAAGAGTAAGGGCCAAATCCAGCTTCAGCATGCATGCAGACCTGCTCATGCCTCCGTGCCAACCTACTGACACCTCCATGTCTTACAGCACCCTTTCAGCAGTGCTGCACCTGAATCCCAGCTTGTCTGCCAGTCTTGAGAGTTGGCCTAAGGAATCATTTTTACACCTCAGTACACGCAAATAACATGCAGGGAGTTATTTGCATTGTATGCCTCGCAGGCTGTCAACAAACACATCAGCTTCCTGGAATGTTTGCTTTCTTTGCATCACAGTATTTCCAGGTCCAGGATGTTATTCAACCACCAGGTCTCTTCGTTTGCCACTGGTGGTTCAGAGCTGGTCCTGGGAAACAAAGCAAAAGGAGGTGGAAGCAGGTGGTGGTGGGAACTTCTTGTCTGCAGTCATGGCTTGTCTTTTGTAACAAACACCTTTTGTTTCAGGTCTCTGAATGCGATAAGGGAAGCTGTTCCATGCCTGGTTTTCTCTTGGGCAGAGGCAAACAAATCACCACACTGCTCCTTGACGTTTGGTATTCGAGGTCAGCACGGCGCTGAGGTGGCACTGAGCAGGGAGCAATCATGTAAATTATATGGTATTGTTCCTGGGTCCTGAAACTGCTGCTTGAGAGCTGAGAGAGGCCCTGACTCTTTCAGTAAGGAGGATCAGATGTAAACAGGGCTGGACAATTAAAGAAAACTTTGATATTTTCCCTTAAAGAAAACTTTAATATTTTCCCTTCTGAGTCATACAGACTTTGCTTGAGGCAGTATCATTCCTAGAGAAATTAGTTGACTGTCACATGGATTGGCAGGGGACAGAGCTGTGATATAAATGTTACCTCACTGCTCATGTAACTGGGCTTGTGCCTGAACTCCTGGAAACTGGAGAGTCCAAGGGGAAGAGCCCAGATCCATATCTGGCTCATTTTACTTCTCTTCAGCCAGACATCTTGGCAAAGAGGTTGGCAAAACATCATCACTTGGTCTTGGAAGCAAGTTTCACATAAAATCGTGAAAGTGTCTAACTCCATGGATAGTCATATACAGGTCACATATTCCTGAGAAAGGAGTACAGCAAAAACCAAGGGGGGAGCCCTAGGGTAAGTGACAAGCCCACGGGCTGTGGTGAAAGGCTGCTAGCATCTTGCCTTCATGCTATGCAACTGTTTCAAAGATGCTTCAAAGGCAGATGAAGATTAGAATAGAATCAACCAGGTTGGAAGAGACCTCCAAGATCATCCAGTCCAACCTAGCACCCAGCCCTATCCAGTCAACTAGACCATGGCACTAAATGCCTCAGCCAGGCTTTGCTTGAACACCTCCAGGGACGGTGACTCCATCACCTCCCTGGGCAGCCCATTCCAATGCAAATCACTCTCTCTGTGAAGAACTTCCTCCTAACACCCAGCCTAGACCTCCCCTGGCACAACTTGAGACTGTGTCCCCTTGTCCTGTTGCTGGTTGCCTGGCAGAAGAGACCAGCCCCCAGCTGGCTACAACCTCCCTTCAGGTAGTTGTAGACAGCAATGAGCTCTGCCCTGAGCCTCCTCTTCTGCAGGCTGCACACCCCCAGCTCCCTCAGCCTCTCCTCACAGGGCTGTGTTCCAGGCCCCTCACCAGCCTTGTTGCCCTTCTCTGGACACGTTCCAGCACCTCAACATCTCTCTTGAATTGAGGAGCCCAGAACTGGACACAGCACTCAAGGTGTGATTCTCTGTTTGCAGGAGATCCCACAAAAGGACCCAAGGGCAGCACAGCTTGCTCAGCACCATGTGATTAGAGAAGGAGAACCTGTAAAGCAACGCACTCTCTGAGGACGTGGCTCCACCTTTACAATGCAGCAAGCTCTGCCACTTCCTAAGGGGTTGGTGTCCACAGGGAGCTGAATCCTAGAGCTGGAGGTCACATCACTCACTTCATCTTCTGGCTGGGGAGAGCTGTTCTATAACCAGTTGTTAGGGAAGGGTCAGAGAAAAGTGACCAGCTTCACAAGCTGCTGTGTGTCCCTGTGCCTGCCTTGGATGTGTGGCCTGGGGTGATGCCATGGTTGCCTGTCCCCGCAGCTTGGGTGCTTGCCGGGCTTCCCTGCCCTGCCGGTTGGCCAGCCGGTGTGGCCCTGGCGCCTTGCCGCAGTGAGAAGCGTGTACGTGCCGCCTCCCTCATTTCTTCCTTTGTCTGCTTTTCCTGTTTAGCTCCCACCCACCTGACACAGATGCCAGCAGGGCTGGCGGGCACCCAGCTCTGCCTTCTCGCTTTGCCAGAGGAAGCTCTAAGTGGTAGCGGGTGGGCTCTGCGGTCATGCCCGGGGGCCAGCTTGTCCTACTCATCTCACGTCTAAATGGATGACAAGAGGGTGCTAACTAGAGGAGGAACGCAGCTGTCTTCACAGAGCACTGACTGGGAATGAATCTGCTGATGCCAGCAGGGTTGTCTGGATGCAAGGAGAGCTGTGAGGTCCTGCAAATGAGCATCTCCTCCGTGAATATTCTCTTGCTCCATAGCCAAGACCTGCAGGGGAGCTATTGCTCCACCTGCACTGCCCAAGGTGCTGCAGGTCTTTCCTCTGCTCTCTGCTCTTGGAGTTAGCTCCTGTACGGACATTCTTTCAGATGAGCTTTTGTATGTGTAGCCTCCTCATCCTCTGCCCTGATATTTATTCGTTCAGCTCCAGCATCTCCTCCACCATCAGCATAATTCAGCGTAGTTCTTTGTGAGGATAAAAGAGCTCCTGTAAAACCAGTTGCCCAAATTCCATCTAAGAACCATGGCTGGCCACATACAACAAAACACCTTGAATCCTTGGGAAGAAATGTAAGGGGGTTGCTCAGTGCCTTCCTGCAGCCCATGCTTCCCCTCAGCCAGCTGATGTGAAGCCTTGAACACAGGCACTGGGCTGGGTTTCAGGCAGGATGAGCAGGGCTGCATCTCTGCCACGATTGTAAATAACTTCCCATGGGCTCCCTAGCTCAGCACCCATGGCCTGGGCAGAGCTTTCTGCTCAGAAGCAGATGAGTATTTCTGGCTGTGCCCTTTTTTTTATCGTGGGTTGTTTAGCCTCCACCTCTCGCTGCACTTTGGACGGCAGGTGAATTGTGTTTGGGTGAGTGAGTCATCACCAGTACCCTTTCATAACACAGGGACCTCACAGCGTTTAAAGAGCTCAAGCTGTTAGCACTCAGCAGAAGATCTGTCACTCAAAAACCTGTCCTTGTGGATCTGCTGCAGCAAATTGCAGGTTTTCCTTTGCAAGAAGCCTGGCACCATTTCCGTGTGGATTTTAGGAATGAGTTGCGTTGAGGTTTGGGGAGTAGAGAGTCCATTCTGCTCTCCCAAAGGAGAAAATACAGGAGTTCTAGGAGGGTTTGTAAGGGAGAGAAGGGTGCTGTGGAAGCTGTGTATCCTTAGAGTCATTTTAATGACAATAAATCCCAAGCAGAGCAGTGAATACACACAGGATCACAGGGTGCTAGGGGTGGGAAGGGACCCAAGGAGATCATCGAGTCCGACCCCCCTGCCAGAGCAGGACCACACAGTCTAGCACGGATCACAGAGGAATGCACCCAGACAGGCCTTGAAAGTCTCCAAAGAAGACAGCTCTGCTACAACTTTTACCTGCCAACTAGCACAGCAAAAGGTCTCATTTTACAGATTTTCAGAACGAGGGGACAGATTGCAGCAGGATGCAGCACACTCAGGAGCAAGTGTGAGTGGTCTCCAGAAGCAGGGATCTGACCTTCCAAAACACCCTTCACTTGCAAGGCTCAAGGTCCGCTTGGGTTTTCTTTTCTTACTATTCAGTGCAAGAGCAGCAGAATTGTTTCACAGGAAACCTCTGCCCAGCACTCTGCAGAGATTAGCAGAGCAGATTCTACAGGAATCAGCTTTTCTGGCACAGTCAGGATTTCTACCTGCTTCCATTTTTCAGTGGAATAAAAAAGCAGCTTGAAATTTTCCAAGAAGGAGGTCACTCGGGAACAGAGGAAAGATTCCTTTTTGATCTTTACCTTAAAGGGGCTTGTTTCTCTAATAGGACACTTTAGATAATAAAGCTTTTAGATGCAGGATGAAAAATTTCATCACAGAATAAAAGTCCAACCTTTCTGTTCTGAAATGGTTGGCATTTATAGAAAAACACCTTCATCTGGGGGCATCTCTGCATGCAGTGTTACAGAATCACTTCTTTCTCCACGCCTAAACTCTCTTGGCATCTCTGCTGCTACAGGGCCCCACATTACCATGTGCTGTGTGGGTTCCCTGAAATACCCCTAGATGCTGTGAGCAGGGGCAGCACAACCCTTCCTGCTCCCCAAGGACCAGCCAAGGTTGTTATATAAAGAGGAGTAAATGTATGTAAACAAGACTTGCTTAAGTAACTCCACTCTGCCAGTTTCTCTTGCTGGTCTTCTTTTCCTACTCCACCCCTCCAGAGTCTGACATGATGGGCATTTGGCACAGCTCTACATGTACTCCTCTCTCAGCCAGCTGGGACATCAGCTCCAAGGAGACCCTGCTTGAACCTTGGAGATGCTTCAAGCAAGTCAGGTGGTTAAACACCTCGATGAAGTCAGACTTCACACCCAGAAGCTCTTGGGAAGCTGCTGGCTGTCACATCTATGGGCCAGCACCCAGCCAAGCACACCAGTGTTGTGCTAGAAGATGCCCAACTCTCCATAACCATATCCTGTAGGACAGCCACTGTCCACCTGCAGCTGAGACTTCTCGACATCCCCCCCAAAGGCAAATGTTCTACCTGCTTTTTGCCTCCCTCACTAAGTGTTTTCACAGCCTTAATGCTCATGCTACACACCCATTCATGTCACCTGGCTTCAGTCCAGGGCTGAGATGCAATGAGGGCATAGGCACACCAGGTGATGTGAAATGGTTTTCATCCCTGCAACTTTCTGGGAAGACTTGACCAGTTCAGGGCAGCACACAGGCACAGAGGGGAGCAAGGTAGGTGCAGGGTGAGGTGACAAAGGCACAACAGGAAACATCTCAGCTGCCAGAGGAGATGTCTGGATGTTCGCACAGCTGACTCCTGGGTGTTTAGCTTTGTGCTCTTGTGCCACAGGGATCCGACCACACATGTTCTGTATGCACAGAGTTGAGTGCACTGGCCTAAAGCAAGGCCCATAAAGCACAAACAAGGAACAGTAAGACCTTTCCCTGGCTCAGGGTGTACCCAGTACTGGCCCTGAGGGCATGATGGTGCTGACATTTGGGTCAGTGTGAGGACATGGCAGTGCAGTCAGCTGCAGACAGCCATTTGCAAGCTTGACCCACTTCAGGAGCCAAGGTACAAGGTGCAAAGGACAATCTTAGGTCTTTTAGCTTGTTAGGTGAGATATCTGTCATCAGTTGAAAAGCAGAACCTCACTCCAGCCAGATGTGACACCTCTCAACTCAAACTGAGCATCTACAGGCATGCCTAACCTCAGAAAATAGGACCTGGCACAGCAAGCTTGAAAGGCTTCCAACCTTAAACCTAAAAGGCAAAGGCAGAGTCTTCCTTTTTTGTGTTCAAATGCAGAGAATTTATTCCAAGAGATTCCCATCCTGTGGGAACATGGCCTGGAGGGACTGTAAAATGCCTTAACTCCATGTGCTGTTTGGAAGTAGGTTCTGTCTTGTGCAAGAGTCCTGCATGCTTGCGTGGAGGGGGAAGTCAGAGATGCAAAATAACCCCAGACAGTGTTCTTTTGCATTAGCCTCCTTCATGGAGCAAGAAGGGATTTAAACTTGACCTTTCCCTGCTGAAGCCAGTTCAGTGCACTAAAACCCGGGTTAGATTTGGGGGTTGCTTGTTTTTCCAGTCTTCATGTTTTCCCTTTAATCTTAGTGCTGGATAATGAAGACAACATTCCTCAGCATCTTTCCTGCTGTTTGTTGTGATTATACAAGAGCCAGCTGTGTTTGTCCCATGAAAACAACATCTAAAGCCATATTCTATGGTTTCCAGTAAAATCCTCCAAGGTGTTGGCTTTTTAACTCGAGACTGTCTGGAATCTGCATTACTCAGGAAGGCTCCTTCAAAAATAGACTCCTCAAGGAGAGCAAACCAAGGCAAGCAGAGCAGCAAAGAGAACTTGTATGAAGGTTTGCATCAAGTTTTTTATCGACGTTGACACTTCTGGCCTTGGCAGCAGCGGTTGGTCGCGGTGCTGGCACAGCCTCCTCCGAGGTCTCTCTTCTCAGCAGGGCTGGACCCCGCCAGCAGCCCCCGTGCGCTCCCTGCCCCCGACCTTACAAAACAGCCAAGCGGTTACGAAACCCAGGGACCCGCTGCCACACGTCCCAGCCCCGGTAGATGGCGATGCCAGCTCATTTTTCCCAGGGTTTTCCAGGGTTTTGTTTATTTGATCCCAACACACACACACCACTCCCCGCTCCGGGTCCAGCTCCAGGCTGGCTGCGCATCCGCTCAGCCCCCTTGGAGGGGGGCTGCAGCGCCGCAGAAAGGGTTTGTTGAGGTTCCCCCCCCCCCTCCGCAAAACTGGTTTTAGTATGGCTTGGATAAATTTGAAATCACAGAATCACAGAATCAATCAGGTTGGAAAAGACCTTCAAGATCATCAGGTCCAACCTGCTGCCCAACATCATCTAATTAACTAAACGACGGCACCAGGTGCCTCATCCAGTCTCTCTCTAAACACCTCCGAGGATGGCGACTCCACCACCTCAGACTCAGTTGTAACAGCTCAGCACAGCCCCAGGCATCGGAAGCCCATTCAGGCTGCTCCATCCCGTAGCAAGCAGCACGGAGAGGACAGAAAGGATATTGGTACTACTTAGTTGGGGGAATAGAATAGAATAAACCAGGTTGGAAGAGACCTCCAAGATCATCCAGTCCAACCTAGCACCCAGCCCTATCCAGTCAACCAGACCATGGCACTAAGTGCCTCAGCCAGGCTTTGCCTGAACACCTCCAGGAACGGCGACTCCATCACCTCCCTGGGCAGCCCATTCCAATGCCAATCACTCTCTCTGCCAACAACTTCCTCCTAACATCCAGCCTAGACCTCCCCCGGCAGAACTTGAGGCTGTGTCCCCTTGTTCTGGACTACAGAGAGTAGTCAGAGGCAGTCAGAGGCCCTGGATTTCATTCCAGACTTTTGAATGGTCTGGAACAAAACCTGCTCACTCAGGTCCCACTCCCCACCTCTTGCCTTACCTTGGCTCTTTCTTTTTTGAGAGAGACAGATAGCACTGAGTAGAGGCAGTATAACTGGATGAATGAAAAACATTTCTTTCTGGAGCCCACAAACTTTTATTTGGCTAAAAGTGTCCCAAGACCCCTCCGGCAGAAGCTGCCACTGGCATCTGTGCCGTGGTGTGCCCAGGGCAAGCACTGCAGCTGTGGCATGGAAAAGCTAATCATCGTCTTCTTTCTCATCATCCTTGTCACTGCTGGATTCCTGGGGCAGGAATGAAAATGGACAGCATGTGAGGAGAGTGCTGAGTGCTCCGTGTTCCATCCCCCAGTACCTCTAGGTATTTGATTGCACCCGTAGCCAGCACCCACACGGGGGTTTGTAGGTGCAAACCCCACAGGTCTGGCATGCTGGGGAGCAGCCAGGCTCCAGCATATAGCTGGTGGTGTGGTTACCTCCTCCAAGTCCCTGTCAGAGCTGCTGCTCCTCCTATCCTCTTCCCTGTCTTCCTGCAGGGACAGAGAGAAAAGGACAAGTGTCACCAGGGACACTGGCACCCTGCTTGCTGCCCAAGAGTCTGAAATCAGAGAGATGTCTAGTCTCATGGGTACTTCATGCCAAGGTTTGCACCACTAATGCTGCTTTGAACTCATGACAGCCCGTGGCCCTGCAGAGACATCCAGAGCCAAAAGTGAGGACTTGGTGGTGTGTGCAGAGTGGATGGCATCACTGTCCACAACAGCAGCTCATTTGGATTGAAATAGGAGGAAAAGGAAAGAGATCTACCTGGGAATATTTGGAGGAGAGTTGCCTCTCAATGGAAAAGCCAAGCACACAGTGTGATTTCTACACCATGGATGGTATAGCTCCACCAGTGGAGCTATGGGGTTGCCATGGGTCAGACATAGCTCCCCTTCACAGTCAGGCTGTTAATCATTTGGGGTTGGTGCCCTCTAACACCCTACAAACCCTGGCCTGTGCCTGCCTGTGCCAAGCATCCTTCTCCACAAGGCTTGTTGACAACCTGGGAGCTCTGCATCGTCCACGTGCCTGCTGCACAATGCTCACTAGTGGATGTGGCCCTGCTGCATGGCTGTCTGCCTCCCCCTAGGACACTGATCTTCCTCACAGGAGCTGGCCCCACTCCACCCTGTGCTAGGCAGCAGGTGCTTAGGGTGCTGGGTGCCCCATAGACACTGCAGAGCCAGTGGCACAGCTAGTCCAGGCCCCAACAGAGATGGGCTCACCCTGAGCACCATTCTGGGGACTTTGGAGCTGGAAATTCTCTGTCAAGGAGTTCAGGAACCAATCTGCAGAAAACTATCATTACCCTACCTTTTCCTCTTCCTCCTTCTTCTTCCTCTTTTCCTTGTCCTTCTCTTTTTCTTCTGCAGTCTTTTCCTTTTCCTCCTCTTCCTGGCCTTCTTCCTTGTCCTTTTCCTTCTCCCTCTCCTTATCTTCCCGTCCAAACCCTACAACAGGGCACAGAGGGAGATTCATTGCCAGTGTGCAGTGTCCAGCACACACGAACCCAGCAGGTCCCCCTGGGTTCACACCAAACACTCACATTTCAGGATTGTTGACATTGCACCGAAGCCAAAGAGCTCTGAGGCACCAGACTGTCACACCTGTGGCACAGAAAGGACCTGAATGAGCAAGCAGAGAGTTAAGGTGAGCTTTTCAGAGATGAAAATGCCTCCCTGGAACCCACCATTCGGTTTGGTCTCTTTGCCATGGGACACAGGGACCTGTGCACTTCCTAACCCTCCAAAACAGCAGTCAAAGGGGTAAAGCAGCCTGTGGCTATCACAGAAGAAATTAAAAGGAACAGACCTGGTACCCACCTAGGCAGCATCCACTGCCCTCCACCCAGGGAAGCAGCAAAGGGAGAGGGATGGAGGCAAACAGAGAAAGGTCAGGGCAAATATTCAAGGAGATGCCTTAAACCCCCCATGAGAATGTGCAAATTAGAAGAAGGTTTCAAATGAAATGAGGATGGATCAATAGAGGGTGGGTGTTGGGGCTTCCAGGAGAAGCAGAAAGGAGATCTCCCTCAGGAACAGGGTGAGGTCCTTCCAGCCCCTGACATTCTGCAATTCTGTGATGACAGGGAGGGAGATGGAGACAGCAGAGAGGAGAGGCTGAGAGCAACAGCAAGGCAACTCCTAGCTTTGATTAGGTACCTGAAAAGAGGCAGATGAAATGAAAAGAAAGAAGGTAGCTTGCTTTACAAATAGCAGGGCCAAACAAAGCCCATGAAACAGCCTAGGCAGGTCAAACCCTCCTTCCTGTACACAGACACCACAATGGGGCAGGGGCAAGGCAGCAGGAGGAAGGATCGAGCCCCTTCTGCCTGCAGGCAACAGCAGGGTCCTTCTCCTGCTGCAGTAAGTCATTAGGAGACAGTTTCTCTTCCAGGCACTGGTGGAGGAAGGCAGAATGTTAATGCTTTCCTTTAGTGGTTTTTTTATCCACCAAATGACATCACCTGGTATTTGGGCTTTTAAAAGAGTCAGCTGCAGCTTCTCAGCCGATAACATTGATTTGTGTTTTCTAGACAGGCTTTAAAAGCCCTGGGGATGCTGCAGGGTGCTGGGAAGCAGTGGGGTTTGGGGTGACATCAGGGGAAAGGCAGGTTGGATGGGGAGAGCAGGAGTGTGGGAAGTGGCTGATAAAAGTCATAATCAGAGAAAAGGTAAAAAATCTAATTAATAATGAACAGTATCTAATCCATCTCCATAATTAAGAAGTGCAACTACTAATTGAAAATAATTGCACTTTAATCGAAAATCATTAAAAATAATCAAACATTTTAAAAAATAAAAGATTAGGCAGCCCCTGGGAAGGTGCAGAGGGAAGTGTAGCTGATGCTCTGACCCCACATCCTGCTCACCAAAGCTGTTTCAGACCTCCCATGGCACGTACTCTGACCCAAATCTGCATGGGGTACCCCTACCTTGTGCCTTCACTGCCAGGGGGTGAGCAGATTGGGAAGGTATGAGGTACCCAGAGGTACATAGAGGTGGACCTAAAGCTTTAGAATAGAACAAACCAGGTTGGAAGAGACCTCCAAGATCATCCAGTCCAACCTAGCACCCAGCCCTAGCCAGTCAACTAGACCATGGCACTAAGTGCCTCATCCAGGCTTTTCCTGAACACCCCCAGGAACGGTGACTCCACCACCTCCCTGGGCAGCCCATTCCAATGCCAATCACTCTCTCTGCCAAAAACTTCCTCCTGACACCCAGCCTAGACCTCCCCCGGCACAACTTGAGGCTGTGTCCTCTTGTTCTGTTGCTGGTTGCCTGGGAGAAGAGACCACCCCACCTGGCTGCAACCTCCCTTCAGGTAGTTGTAGATAGCAATGAGGTCTGCCCTGAGCCTCCTCTTCTCCAGGCTAAACAACCCCAGCTCCCTCAGCCTCTCCTCATAGGGCTGTGTTCCAGGCCCCTCACCAGCCTTGTTGCACTAAGTGATGGGCAACCAGACAAAAGCCCAGCAGCCAGAGCTGAGAAGGGGTAGTTCTGCCCCAGCACAGGCTAAGAAATGCCACCACGAGGAGTTAGCACCCTGTAATTCTCCACCATGCCTGGGGACCAAGCCTGCTGATTTCCAAAACATGAAGTGGGCTTTCCTACCCCAGGACTCTGCCGTGCTCCTGTCCTGGGGGTGCTATCCAGCATGCTGTGCAGCCCTCACCATAAGTGATGGCTCAGGTAACATTGCCAACATTCAGCTTTTTCCCATTTCAGACCAGCTGATCCACTTCCACGTGTTCCCTCAGAGCATTGGTCTCCCTGTGTGTTGGGCAGGCAGGTTTCCTGGCCTCAGATGAGCTGGTTCCCTGGAGCCCAGGCAGGCAAACCAGCAAAACCCACTGACTGGCTTTATGGTCCTCACTGACAAAATCCACCTGTCCTCCAAGCCAAGTACAGGGTGCCTGTGGATCAGACCTCTGACTAACCAAGCCAGTCTGAGTGTTCCTACCCCACCAGATGTAACAGCCTGGGTGGTCTTACCCCCCCAGCACAACAAGCTCATAAGCCACAGAGTTTTTGCCTACTCCCATCTCAGCCAGGAGACTGAATCCCTCCCATGAGGCTCAGGAATGATGCCGAATTGCCATCCCCAAGATGACACAGAATGGAAGTCATTCCAGGGATGCTCCTGCTGCACCTTCTACTTCACCCTACCCTCTGCTCTGCTTCTCCAGCCTTACACAATTGATATGTGAGGCCATAAATCCCCTAGACAACATGAGAGAGGAAAGCACCTTACCTGGAGCTGAAAAAAGCCAAGTGGCCTCCTTGATGCCTGGCTGGCAGCTACCAGGGATGTGGGTATTTGAGTGTTGTGGTCTCCTCCCCAGCCCTACTTCCAGAGCAGACAAACTGGCTCTGCCACACGCCACTGGCAGCACATGACACCACAACATGACCAGTCACATCCGTGCCCACAAGAGGTATTGCCTCCAGCACAGGCAGGAGCAGAAAGACCATTTTTAAGCAAGCCAAGGCAGCTCTGGAGGCTCTATATATCCACAGGGACCAGCCCCAGGACTGGGGAGGCCACTGGGAACTCAATCTGGGAATGTGTTATGGTGAGGGGATATGGGGATGCCCTTGAAACCACGGTGAGAGAAACCTTCAGGAAGAGAAAAGGAGGCTGAGGGGAGACCTTATGGCTCTCTACAACTACCTGAAGGGAGCTTGAAATGAGCAAGGGGCAGCTGCTTCTCCTTGGTGGCAAGTGACAGGACTAGAGAAAATGGTTTCAAGCCATGCCAGGGAAGGTTCAGGCTGGGTGCTAGGAAATACTTCTTCACAGAGATGGTTCTCAAACATTGGAGTGATCTGCCCAGGGCAGTGGTGGAGTCACCATCCATAGAGGTGCTTAAGCAGCCTGTGGACCCGGCCCTTAGGGACATGGTTTAGCATTGACCCTTCGGTGCTGGGTCAAAGGTTGCCCTGGATGATCTTTGAGTCTCTTCCAACTGGATGCTTTCTGAAATCATAGAACAGTTTGAGTTAGAAGAGACCTTTTTAGTTCCAAACCCCCGGCCATGGGCAGGGACACCTTCCACTAGGCCAACTCCTTGCTCCCCTCTTGGTGGGAGACATCAGGTAGCTGGAGGAAGTCCAAGCAAAGCCAGACCAGGCAGAGCTGAACGTTCCCAGCTCCCTCTGATGTTTGTCCTTGCTGCTGGCTTTTGCTTCAACATATCATGAAGCAAATACCTGTCAGCAGAGAGCAGTTACCATCAGGTCTAAACACTTGCATAATGTGCTTCCCCTCTAACGCAGTGCCCTCATTTCTATTAGCACCAACATGGGATAGTAACAGTAATGATAATGTCAAGAAGGGCTTGTGTGTCTGAAAGCTCATTTGGCTTCTCCACCTCATAAAAGGTGTTACCTCTCCCACAAGATTTGCCCCATTTAAAGTCTTCAACTCTATACCAAAGTTGCTCTCTCAGTCACTGGAGTTTAATTTACAGTAATTGCAGCGTGCCTGAAGCCCACTCTAACCTTGGGTAACTGGAGCAAACAGCTGTGCTGCTGCCACTTCTCCCAAAAGCCTGGCCACATCTGCCCCAGGCCTCTTCCACTGGTGCCTGCTGCAGCCCCAAATGCAGAGCACGAGTCCCCTCAGCAGGTTTCCATCAGAAATAAGGGATAGGTTTTAACATCAAGAGTGGATAAATCCTACAGCAGCTCAGTGAAGCCAGTGGCAGAAGTCTCTGTTGCTGCCAGTTTCACAATCAATTGTGGTGCTGCTTTCCAGCAGAGATGCTTCAGCTTAGGCATAAATGGTTCAGGGAACTCCTGGCAGGCAGCACTCAGTCTGTGGGTAAAGGATGGCAGCAATCCTGCCTGACCCCAGTGTGATGTGGCCAGGGAACTCAGAGTGCAGCATGGGAGCTTGGTGTAGCTGTGCACAGGGAGTACAAGTGGGGCCCTTGAGCTGGATCCAGAAAGGGTGTTTGGTGCTGAGACCTGTTGGCATCCAGCCCCACTCCTCTGAGCAGCTCCTGCTCTTTAGGAGGATCCTCCCACACAAACATTGCACTTGACCTTATTTTTAACTGGTGACCTCATTGCTTGCTCCCTGCCAACCCCAGCCAGGCTGTCAGTGCTCTACTGAGCTTGCACCATCCTCCAGCTACAGCAGCCCAGCAGACAGCCCCCATATCGCTCCCTGGACACAGGGACACAAAGCATGACCCTAGGGAACCAGCCCCCAGGGATTGCCCTGACCATCAGACCAGGCTGCAGCCACCAGCATTGTAAGCACAGGAGTGCATGGCTGCCACCACCCATCAGGACAGCAGAGGGTGACAGCCACAGCCACTTCTGGGTGCCAGCCCACAAACCACGAGGGCTCTGCTGTCAATCTGCAGTGGGCACAAAGCTGTCCTTGAAGGCAGGGTGACAGCAAGCACCTGAAACGCTGGTGCATGGCCACCTCCAAGCTGCTGTCAAAGTGCAGCGCTGTGAGGGACGAGCAAAACTCCCAGAAGTCACCAGTGCAGTGCTGGACCCTTCTGACCCTCATTTCTGTGTCAATTGGCTGTGTCTACAGAAGGCCAAGCTCTGCTTAGATCACAGACCACCGTTTATTTAGGATCCAGTGGCCATACCTGGGAAGGAAATGCCAGAGCTGCTCTTCTCCTCCTCCTGTCACTTCTCCTCTTCCTGCCTCTGAGTCAGGCCATTTAATTTGTGCTGCAGGTGACCCGGGCTAGCTGTCCCCTTGCTCAGGGCCATCAGTGCCAACATAGTTGCTGCTTCTCCCAGGTGAAGACAACAAACAGCTCATCCCACCTGTGTGAAAGGTTTGCTGCTACTGAACGGGCATGTTTCAGTAATGACCAAGTCCCTGCGAAACTCATTGGTCAAGGGCTAGGAGCAAGTCCCAGAGCCCCCTGGGAGGACCAAGCCTTTCTTTTGCCTTAAATCCTTCCACAGCAGCTGCCAGGAAGCAGCTTTCAGAGATGCAAGTAACAGAATCGCTCCCAAGGAAAGAAAATAATTGTGGAAGGCTTTTTCTTTTCCCCTTCCTAGTCACTGCCAGCATCTTAGCCAACTGTTATCTATTCTCAGCCACCTCTCACCTCCCCAAACACTACCAGAAGTGCTCAGATTACTGCCAGCTCTCATTAGGTTGATGCAGAAGGCAAGGCCGAGCAATAGGATCTCCAGACAGTTGGATGCTGAATTCTGATTAATCCTTTGGGTTAGGGAGATTTCAGCGACTGTGAAAAGTGTTTCTGTTGGCTACCTACTGCAGTCCTTGCACTGGTACATGAGTGAAGCTGGTGCATGTTTGATTATTGGCTGCTGTAACAGAACCCAGATGGGCACAACTGAAAGAATTAGTTTGCATCTTTGAAAAAAAAAAAGAGCACCTCATTGCCTTTAATAATTAAACTATTCCACACTAAAGCACTGCAGGTCAGTAGAATTTATCTGCAAGGAAAGCAGCTGCTGCTTCATAAGCCCTGTTACCTTTGTTTCTTCTGACATTTCTGTGAATTTTAGCTCTGCAGCAGGAGCAAAGCTGCCATTTTGCACTGATGCAGGAAGTGGGAGTTCAGCTGTGGGAGCTCTCACTCTCCAGCATGGCTTCAGAGCCCTTTTTTTTGCCTATGAAGCCATACCCTGCCATGAGAAAAGTCCCAGCTGCCCCAGCCCCAGTGCAGCACCCAGCCTTGCCCCACAAACCATAGTCAGGACTGACAAGAAGAAAAAACTCCATAGTTCCTTCTTCTCAGGTCATTTGTGCCCAGTGCCATCTTGATAGCTTTTAACTGCAACAGTTGTCAAAACCAAATCCTTTCTTTAATAATGCTGTCAACCAAAGAAGGAAAAAAATAGAGTTTATTGTAGTGCAGATTTTTTTGTAACTCCAGACACACTCCTTTCAAATCTGGTCATCTTTAAGATGCAAAATAAAAACCCCTCTCCCTTCAGAGATCTGATCAATCCAACCATGACTAAGGCAAGGCTTTTTTTTTCATATATATAATCAGAGGAGCATTAGCCAAAAGGTATTTTAATAATAAAACCCACTTCTCTACTGCACAAATAGAGCAGAGCAATGTTAAGCCTTCAGTACAGCAGAAAATGTGCAAGACCTGCTAAAACCCAGAAGATTTTTGAAATGGGATTTGAGCATCATTGTTACCAATGAGCAAGTAGAGAGGCAGGTGTGACACTCAGTCACCTTTGGTTAGCTATTCTGGACTTTTTGAAGCTCCATTTTAGCTGTGCATTTCTGCTCTTGTGATTTTAACAGAGGCTGCTCCCTCCCAACGGACAGGCTCAAAAGATAGAAACAGCAAAAAGGAACAAAGCAGGAAACTTTCACAGCACAAAGAAACAGGTACCGTATGTGGAGCAGCTTCTGAGACAAATTAGGACTCCTGCTAACAGAACCAAATTGCTTCCTCTGCCCCTACTTTAATATACCTTCCAAGAAGAAAGGGCATTGCGTAACAGTGGTTTTATAGAGAAAAAGGGGAAAAGTAACATAAGGGTTTGTGAACAGTCTGTGGCTGACAGGTCAGGCTGCACTGAAGAAAGGGAATCCTCCTGCTAATTTTTTTCATTAACTGCCCAAACACAAACCAGTTCCTGCTAGCCAGTTCTCATTTATTGCTGTGAAACAAAGTACCCACATTCTTAGGGCCTGATCAGCATTTTGCCAGCTCGTGCTGAAGCTAGCACTCTGCAAGAGAATGAGAAACAGCACCTAGTGAGAGTCCTTGTCCCACATCCCTGAGTCATTAACAGACATCTTCAGGAAGCTCCGGCTCCTCTTCAGCACCAAGAGCTCGGTAAGGAATCCACTCTGCTCTACTCTCTCCAGCCTAGGAACTGCAAGGTTCATAATCTTAAATATTGGTCTTTTTCTGCACCTCCTATCCAATATCCACTCTAACACCAACACAGAGCTACCAGGAACCCAATTATGTCTCTCTGACTTAAAAATCACACCATGATGTTAGTGAACTCTGTAACAAGCCAGCTGCTACTCTTTTTTCTCCAACACTGGAGAAGCTCTCCGGACTGTGAAGACAAAGAGCTTGTTAACACACAGAGCTGAGGGATTTTGGTAAAAAGATACAGACAGTCCCTGAAAACAGAGCAGCAGTCTGCACTTTAAGTCTGTCACGTTGTCCACCAGCCTGGACTATGCTAATCACATCTCTCAATGTGCTGTAAGAGCTGTCATTGCCAGGCTGCATTTAATCACCCTTCTTGCAGCAGCAGCAGCAGCGATCAGAGTTATCTTTTTCCCTTTAATAAGAGCCATTACATCATTCTCCAGCATGGAAACTACGAAGTGGGAAGGTCAAAAAGTTCTTAATTAGAAGGGGTTTTATTACTGTGATAGTTCCGTTCTAGCCTCAATAAGAGAGATCTGCAGTACAGGCAGCAAGAGCTGGAAGGCATCTTGGATATATGAAGCACTGTTTGAAGCCTATGAAAACAAACAAAAAAATCAAAATACATACATGAATAATTATGCCACCAATCAGCTTTACTAACCACATTCTCATTTCAAACAGCATTGATTAATGCACATAAGAAACAGACGCCTACTGCCTGTCGGATTCTTAAGGCTTCACTCTAGAAATCAATTAATATTAAGTTTCTGAGAGGCTTTTATGCCACTAGGCAAAAAAAAAAGGCAACTGACCTATAAACTGCCAAACAAGATCAGATGCAATCCAAATGCAGGCTACTGTTTTTGATAATAGATGAGAAGAATTCATTTCAAAGTGAAGCACAGGCATGCTGTGGCAGGAAGGAAGAACACACCAATGGGAAACATCTGTTTCCTACCACACCTCAGAAGTTCACAAGCATTGAGAACCAACTTAACAGCCAGGAAATGTTGAGACTTTTGCATGCTTGTCTGGGGTCTGATTTTAAATTCCCAGAGACTCTAATAAATTTTGATAGAACCAATAACAATTTTTTAGAGTGCCCTTCCCTCTCCCCGCTCCTTCCCCAAAGAAAGGAATTAGAAGTAGAGAAGAAAGGTAAGCACACCCAAATAAATCAATCTCACTCGATTTGGAAGTTAAAAAGGAAAAGTTTAACAATAACTTAAAAGGGTATCAGAGGTAGGGAGGTTACAAAGGTGTAGGGAAGGAAGAATAGCAAATACCAAAAGGTATAAATACAACCCGAGTTTGTGGTGGTGGTGACCACGTGTGTGGAGAGATGCAGGGGTGCAGAGAGCTGCAGTGTGGTCCAGAGAGAGAGAGAGAGAGGAACAGGAAGTCCCCCTGCTTTTATGGGACAGAAAGGGGGGAGTGGGCTAACCATCACCTGGTGGTGTTCAGACCCACCCCTGGGGAGGGGTCAAGACCACCTGAGGTCAGGTGTCGAGTTCAGGGACGCTCCTCCTGGAATGTTAACCGTATACAATGCTGATTTCTGAGCTTGCCTAAGGTTTGACTTTGGACATTTAAACTCTAGAAATCCAGACTGCTGAATTTAATAAGTGTCTCCTGACCTATCGGAACTTCCAGCTGAGACCACATAAGGCTCAGTCTTCACTAAGTAACTCCTCTCCTGTGCAAATCTACAGCCATTAAAACTTTCAAGTTATTAGATAGGTAAGCAGAATCTCAGACTGTGGGTTAGAGAATTTGGCATGCACATAGATATTTAAGTGGAAAAAAACCTGCAGTATATCTATTTTTTAAGTACTAGCTTAAAGTTTTAACTTTAGCATAACTGACCTCCAAAAACACTCCGGTGATTAAGGGATTAAGCACGTCTGCTTTCTCTTTGACCTGCAGAGATCAGACATATATTATCCAGATTGAAAATTTGATCACATTTTTTTCAAGCAAGATAAAGTTAAATCCTCACTAAGTTTAAAATCAGCATTGCTCCCCTGACTATAAGAAAGTGAAGTCACAGGCTGCAAAGGACCTGCCTTGTAGCATGCAAATAAGAACGAAGTCACTCACGTGTGGCCAGCACAAGTGGTATCTGAATACACACATTATGGCAGCAAATGAGTTGTGGGCAGCTGGAGAATTTAAGGATAGCACCTGAGCATTCTGGAAAATCCACAAGGATCACAAACCTTATTTTCTTTTGCCTCCTTTTGTATTGCTAGCACCAATTCCCACCCCCACTCTGTGCCAGTTGGCATCTGAAAGCTCAGCTGCCACAATATGGGAACACTGACCCAAAAGAACAGATCACAGGGGGAAAAACTGCACATATAAAGGTGAAAACACAAACAGCACTTTGTGGAGAAGAACCCAAGGCTGTAATCAACAAAGTACATCTCACTCCTAAGAGCTGTGGTGTAGCTCTTACCCCTGCAGTTGTCAAGCATGTAGTGAACTCTTTAGAGAAGGCTGATAGTTCTTTACACAGTATAATAGTCATTCTGTGGAAGAAGAGTGGGAAAATCATGTAGTAAATACAGTCTACAAGAAAAACTTCCTATTAGCATTCCTCTAAAACACAAATCAGTATCTTGTTTCCACAACTCAAAATTGATAGAGAGCTTATAAAGTGCATGGAGTTCCAGAAGTTACCACAAAAAAAACGAGGATGGAAAAACAAATAATTAGCACACAAGATCTGAGACAGCACTCAAAGGTCAAACACATCCAGTCAAGAAGAAGGGTGCTACCTTGTTGAGTTTTTTCACTGACAAGTGTCATTTCCTGAATTAGAAAGCACTGCATGTTTCCTACACTTGCCAAGCACCTCCCAACACAAAACACAATCCTTGTGTTATGCGTTACTGGTAAGGCCACTCTGCTCTTTAGTCATTTTACAATATCACACACCTACCATACTAAATGATTAACAAAGTAACTAAAGATCACTTCTATACAACTATTTTGTTGTATTTTAAATGTCTACCTATTTTACTAGCACAATCTTAGGGCAAAGGTGTGAGGCAGTAGAAACCCCATCCCTGGAAGCTTTTAAGGCCAGGCTGGATGGGGCTCCGAGCAACCTAATCTAGTGTGAGGTGTCCCTGCCCATGGCAGGGAGGTTGGAACTGGATGATCCTTGGGGTCCCTTCCAACCTTGACAATTCTATGATTCTGTGATTCTAAGATTCCTCTTGGAATCTTTCAAGTAGGGTTTCTTCTTTGCAATCAAATGTCTCTAAGCTGGAAAGAGACAGCTGAATTCTGCTGATGGATGAGGCTGGATGAGGCCTTGAGCAACCTGCTCTAGTGGGAGGTGTCCCTGCCTATGGCAGGGGGTTGGAGCTGGATGATCCTTGAGGTCCCTTCCAACCTAAACCATTCTATGATTCTATGAAAGACAACTTTGCACACATAGGCAGAATTTAAGAACCCTGAATTCCATGGATTTGCAAGCAATTATCAGACAGTTTAACCACTATGTGAGTAATTACATGCTACATATTTACTAAGAGGTGAACTTACTGTGAAAGGGACTTGGCTCTGTCTGTGGCTGCCACCTCTTGTTTCTCACCATGCAGAAACAAAGCTGCAGTTTTGTGAAACATCTCGATGGAGCATGCTGTCAGCTCAGCCAGGCTTCTTATGGCAAATGCATGAATGTCCTACAAGAATTAAGAAGATTCCCTATACCATCCAAAACCGAGTGAATCACACATTGCACTATCACCACCCTGCCCTTTCAGATGTCAGCATCTGCACAGAAATAGAAACTCATAAAGTCTGGGTACCACAACTGTAACTCAGCAGCCAGATAAGCACCTTGTGCTCAGAGATTCTCTTCCTTCACAACTCAGTTACCTCCACTGATGTTTTAGCATCACGGTCACCATCTTTGGATTCTACTTCTTGGTTTTCTTCATGCTCTTTTTCTTCTTTAGGAAGGCTACTGTTGAATTGTGCTATCCACTCGTGAGCAGATGTCCTCACCTGCATGAAGATGTGCCACAGTATTTAATGACTGGAACAAAGCCTCCCCCTGCACACCACAAAACATGGAAACAGCTACAACTCCTTCAGGATTTTGCAGAGTCTTGGCTGCACTGATATCATTGAGAGCAGACATTTCTCTAGTACTGGGAGCTGGTTTACCAACAAGACCACAACTAATAGAGGTGTTTTAAAAACATGTATGCAGAATGCTGCTGCCACTTGGTGGAACTGCAGGGTAGTGTGGAAAGAAGGTAAGAAAGGAGATTCTTCCTCAGACCAGCTCTGAACATAGTAAAAAGAGTTCTTTGTACCAAGAGAAGGGCTTTGATACAAGACTGTAGGTTGATTTCACTTCGGTGTCTGGAGGCTTACTGCTCTCAGTTATCTTTTGCCACCACTTAGTACTGCCCACAGACAGGCCTAAGACACACTGTTGTCTACTGATTCAGAGCCAAAAACATCAGAGAACATGATATTGCCCCATAAAGTCAAAGGAAAAGGCCTATCTCTTTTGCCCACCATTGTCAAAGGATCTAAAACACAGCTTCTTTTCATGCATTTGGTTTCCACAAGCAAAACAGGACTGAGAAGCAGCTCCTGTGAGGAACTTCTCCAGCTTTAGAAGATGGGAAATAGCTCACCACGATCAGCTTGTCTGGCTTTGAGGAGACACGCAGCTCTGAAAACAACTCTGTCACTTCTCTTGTGAACTCCTCATCTCCTAAAGAACAGGAAAGGTCAAGGGATCCAAACAAAGGACAGGCACAGAAATAAGCAGCACTTCAGTGCACAACTAGACCTGCACAAGTCTGTCAACTGTTTCCCTTTGAATCATCACCTTGGGCAAGAATGCATCAAACCTGATCTTTTTAAATACAGTTCTGCAATGGTGGAGACACCAGAGCCAGGTTAACTTTTGATTTCTGTTAGCTTTTGCTTTCTCAGTTGTGGTTTTCTAGCCAAGGTAATATATGTTTTTTCTTTACAGGCAGCATTTTCTAATGCACTAACTTGCACACCACCTCAGAGAGCCTGAAATGTCACTTAAAGCCTGTGGTTCTCCTGCTATATACAGCAGGGCAGATGTTAACAGCAGGGGGAAAGCTGTGAGAGCTCCATCATGTGCAAATATAAGATGCATTAAATGTTAAACGATAGCAAGTGCAGGTGTGGAAAGCCCTCCCTGATGAGCCATTTAGGTAAAAGCAATGCAAGACATTTACATCCAAATCTGCATAAACCTCAAGAATCAAATGAGTCTTGTGTATGGAAGCTTCTCTGAGTCTTTTGGTCTGTGTGGCTGACTCTTATTTAAAACTAAATAAAAAGGCTTTCTGCTTTCCCAAAGATTGGACAACAACCCCATGCAGAGATACAGGCTGGGGTTGGAGTGGCTGGAGAGCAGTCAAACAGAAAGGGATCTGGGGGTGCTGATCGATACCCACCTGGACATGAGCCAGCAGTGTGCCCAGGTGGCCAAGAGAGCCAATGGCATCCTGGCCTGCATCAGGAATGGTGTGGCCAGCAGGAGCAGGGAGGTCATTCTGCCCCTGTACTCTGCACTGGTTAGACCACACCTTGAGTACTGTGTCCAGTTCTGGGCTCCCCAGTTTAAAAGGGACATTGAGATGCTTGAATGTGTCCAGAGAAGGGCAACGAGGCTGGTGGGAGGCCTCGAGCACAGCCCTACGAGGAGAGGCTGAGGGAGCTGGGATTGTTTAGCCTGGAGAAGAGGAGGCTCAGGGGAGACCTTATTGCTGTCTACAACTACCTGAGGGGTGGTTGTAGCCAGGAGGAGGTTGCTCTCTTCTCTCAGGCAGCCAGCACCAGAACGAGAGGACACAGCCTCAAGCTACGCCAGGGGAAATATAGGCTTGAGGTGAGGAGAAAGTTCTTCACTGAGAGAGTCATTGGACACTGGAATGGGCTGCCCAGGGAGGTGGTGGAGTCGCCGTCCCTGGACCTGTTCAAGGCAAAACTGGACGTGGCACTTGGTGCCATGGTCTAGCCTTGAGCTCTGAGGTAACGGCTTGGACTTGATGATCTGTGAGGTCTCTTCCAACCTTGGTGATACAGCGATACTGTATTCACAGTCTGTCCCTCCTGGTCAGGGAAATCCAGCATCCCTTTGTATGTGGATCTTGGTTCAAGGTCAATTGTATGAACTGCTGAAGAGTCAAGGGACTCTAATCCTGCTCTGGCAAGAAGTTCTCCCTGCTACAGAATTAATGCACAGCAGCTTTTCAGAGATAAAGGGTATTGCTACCTGTCATGCTCCTGGCTACAGACAGCTTTAGGATTAAGCATCCAGCTAAAGAATAACTTAACTTTGGCAACATGCCCATTGCTACTGATCAGGGCTAGTTGGGTCTACACTGTGAATTTCACAGAGAATCAGCTTCTCCTCCTAGAACCTGGGACTCTCTTACCTTTCTTTTCTTCCTCATCCTCTTCAAAGAACTCAGGTAAAGAAAATGCTTCTTTGAGCTGTTCCATTTCCTCCTCCAGTGTGTTCAACTCTTCTCCAGAGAGGGCATTTAGAACCGATTTCACCTAGTTAAGGACAGCACAGACAGAGAGGGCATCATAAATCCAGCAAGAAAAAAAGCCAACAGGATGGAAGCTGTAACACTGGCTTGCATTGTATGTTAATAACAAAGTGGCATTTTCCTACAGGAAGAAGGAAAGGGGGAAAGACTTCTATTTGTGAAGCCCTATTAGGTAATAATGGATTCTTAAGTGGTTATTCAAACTTCTTTCATGAAAACAAAGAATGAATGACTTCTAAAATTCCATATTGATCTGCCCTCCTCCCTGCCCTGAGACAGGGAGAATGATCTCTGCTGTGCTTGCAATACTTTCCTCTTCTCCAGACCCAGGCAGCAAACAAGTGGGCATGAGGAGAGAACGACTTGTGAAAAGTTGTGGAAGACATGCAGGAACTGAGGCTGGTTGGGTAAGGAGAACAGCTTTGGGAGCTGACAACAAGACATAATGCTCCCAAGGAAAGCTCCAGATCATAATGCAGGGGTCAAAACGAAGCTGTGTAATCAATCACTTTATAGGAAGCTCAGGGTGCTTGATTTTACATGTATATACATGTATTTCTAATCTTTCTTTCCCTGCTCAGCTGAACTCAAAATAGAAGGCAAATTGCTCAAGGCCATTACCTTTGATTCACTCTCTCTGGAAAGCATCTCTAAAGCCTCCAGATGCGAAAGACCCTGAAACTCATCAAACAGTAACCCATAATGGGCTTTCTTCTCCGTAGCCATGGCAACCTCAGTAGCTGTCTGCTGCTCTTCTTTCTCTTTTGCCTCTCGTAAGACCTGAAAAAGAAAAGAAGGGGACTCGGGTCAGCACCAGAAGATACAGACTATGGGAGGAGAAGGCTTTTGGTTCAAGAGTAAAAATGGCTACTAATGACAGAATCACAAAAAGGAGACAAAATGAGAGACACCAATGAGGAGCTGATAGAGAACTGCCATACCTGAGATAAGGTAGAGGTTCTGATCATCAGGCCCTTTGTTTTTTTGAATCCAGGGTCTCCCTCAGCTATTACATCCATTGTCTTTTTCCCAATGAATTCCAAGGCATCCAGACCTCCAGTAATAACACTTTTCCCCTAGGAATCAGATTTGGATATAGAAGGCATGTAAACCTCCCAGAAGACTATTCAACTCAAGGAACTGAATTGGAGGATTTATATCAGCAATATTATGCCAGACACTCACTTATAAGCCAAATTGGTCCTCGTCACCCTAAAATTCAACCCTAATCACCACAAAGAGAGCAGAAGGACATGGAAGGAGACACAATACATTGTAATCCAACAGTTTAATATAGCACTCAAGAGAGCTGCAGCAATCTGATGGGAAATACATTTTTATTTTGTGAACAGGCTGGTTCTCAGCACATTAAAGTATTAAAGGATTTAGTTCTCATCCTTCCAATCAGAAAGCACTAGACCTATGGGTTTTGGTTGCTAACTCTTGTTCAAGCCTCAAAAGCAGAAGCAAGCTTTCCATCTGTGCCTCTTTCAGATTCATAGGCAAATTGACAAGACAGCAGATCACAAAAGCAGTTTCTAAGGGTAATGGGTTCCTTTGAAGTGCATTTCTCACGGTCACAGGAACAAGCTGATTTCCAAGCAATTTGGGCTAGTTTCACACAAGTTTTTTTCACAAGAGGAGAATGGATTTCATCTCTAGACAGTTCTGTGGAAATCAGTGGAAATATTCCAGGAATGAGTCTGACCCTGCAATTACCTGAGTAGTTTGAAGGGAGGGAGAAGAGATAACAGAGGTGGCACGCATGGGAACACACGCACCACAGAGTGCACTGGTAGATCTCCTTGTTCTGTATCAACATTTATCACAGAACTATCAAAATTCAAGAGAACTTACACACTAACTGCCAGTTAGAAGAAAGACACAGGATAAAGACTGTCTGAATGTTGGAATAGTTTCTCACCATTTATCCCACAAAAGTCAAAAGTTTCCTCTCAGATGAAAAGCAACTCCCCCCACCCAGTCTCTTAAACCTATTCTCTCCTGCATTCCCAACTCACTCACTGTGCTTTGAACAGCAGTAGAGATGGTGGATAAAACTCCAAGAGCCCCAGCAATAGGAAAGGAACTGCCATCTTCAACTGCATCTGTGCTGCCAGCACCAGGATTCTCCTTTCCTGTGTTTAGAAGGCATAAAATTAACTTCCTCACTCCCAGAAAAAAAGAAAAAAAAAGATCCTGTTAGCTGCAGAACAGAGAAAATCAACAAACATCAAAGTGTCAGCCAGGAGCAAAGCTATAGCTGAGGTCATTTTCCTACCTACTTTTCAAAGCCAAGGGGAGTAAGCAATAGACCATTATTTTAGCACAGAAGTACCTACTCAATATGCAGGATGCACTGTAAGGTGCTGATTACGTTATGAGAAATGTTTCAGTGCTGTTCTTATGCAGCAAAAACTGACCTCTTGTAGCATCTCTAGTCTCTGAAGATATTTCACTAGGACTGGGGATCCCAAGGGTTGTTTCTGCTTTTTCTATGACATTTGAAATACCTTGACCTAAAGAAGAGAGCAGAATACAGCTTTAACCATGAGACACAACAGAAATCACAGGAGAAACAGGATTAGGGCTGCATATTGGGTTTAGATATTCTGGATTCCTCTTGTTCAAGGGAGTTTATCCAGCACTAAAGTCTCTTTCTGGCCAGCTTGCTTTCCATGCTCTCCCTGCTTTTAAATCAAGTTGTAGATACCTGCTGACTATCAGTTTTAAAATACCTGCTAAAACTTAAGCAAACACCTTAAAAACTTGACATTAATGTTAGCTGTGCAAACCTCCTTAATCTCATTGTACCTTTTGGTATATGTTTTCCCCATTACTTGAACAAATTTTCCCAATAATTGCTGCTGTAACAGAAGCAAGCTTAAAAGCACCAGCTTGAGATATTATCAAACACCAGAAAGAGCCTTACCTACAGTAGCTACAGTGGCAGTTGCAGTTGACAGTAGAGATTTCCCCCAGCTTCCCCAGTACCCCCATCCTGTCTGAACTACAGCTGGAGAATCTGAGACCTTTAATAAAGAAAAGCAGAAGAGAGTGATGCAGGTGAGGAGAGCAGCACAAGCAGCCTGTGATGTGGAGTTTCTGAGCAGCAGTTTCTTTTCATATAAACAGCAATGGGAATTTTTTTTAAGCAGTGAGGCTCGAGGTCAAAATCCTTCTGTGCTCAAAGCCACAAAACATGAAGTCGTGCTATTGAGAGCAAGCACAGGAACATACCTTGAGGGTTTCAGCTGCAGGCTTTTCTGTGGCAGGAGGCTGACTTGGGGGCTTGGGCTCAGGTCTTTTCCGAGTCATAGGCACAGGCTCAGACTCTTGCTCTCTTACTTCATCACTCTTATCACAGCTAAGTTCTTCAGCTTTCTGTTCATTTTCACCTTCCCAAGAGGTTTCTTCCTTCAGACTTTCACTGCTGCCTTTCTCAGACATGATTGCTAACATCCATAGAAAGCAAAGCAGACAAAACAATCACTCCCTTGTACACTTTACTGGTTCAAAAGCATCACATTTGTGTTTTAAATCCCTCCACATTGCCCCACACACTCACACAAACAGGTGATGTTTTTAAGGGAGTGTGTACACTGACTCATGTCTGATTAGAAGAAACTTCACATTTGGAAGTTTAAAGTCTGACAGAAACACGTGGCTTTATCTTACCAACACACCCTCTCCACGGGAAAGAAACAGCTTGCTAACCTCAAAAACCAAATGAAAGGTACAAAAGGTCCTCAGATAATTAAATCCATTACTTGTTTCACCAAAAAAAAAAAAAAAAAGCCCACAAAACAAACACAGAAAAAAAGCAAACTGCATGGCACAGCTGTTTTGAAGGGTGCTGGGATACAAATGGGGATAGCTGCCAGAAAGCTGGGCACGGAGGGAAGCAGCACTTGGTTCGCTTCTGTATTTAGGGCTGAGTTTTGTCAAAGCATTAACATTATCCAGAATTTGAACTGTGCTCCAGCTGCCACAGCCACCGGCCCTTACATTGCATATTAAGGATGATGGTGCCCATGAACAGCGCTGTCGAGCTGTGGCCTGCTCACAACGGAGAGGTTTCTCCTTCCTGCTGGCTTTGCGGTAACTTGACAGAAGCAGGCAGGGACAGGCAGAGCCACATGGAGCACCTCAAACAGCACCCCACAGCCCTCTGACATCGCCACAGGCGTGATGCTGCGTGCCGGAGAGGTGGCTCTCGATGCAATCGGGGCAGGAGGCCCCAGCCACGGGATTTCCTTGGCTTTACGCTTAAGTAGGACGAGGATAGCGGCCCCTATGGAAAGGGCAGCTCCGAGGGCCGGGCTGGGGACCCTCACCCTATTTCCCCGTAAATTCCGGCATCAGCGAGCAGGACCCCACAGCAGCTCCGGGCCTGGCCGCCCGCAGTCGGCTCCCACGAGCATACAGGTGACCCCACCGAGCCCATCGCCACCCAGGGCACCCCTCTAGGCTTCCCAGCCCTGGGAGATTCCTTCCGTCTCTGCTTCCTAGGAATACCTTCCGGATCCCACAACCCCTATACGAGGCAGCCTGACCCACAGGAGACTCCCAGGTTTCCTAGAGCTCCCCGCCGTGGGATTCCAGCCCTCTGAGGGCATCTGCAAGGCCCACAGCCCACCACGGTACCGCCTGCCCCTTAGGGGATTCCCGAGTGCCCCCAAGCACCATCTCCTCTGGGGACTCCCCGTCCCACAAAAGGGCCCTTCGAGCCCCCTGTGCCCTCAGCCCTCCGAAGACCAGCTCCGCCTCCCCAGTCCAGGTTCCAGTGCCCGTTCCTGTGTCGTCCCCGCCTCACCCGCCGGGCCGGGCCGTCAGCTGCTCTCTCCCCCCGCCGGGCGGACCGTAACCATCGAGGCGCGGTGCAGAGCGGCACCCGCAGACTGCCCCGGAAGTGCGGCCCGGCGCGGAAGTGCGCGCGGAAAGCACATCCGGGCAGCGGGGCCGGTGGCGGCGGCGGTAGAGGTGTGCGGGGACCGGGGCGTGGAGCGGGACGGGACGGGACGTGGAGCGGCCTAGGGCGTGGGGTGGGCCGGGCCCCGCCATTCTCCTTCCAGTGGCAGCGGCGTACGGTGACGCCAAGTGTTGTCTGCCGACGTCAGGGAAAGCGGCGCCGCGACGCGAAGGCTCCAGCGTCCATTCAGCTGCTGCGGGAGAAGTTTGGGTGCCTCAACCTGTGCTGTTTTGGCACGGAGATGCTGCCGCGGAGGGAGGGGGGAGCAGTCTTTTGGCGTGAGGTCAGGCTGCGTGACGTTAGGGAAAGGCCTGAGCGAACTGGGGTTGTAGTCCGGAGAAGAGGACGTTGAGAGAAGCTCTCATTGCTCTCTGCAACTCCGTGAAAGGAAGCTTCAGTGAGGTGGGGGGTTGGTCTCACGAATTTAAAGTGATAGGACGAGAGGAAGTGGCCTCGAGTTGCACCAGCGGAGGTTTAGATTGAATGTTAAGAACAAAAATATTTATTGAGTGGTCAGGCATTGGAACGGGGTGCCCAGGGAGGTGGTGGAATCACCATCCCTGTAGGTGTTCAAAACCGGTGTAAACAAGGCACCCTGGGACGTGGTTCAGTGGCCATAGTGGTGTTAGGTTGTCAGCTGAACTCCGTGGTCTTAGAGGTGTTTTCTAACCAGAACCATTCTCGGACCGTATGCTATCTAGGTTACAGAGCATGGACGTACATCATGTCTCCCTCTGCCTTAAGGAACTTGAGTGGGGTTTTGCTGTGAGCAAGCATGGGTGCATGCTAGGTTAGGCCTGCTGGGGTTAGGACTTGCATTCACTGAAGATTTGTGTCTGATCAGCTTTAGCTGACAGAGGGAAAAAAAGCTTTTTATTCACCTGCGGCTCATCCAGTGTCCTTTGTGATATGTATCAGGCAGCCAAGGCACTGTGTAGAGGGCCAACCAGCGTGTCCTGTGAAGCAGCCACACACGGATGGGGTCTGCTCAGCCCTCCTGTAGCTTTGCTTCTTATGTTGTTTTTTTGGGCTGTGAGTGCAGCCATTCACCCACTGGTGCTGGAAGCAGGTGAACCCTCTCTCTAGCTTCTGCACCAGTAGAGGCTCTCTTCAAGGCCACACTGTATTTTCATAAACTTTTCAGGAGCTGAGGTCTTCAGGGCTCTGCTATGTGACAGGTTTGAAAGAGGGTCAGATGGGCCTTATAGGGTGATCACAGCAGCCTGATATCTGCCAGACATTACACTGAGAGTAGAAAGTTGTGCTCTGTGCAAAAGTGATCCATTTAGATCTCCTTAGTGTGCATGGCAATTAGCTTGTCCTAAATGCTAGAACACGTTTCCCCATCATGTGCCAGAAGTGGCAGTCAGAGCAGTCTGTGGTCTGTCAGGCGTGTCTTGGTTTATTGCTTAACATTTCCCCAGGTATGAAATGATGTATGAGCAGAGAATGTAAAGCCATATAGCTTGCAACCTCTGGGGCCCCAATTTCACAGTGCCTTATAAATATGTGTAATTTTAAGTACTATCAGTACTTGCACTGACCTCAGTGGGACTACTTACAGTGCTCTAAGTTAAACACAGATGGACTTTTTCAGGATAAGAGCCAAAGATGATTCATACAAGTGTATGCATCGCAGTTTTTTATCTTTCCACTGCTATTTGTTGTTACAGCTTAGGGTTTATTGAATAAAGGTTAAATATGTTGGGCCTGACTTCAGTTGTAAGCCAGCCAGGTTCTGTTCTGCAGATTTCATCTGGCTTGGGCTTCGTGCTTTCTTGAAGAATTGTGATGCTGGCGCTGTTCACACTTTATCCTTTCTGGATCCTTTACCAGCTCTAGCAGCTGTTTTGCATAAGTGTGATTGTTGAAGAGTAGAGGTTTCACAAATCATTTTATTTTTCCCAGCACTCAGCAGAGAGAGATCATTGTCTGCTTAGCAAGAATGGCTTTTCCAAAAGCCAAATGTGACAAACCATTTCTAGTAAATCAGACCTCCAGGAGTTTAATAGTGAAATTCAATGACCCATCACCGATGTTTGATACAGTATGCGAGCTCAGTGCAAGTATAGTGGAGAGCATATGCAATTACTGAAGATAATTATAAGGGAAAATGTTGGTGAGTATTTCTTGTGTTAAATAATTGGCTGAGGATTCCTACTGTCATTTTAGGAGGAGTGCCACAGACACTTGGAAATCTAGCAATTTAAATGTAACAATTTAAAATGAGAGTCACACAAGAGTACAAGAAGTGATAGGATTGTTCTCTGATAAATCTAAAACATTATTAGTTGGAAGTTACTGTTTTAGAAGACTAAGTTGTTCTGTGCCTGTGATTCTATGCTGAAGATGCGAGTTTGTCTTCACTGCAAAGCTGTCACCAGTTGTAATTGCATCAAACACTGTGAAATCAAGTCCCTGTGCATGCAAAAGCCATCAAGGGCAGTGGCATTTTTAACTGAAAGCAGATGGGTGATGAAGTGATGGATGCAGAAAATCTGTGACCACAGCACTGCACTTGGTAGCACAAGCTGTGACAGATTCTTTTGCAATCCAAATGCCAGTGGTCCACAAACAGCTAAAAATTTGGAGACTGCCTTTAATAAATCTGCACAAGGTCACCCAAATAAGCAGGTCAGTTTTCAGCAGCCTTCTGAAGGCTCTGAAACACTGTGAAAAATAGGAGGGGTCTGAAATAGGAAGGTTTAAACCATTCCTTCAAATAGAAGAATGGTTGTTGATCAACATCAACCTTAGTATTGAGGTGGTTTTTTGGACCTGTGCAATTGGTGTGTTTGGAATGCTCCTCTCTGCTGAGCAGGACTCGGTTACAGTTTCTCTGAAATGTAACTGGTGGAAAACAGGAACAAAAGAGGCCTTGATTTTGTTTTTTACCGTTTAACTGTGGGAAGTAGCACAACAGTATAATTGGGGGTTTAGTGCTGGTTTCATCTTCAATGAATGGACAAGAGGCACGATGAAAAGCAGAGTGGGACCAGTGAAAAAAAAACCCAACACAAAAGAGGGCAGATGAAGGGATTGTTGTTTACAGAGAAACAAGTGAAGGGTCTGTTTTCCAGTTTCTTTGGCAGGGTTCAGTGGAAGAGTTGTTTAGTTAAAATTGAAGGAGGGTTGTACACAACTGTTGTCTTTGCCTTACTCATTAAGCTGGTTTCAGCAGTAGGTGCCACAGAAATGGGTCAGACAACACGTGTCTCATCAGGTATCAAGTCTGGAATCTGGTTTGATCTTCAACAAATTAGCTTGTAACTGAAAAAAATTCCTAGTCTGGAGAGTGTGTTATCAGCAGAGTTTTCTCATTCTCGAATGTGCTTCATTTTCTCTGCTGAAAAGACAATTAGGCAAATCACCTGTGTTTATTTATATTTGCTTATTTTTCATCCCTGATAGGATTTCTGTCTGCTTTAGACGTTGTTAACTACTAGTCCTGGAAGGATAAGAAGTGTCTGCACTGTTTATTATGAAAATGTATTCCTTTGTTTTGTGGTATTTATGAAAATCAACTCCACTGGCTTTTGCTATTAGTAAAAGAAAAGGTGATAAATTTCAAGTCACATAGTCAACAGGATGAAGTGAGAAATTCTTTAAGATAACATTTGGCTTCTGGCTTCCTTACTTTGTAAATTGTTATTTTAGGGCTCTGGAGCAGTCTAGATGAAATCATAACTTCAGGGAATGCACATTGGATTAGAAATTGTCTCAAATCAGGCTTCCAGGAAAATTTATTACAGATTTTCTCATGTCGGTGTCATCTCATTTTGTTGTGAGTTGGTTTTATTCTAGCTTTTAAAACAGAAAAACCTTTGTGTGCAAAGAACATAAAATTAAAGGCTGTATCCTAATGTCTTCAAATACCTTTTGTGCCCATTCGTTTTAAGAGTGTGAAATCTGTCTGTAGACAGAGCAATTTTTCAAATGGCTGTGAAATATGTGGCAGCATTTGGGTAGAGAAGGTGATAAACAAGATATGACTGCTGAGGTGTAGCAACATAAAGTCAGAGATTTTCAGCAGGGGCTCATTGTAAAACAAACAAGGAAAAGAAAAAGGAGAGTTAGAAAATACAGCAGCAGCCACAAGAGACTGCAGAAAAGGAAGCATGTTTAGACACCAGGGTCCTGATATTAAGAAAGGGACTTCCTCCCTGTGGCTGTACATAACTGCCAAGCTGGTTAACAGGAGACTTTGTAAGCATTTTATGTGGTGTTCAGATATCTAACACCGATTCTGCCTCTAAAATCAAGTAAGTAGATGTTTAAGTGCTGAAAATGAGATGTGTGTGTCCTTTTGAGTTTTCTCTAGGTGCTAAATGAAAGACTGGCTTTAGAAACCCAGGGCTTAAAAGCACTTTGATATCGTGGGGAGGGGAGGCAGCAATTATATCCTCTTTCTTGCTTTCCTTCCTCTCTTAAGAAGCACTTCTGTGTTAACAAATGCAGAGTCCACTTCTGGCCCCAGAGACAGTTCTGCATTTTGAGTAGCCTGAACACTTTGTTCTTTTTTTTTTTTCAAAACCTTTTCCCCCTTAATGGTTATTGTTCCTGGGGTTATTTATCTGGATGGGAAGATGAACATTTAGAGGTCTGAAGGTTGTGTTAATGCCTTCTTACCCTGGTTTCATTACTGTGTTCTGAGCAGAGCTCTGATTTGGAACCTCTTACCTGACAGTTTGTATTATGTTAATCGAAATCTGTTTACTGGAAATGAAATCTGAATACGCCGTAAGCTTGCTATCATTAATAAACTTAATTCTTTCTCCATTTCTTCTTTTCTTTTTTTTCAGTTGAACTTCTAGTTTCCACTTCCAATATTGATGAGCTTGAAAGTGCATTTGGATCCATTTTGTTCTATCACTGAACAAATCAAGAGCTTTCTCTCCCATTTCACAGTGATACAGACAGCTTAATATCGTATGACCTCACTTCTCCAAATTAAATGAAAAAAGAGTTTTCTCTAGCTTTCCATGAAGCTCAGCTGTTGCCTGTTAATTTTGACTGTTACTGCTGATCTTGCCATTGGATTTACACTGGAAAATGTAGCTTTTAACAGGACGGTTGCTCTTGGGGCTTTCAATGCATCACTTCATACAGTGTCTCAAGCTTTAATAAGTTCTCCGGCACACCACGATGTCATTGCCAAAGAGGGGACCAGTATTTTAATTGAATGTAAACTGAACAACAGCCACTATGAATCTATTCTTTGGTATAACTCCAGAGGACATCTGCTTGAACAGAAGGATGAAGGTGAGCCTTCCTGCTCTTTTCTATCCCTCAGTATTCCACTTTGCTACAGGTTCTGAAAACCTCTGGGACCTTATTACCATTTCCTCTTCCTATACACCTGTTTTTGCAGTTGGGAGATAGGAAGAGAGCAAGACAAAGCCCTTTGCCCTCTGGCATGTGAATTACACCTGAGTTGTTCTATCTTAGCCCATCCATCCTGCTGTGGTGCCCTATAGAATCATTTTGTTCCAGAAGCATCATGCTGCTCAATACAGAAATTAATCTGCATCCTACCAGATACTAACTGATGTTCTCATTTATTATTGCTCTGGTTTATATTTATATGAATTAAATACAATTCTTAACAACTTCTGACCTTTTCCAGCTGGCAGTCAGCAATTTCATTTTGTTACAGGATTTTTTTTTAAGGCATAGGGTAACTTATTACATTTATTTTCTGGTTTATGCACCAGTGAGGCTGTAGAAGCTAACACAATTCGTAATGGCCAGCAGTGAAATACTTTCAATTTAACCCTTTTGTACGGAGGGAGGATATATTCTCCTAACCGTTGGCTCTTATAGTTATGTCCTTGTAGTTTTTAATCCCCAAAAACTAATCCCTTTTAGAGATACATTTGGGTTTCTGTATTAGTATTAATGAAGGTCATTGAGCTAATTGATAGGATCTTCTCGGAGGCCATCTTTCTGCCTTAAGTGTTCTGTAACCCCTTTGTAGTTAAAATGCCATCTGGAGATTAGCTCAAAGTAGAGTCATTAAAAGAATGAGTTATGAAAACAGTTTTTCCCCTAAGTTGTAAACGCAGAGGAAATGCTGTTTAAGGCTAGAGGCTTTTATTGATTTCTTTCTATGTGGGTTTTGTATATCAGCACTGCAGGCTCAGCAGAAAACTGTGTCTCAAGAAAATTCTGGCTTCTTTTGCCAGCGGAACCATTTACAGACGCTGATCTTTTTCATGGGTCACTTGACTTTTAACTCTGAAAATTAGACTTCATAGAGGGTGGTCCTTTGAAATAGTGCTACACAATGGGTGGAAAGCACTAGTTAGAATAGAATAGAATTAACTAGGTTGGAAGAGACCTCCAAGATCATCCAGTCCTACCTATCACTCAGCCCTATCCAGTCAACTAGACCATGGCACTAAGTGCCTCAGCCAGGCTTTTCCTGAACGCCTCCAGGGACAGTGACACCACCACCTCCCTGGGCAGCCCATTCCAATGGCAAATCACTCTTTCTGTGAAGAATTTCCTCCTAACATCCAGCCTATACTTCCCCTGGCACAACTTGAGGCTTTGTCCCCTTGTCCTGTTGCTGGTTGGACAAGTTAAGAATGAGGTTCCCTGTGAGAAAGAGCTAGCAGTCCAGAAGGACTCAAGGATCTGCAGATAAGAGAATTAAGGAAAAGCAGTAAGTGTGCAGAACAACTCACCGTTAAACAGTGGGATTGGTAACTGGGATATGGCTTTCTGTATCATAAGCATGAAAAGGCAGTTTCAGTCCTTGCCCTACTGTTTCGATTATGCTAGAAACAGACTTCCAGATTCTATCTCCTGTCAACGGAGCAAACAGTGCATGTCTACTTATCTAGTGGGTTTTTGTTTCCTTAGCTTAATTTCTTTCTTTTAAATCTCTAGGTGGCCGATGGAGGATTGCTGACAATTCCCTTAACATCACAAAGGTCAAATTTGCTGACCGGGGCCGATACACGTGTGCAGGGCTTAACCATAATGACACCGCCTATTACACAGTCACCCTGAGGGTTATCTTCACCTCGGGGGACATGAGTATCTACTATATGATTGTGTGCCTCGTTGCCTTTGCCATCACCCTCATTTTAAACATAACCCGGCTGTGCATGATGAGCAGTCACCTGCGCAAGACAGAGAAGGCTATCAACGAGTTCTTCAGGACGGAAGGGGCTGAGAAGCTTCAGAAGGCTTTTGAGATAGCCAAGCGTATCCCTATCATCACATCTGCCAAAACGCTAGAGCTGGCCAAAGTCACTCAGTTCAAGACCATGGAGTTTGCTCGGTACATTGAAGAGCTCGCCAGAAGCATTCCCCTTCCACCACTGATCCTCAACTGCCGGGCCTTTGTGGAGGAGATCTTCGAGGTTGTGCGAGTTGAGGATCCTGATGAAGTTGGTGAGGAGGGAAAGCAGAGCCAGGCTTGCGGTACCCAGGCTGCTCTGTACCCCAGCAACCCAGAGATCAAGCGCAGCGACTCGCCGGCTGCGGATTCAGACGATGGGTCCATGAATGAGCAGGGCCAGGAGATAGCTGTCCAGGTGTCCATTCACCCACAGTCAGAAGTGCAGAGCATCGACACCGTTTCTCATGACAGTTGCCAGTTTGCACCTTCTGAGGAGGGCATCTGCTGAGCCCGGCGCTGTTGCGAAGGAAGCACAGACAGCCCCAGGATGCTACCAGCAGAAGGGTCTGCAAACCTCAGTCCCATCTGCACAAGTGCTTTTCAAATTGTGAGGTGCCAGAACTGCTACTGAAATCTGTATCTTCTGTCAGTGTTCATCTGTTGGTTTCAAGTCTGTTAGAGAAAGCCATTTGGAATACTGTGCAGTGGCTTTTCTCTTTAAAGCAAACTTTCTATGCTTAAAACATTTACTAAATAGGAATTCTTTGTCCTTGACTCCTGGGTAACTTCTGATACTTTTCATCTGTATTAGAAGTGACCAAGCTGAGTGGTACAAACTTGCAATAAGATCTTTTCCTTTGTAAAGTCTTTTCTTCCTTCACAAAATGAAGCTGGAATTCCTTTGATCAGTGTTGCTGTCCTGATGAATTGAGTTGTGTGCTCTTTTTGAATTGCCTCTTGGTGCATGTAGCCCATCAGATCCATGGTGAGCTTGAGCAAATCTGTTTTGTGTCGTGTGCTGTGTCGCTATCAAAACGTACTGTACTTGGGGAGACAACAGTACCAGGATCTGCTGCTGGATTAAACAAATTGTTTCAAAGCAGCTTAGAGAACAACCAGGGGGGTCTCAGTTTTCCATGCATCTGCAGAAAACTCGTGTGTACTCCAGCCTGTGGAGAGCAAATTGTTACAGGGCTTGTCACTTACACTCGGTGCTGATTGCCAAAGCGCCTTACCCTGGCTCTGCCTGACAGAATGGAGCAGCAGCAGCACTGCTGGCCAGCACAGTCTGTCTTTTGACTTTGCTGATTTCACTGCCTCTAGAAAATCCAAAGTTTTATATTGTATTTGACGTAGTTTTGAGGAAAACAATGACAGTAATATGTAATGACATGATTTAAAGATTAATTCATCTACACATCAGGTGTCTCATGCACCTCTTTCTGAACAGCATTACCACAAGGAGGTGAAAAGCAGTGATGTTCATTGCTCTGGCCAGTGCTTGCAGAATGCAGTGCAAGGGAGTGGACAGCACCTCTTTCTGAACAGCATTACCACAAGGAGGTGAAAAGCAGTGATGTTCATTGCTCTGGCCGGTGCTTGCAGAAAGCAGTGCAGGGGAGCGGACAGCACCTCTTTCTGAACAGCATTACCACAAGGAGGTGAAAAGCAGTGATGCTCATTGCTCTGGCTGGTGCTTGCAGAAAGCAGTGCAGGGGAATGGATAGCAGTGTTTGCCAGCCACTGACCATGGGAGTGGAGTAACTCATTGAACATGCCCAGTCTCATCTGCTGAAAAGGGGTGGCAGAAGGGAGCAGTGCAGGTGCTGACGTACTTACACACCTAAGTTCTTCACCAAGGATCTCACTCACAGCTTCCTCAGCTGTAGAGATCCCGCCTCCAGAAATCAGAGTGCAGACAAGAATGTAGTTTCTTCTTTCACTCTTTGGTGCTGGTTTTTTTTTTCCCCATGCCTTTGTAAGTTATATCACTTAAATAGCATTTTATATCCTGTTGAGATTTAGTAGATGTAAGGCTTGTAAGCACTCCACAAATTAATTTCTTACAACTACTGGAAGCATATTGCCATATAATTTTAACTACTTGGCAACAGGAGCACCATTTAATTTCTCACAACTCTTTTTTTTTCCTTTCCTTATTATTACAGAAATGTCAGTTGAACAAGTGATCCTGGACTGTTGCTCAGGATTCTTAAGAGGATTTGACATTACATTTACATGAGCAAAGTTGGAAAACAAGCAGGCACAGTGGTAATAACAGGGTGGGGCCATCTGCTGTAATGCATGCTCATAACAAAGGGCCTGAGCTAATTATGTATCAGATCAGAGAATGGGAAACTGAAGCATTTATTACCATTTAAAACTACTTTCTGGGAAGAAGTTCTGCAGTCAGCCACCAGTAAATGTGGTGTAAGGTGAGAGTGGTGTTTGTCAGGAAGGGAGAAAATTGCTAGCCTTGGTTATAGTGGTGTTCCCACCAGCATGGTACCATTGGAAGACTGTAGCAAAATCTGCTTCAGGGGAATAAAGCCTTCTGTAGAGACTTAAAATACTTCCTGCCCTCAGCTTCTTTTTTTGCTTCCATAATTCAATGGCACTTTCTGTCCAGGTGAAAAGCTTATGTAGTTTTGTGTAACTTGTCTGGTTTCTTTGCTTGTTTTTTTCTGAGGTGATCACTGTTGAAAGATATCCTTGTGGGTAAGAAGCCCTGGTAAGATAGTCCTGGCTTCACTTGTATACTGCAGTGAAGCCTGCGAGTTTGTTGCACATTCGTGAGTGGAGATTTGAAGGATTGTGCCATTTTGTGTGTCTTAGTTGAAAGAGATGAGTGCTACAAGAGAGAATGAATCTCCTTTGTGCCACAGGCCATCAAGCTTATACCTGCAGCTGCCTTGTTCTCTCATATACAGCTCTCCTTGCCTCTGTGAAACTGTTGCATTGTATGTAGCAGTAGCTTCTTGGACATTTTTCCTCCAGCTTCACGCACAGGGTAGAGATGCAGCTACAAAATCAAAGCTCGGTTTAATTGCTTCCTAAGAAGCTGTTATGCAGTCATGATTGACAAATATCTCATCAGAAATGGCAGCTCCCAGGCAGCAGGATGACACTAGAGGTGTGCCAGATGGGTGTCAGGAGAGCAGTTTCTAGATTAATTCAGTCTGGTTTTTTTTTTTATTATTTTTATACTTTATTTACATAGCTCCAAGTTCTTACTAAGCACAGTGTCTTTGTGTGTCCTGGTGCTGATGGAGAGGAAAGTGTGCTCATGAATACAAGTCCTCAGAAATGCAGTTGCAGTGTCAATTGCTGAGTAGTAAAGTTAAGCATTTTTGCTGAGCTATTACAGCCTTTTATTTGCTAAATTAATTTCATTCCTGGGAAGGAGGCTGTTTTGTGAGGATTTCACTAAATCAGGAGTACTTATTAAATGTAGAAACTGATCCTACTCTGATTGAATTCAATTAAAGCAGATCTGAAGCTCTAGTGTATTTTACAAACAACAGCAGAGGATTTTTATGCATCTGAAAGCAAGGCTGATGGTGATGTTATGCTGGAAATGTGATTTCCAGAGAAAGAAACCTGACACTGGTTTCCAAACAACTTGTGAACTGTTCCCATTTATCCTAAGTAGATGTGTGCACTTCGATTTGTTTGATGGGTCCATTTGAAGATTAACATTGAAAGATCATAGAATCAGCCAGGTTGGAGGAGACCTCCAACATCGTCCAATCCAACCTAGCACCCAGCCCTCGCCAGTCAGTTAGACCATGGCACTAAGTGCCTCAGCCAGTCCTGTCTTGAACATCTCCAGGGATGGCAACTCCACCACCTCCCTGGGCAGCCCATTCCAATGCCAATCACTCTCTCTGCCAACAACTTCCTCCTAACATCCAGCCTAGACCTCCCCTGGCACAACTTGAGTCAGTCCCCTTGTTCTGTTGCTGCTTGCCTGGCAGAAGGGACCAACCCCACCTGGCTACAGCCTCCCTTCAGGTAGTTGTAGACAGCAATGAGGTCTGCCCTGAGCCTCCTCTTCTGCAGGCTGCACACTCCCAGCTCCCTCAGCCTCTCTTCATAGGGTTTGTGTTCCAGGTCTCTCACCAGCTTTTGTTGCCTCTCATTCCTCTCCTAACTTTTTTGTGGGACAAGGTGAGTCTGCAGTGCTTTCCTTGCTTTAAGTTCCTTTGACAATCACAAGGCTGTTTTCCTTTTTTGTTGTCGTTTGACTTTCTTATTTTCAAATCTGCTTGTTACCCAAGAGTACCTAAACCTAACTTTGTAGTGGTTATTTATATTACCTGACATTGTAATGGAACTGTTTAATGTAACCACCTAGGATTTCATACTTTCATAAAATGAACTGGTAGATTTGCAAAATAAATTGAACCAAAAAGATCTGTTTTGTTAGGGTTGTCTCTTTCATGTCTTTTTCACGGTGACTGCCTGTCCCTCCCAGGTTAAATAGGAGAATGCTGCCAGCCAGCCTGAGGAAGGTTGCTGGGATATTCAGTCAGCTGATGGACTGTTCCTCTCATTTATTTTTTAATGCCTCAGAGTCCTCAGCAGCATCTGTAATAATTGTTACCAGCTGCAGAAAGAATGGCAGCAGACCTGAAATACCTTCAGGAAGGCACATGCATTCTCCCCTATTTAGAATCATAGAATCAGTCAGGATTGAAAGGGACCACAAGGATCAGCCAGTTCCAACCCCCCTGCCATAGACAGGGACACCCTACCCTAGAGCAGGCTGCCCACAGCCTCATCCAGCCTGGCCTTAAACACCTCCAGCCATGGGGCCTCAACCACCTCCCTGGGCAACCCATTCCAGCCTCTCACCACTCTCATGCTGAACAATTTCCTCCTCAGGGCCAGGCTGAATCTCCCCACCTCCAGCTTTGCTCCATTCCCCCTAGTCCTGTCACTCCCTGAGAGCCTAAAAAGTCCCTCCCCAGCTTTTTTCACTTATTTCACTTCTGCAAGGTAGAACAATGATGAAGTGCAGTGACCTTCAGCCACACACAAGTGCTTTCTGTCACAGAATCACAGAAATCCAGGCTGGCAAACCCCCTCAGGATCACCAAGTCTAACCTATAACCCTACTCTACAAGATTCACCTTAAGCCATATCCCTAAGCACCACATCCAGGGTTGGACTGTGCTATTTTATACTGTATTTTATGCTGTAATCACCCTCCTCAAAACTCAGTATATTTGGACACAGCTTGCCTCCTAAAAGACAGAATGACAGAATCAATCAGGTTGGAAGAGACCTTCAAGATCGAGTCCAACCGACCATCTTAACACCTTCTAATCAACTAAACCATGGCACTAAGTGCCTCATCCAGCCTCTTTTTAAACACCTCCAGGGACAGTGATTGGCAGATGAGACCAACCCCTACCTGGCTACAACCTCCTTTCAGGTGCTTGTAGAGATCAATAAGGTCACCCCTGAGCTTCCTCTCCAGGCTGAACAACCCCAACTCACTCAGGCTCTCCTCATAGGGCTGTGTTCCACCCCCCCTCACCACCATCAACAACACAGCACAAACTTGGAGTATCCAAAGCTTTCAAGTGACCAAGTCTGTGTTACAGTTTTCCCAGTGAGTTGCTGAGGTGGCATAAATTCATTCCCACTTCTGTGCCAAGGGAAGCATGTGGGCTGCTATCTGCATCCCTAGAGCAGGAGGAGATGTAGGTCTGGCTTTCCTCCTGTTCTTTGCTAGCCAAGAGGAGGCTGTTCCACCCCATTTCGGTGACCAGCCCTGGGTTCCTGATCCCTTTGCAATCAATTCAGAGCATTAAACTGTCGATGGATGATCTCAAACCCCAGAGTGAGACAATCTATCCCCACTGATCTCACCAGGAAGCCTTACTTGCTGTGGGGGGAAATGGGCATCTTCTATGTGGGCATGCTCTGCAGCCTGGAGCACAGAGTGCAAGTGCCTCTGGTTAAGCTCAAACTGCACTCCCTCCCACCTCAAACACCAAAAATCCAGCCTGCTGAGAAGCCTTCTAGGATACAGTCAGTGAGACAGTGTGAGTGAGAGCAGATTTCACCCACATTGTGTCTAAGGAATAGTCTCTAGCTGCCAGTCTCTGCACAAGGCAGGTAACAGAGTTAAAGGTGCATCTTGGGGATTTTCCCATGAGAATCAGCTGCTTAAAGGAAGAATTACTGGACCCATGCTCCCCAGGCTAGGTCAGTGTTCAGTCAGCATCTGCTTTCTATCTCCAAGTGCATGAATGATAACGGTCCCATTTCAGAGTAACCTGACTCTTCATGATCCTACCCACAGCCAACAGATTTGTCTGCACGACTTTAAAGCACTTTTCCAGCTGGAAAACAACGGATCATTGAAAAAGGGAGCTGCATTACGGATGATTGTACTTTCATTTTAGGTGTGCTCCTTAAAAAATGCAGCTCTTCTCAGCATTGCAGCACTCTCGTGGGTGAAGACTGGTGCCAGAGACACTCAGTGGAGACACCCCCATGCCATTCACCTCAGGCAAGTTACAGCTTTATCGACTTCCAATCAGCCAGGTCATTTCACACCAGCTGGGTCTCTCTCCTTTTCGTTCTTTATAGTATAGCAGCTCTCCAAACACTGCCAGCTTTTTATGCATGTGGAAAGGAGAATTACACCACCACTCCAAAATAAAAATAAAATTGTTTTGCTAGTTGTCCAAATACCAAAAAAAGAAAGCCCCAAAAGCTGGAAAGTTGTGCTCTGTCCCTTGGTTAGACAGTGCCTATTCTTCGGTCACGCCTGGCTGCCAGTGATCATAATAACACCAAGCAATTAAGCCTTTCATTTTCATTAGGCTAATTAATTGTTTGCACAGAGCCTTGAATATGGAATCATTTTCCTTTGGAAAGAATAAAAAGATTAGAATGGCTTCATCCCAAGATGCTGGGAACGTGTTTTATTTATTTTATGGGAGAAAAACCTCTCTGGCTCCCCAAATGCAAACCATGAAGCTGAGTGTTAATGGCTGCGCTGGGACGCTGACATCAGCAGAGATGCACACAGATGATACATATGTCCATCCATCTGCCTCCACCTTCCATATGGCATCCAGGGCTTCTGCTGCATGTCAATGAGCCTGCTAAGGGGCTGGAGTCATGGTGTGTGTGCCGCTGGGTTGGTGTGTCGGCCGCTGTCAGAGGCTGGAAGAGTGATGAGCGCATCCCCCTGGAGATGAGCTGTCCCCGGCGCGGGCATGTGCCCAAGGCAGCAGCACTGTGATGATGAGCACTGCATCGTGATGGCACTCGGAGGGCAGAGCTCTGGGGTGTGTATGCACGCTGAAGACTGTCTCAAGAGGTTGGAACTCCAAGTAAATCAAATCAAAGGGCTGGGATTTAATGAAGAAGGGTACCCAGTGGATGCAATATTGCAGAGGCAATCGCGAGTGCTTTTGTGTGTTTGTCCTAGTGAGTGCCTCTTTCTGCTACCATATTATTAAATATATATTTCACAGGCAGTCATTCCAAGGGTAATACAAGCTTGCAGAAAGCCATTTCAGTGGGAAGTGGAGATGTATTCCTTCAGCTTTAAGTTTAAAGGAGAGGCTGCCATCACACAAACTTCCAGTAAAGTAGTCAGAGGTAGCTCGCTGGAGCTCCCCTTGCTTTTCCTTCCCTCTGCCTCTTATGGCACATAGGCAAGAGCTGAAAGTGAAACTTTTCATAGAATCATACAATCAGCCAGGTTGGAAGAGATCTCCAAGATCAGCCAGGCTAAACTAGCACCCAGCCCTAGCCAATCAACTAGACCATGGCACTAAGTGCCTCAGCCAGGCTTTGCTTGAACACCTCCAGGGACGGCGACTCCACCACCTCCCTGGGCAGCCCATTCCAATGCCAATCACTCTCTCTGACAACAACTTCCTCCTAACATCCAGNGAACTGAGGAGCCCAGAACTGGGCCCCATGCTACTTTCTCTTCCTCCAAAAACCAAGCCAGTGAAGCAGCCCTGGGTTAAAAGAGAACATAGAGGCCATTCAGGACATGCTCCCAGCCACAGATGTCCATCCTGTCTTACAAACAGCCACTGGCAGAGATGTTGCATCTCCCAGGCAAATTGTTCCCATACTAAACTGTCCTAATCACTGGAGAGATTTCCCTAACATCTGCCCCCAAGCATCTCAATTCATCACCCATCTTATCCTATCCATGCCCACTGCTGCTACATCCCAGCCCAAATCAGGGGCAGCCCAAACAGGCAACAAAGAAATTAGAGGCTTGTCTTTGTGTGCCTGCCCTGCCTTGAAGAGGTCATTCTGTGTTTAGGCTAGGCCTGCAGAATTTAACTGGAAGTTGACCTCTTTTTGTCTATTTAATTCCTGGCTGTCTGAGTGTTGCTACTTGAGCTTTGGAGCCTCTTACTGTCTTAGCTCTGCTGAGCCATGTTGATGTCCCTGACATTAGTGCTGGCAGCAAACAGTCCCTGCCCCTAGTCATGTCAAATGAGGAAAATCAACATTTTGGGTGCAGCACTCCTGAGACAGCTTCTGACATATACGTAGTAGGGGATGGAAAGCAGCCACTGCAAAGACTATGAGCATGTCCCACCATTATCGCAAGGGCTTTTCAGCATTTCATTCCCTTTCCTGCCTTGGTACCTTTTCCTTCATGATGAGTATGCCAAGTTACCTTGTGAGTATCCCAAGTTTTCCTTTTTATGCCTTTTTTTTTTCTTCTATGCATTTTTTTTTTTCAAGCTTAACTCTCCTAGATGATGTCTAGGAAGGAGGACAGCGATCCAGAACAAACATGAAGGAGTTTGGACAACTGTCCTAAATTAGAGGATGGGCTTGCCTTGGAAATCCTATATGCATCACAGTGTGTTATAGAAAGTTGGCTTTAACAGCAAATCTCTGGCAGCAGGGTGTCACTTCACTTCCAGACATTACTTGAAATGCTTTATTAATGTGATGACCTCGTGGGCTCTCAGAAAAAAGCCACTTATCAGTGTTTTGAGGAAAGAGAACTCCTCGGAGCTGAAGGGACTGTTTTGTTGCTCAGATTTATTGCTTGGCTGACTTAATTCACCATTCAAACACGATGATTTTTAGCTGCTGGGCAGTGGCCCTTTCAATGTTGAAACTAATTAACTGCTAGAACTCTTCTTACTGAGGCTGTTTTCTTACTGTTTGGGGGTTTTTGTTGTTTTTTAATCCACAGAAATGAAGCAAACACAATCCTTGAAACACAGGTTGCATGGATACGGTATCAGCGCAGACACAGCACCGTGTGGGATGCCTGTGTCACAAAGAAAACAAGGCTGCTGGCTGTCCCTGCTGCTGCCGTGGCACTACACAAAGGTAAGACGAGAGAAGAGACGTCTGAAGACAGAAGAAAGGAAGGGGCGCCAGAATCATGACAAAGCAAGAGCCTGGAGAACAGCAAGAGAGGTCTCCCGTATACAGCTAGGGAGACACAGCCATCAGAGATCTGAGTTATGGACCTTGCTGGCAGGTCAAGGTCAATGGCCGTGCCGCTGGGGAGTCCTTGCACCTACCTCCCCTTCATCCCTGCTGCTGCTGCTGCAGCCTCTACTTCTGAGGCTTCTGAAGCGTGTACTTGGCAGCTCAGCTAGATCATAAGGACTGCAGGGCTTGCTGTCAGGACCTTTTCAGAACCTTATGTGGAAGAAGGAGGGGAGAGAGAGAGAGGTCAGTGGTTGTCAAGACACATTCAGCTGCAGGAAGTTAAGCTACCGATTGTTATCTCATCAAGGAATTCTGCTCATCAAAAGGTTTTCTGGGAAAAGACTCTGACCCCTGCAATATTTCACAGTGATGTCTAAAGAAGGCACAAATGGGTCTAGAAGCTCAAGTGCAGATAAATCCAGTGTCTGTTGTACTCCCCACAGTGCTTTTGTACAGCACCGCTGCCCTGCGAGTGCGTAGGTGAGAAGGAAATACAAATCACAGCTGCTAACCGAAGGCAGGGAATCCCTCGCTGGCTCCAGCCAGCTGCCCATCTGTCTTTGTTCCTGACAGTTTGATTACCTTTATCATCATCCCTAAATGCAGAGCTGCAAATGCCATTAGTGGTCATAAAGAATGGCAGTTCTTCTGGCATGCCTCAACCACAGTGTCCTGTTTGACTGGCAGCAAGGAGCACTGGCTAGTCCTCCTTCTCCTCTGAGTTTGGGCTGGGAGTCTCAATTCCAGCTGTTAACTCACTCCCATTTGATATTGTCTTCTCCTTTGTGTTTGATTTCAGATGTCTGCAGGATTTCCAGCCTTATTCTGGAGCTTCATGGTCTAGTTGCTCATCCCTGGAGCATCCCTGGGTGATGCTGAGATCAAGGAAGTCCTCTGTCACTCTGTGAGTTCTGAATAAAAGTGAAAAGTGCAGAGGACCAGATGCATCTGGGAGAGACTTCTGCTTCCTGCAAGTGATAGTGGACCTCACCTGGCCTTGGCCATTTGAGGTGGGGAGCTCTAAAAGGATCATGTGGTTTTCTGTCTGCTAGTTCTCTAGGAGAGGTAAGAGGACAGATAGTGAAGGCTTGTCATGGGGGAGGTTAAATAAGAGAAAACAGAATTTGGTTGTTGATGGAGTCTGAAATGGCATCTTGGGATATATTGTACCAATCATCTGCCTCTCACCTCAGTCAAAGCATATTCCAGCATTCCCTGACCTAGAAAGGTGACCTTAGAGAGGGGCAGGACACAGTCAGGGTGTGTAGGGGACAGTGGGGAGGGCTAAGCATGACCCTGAAGGATGTCCCAGCCATGGGGCCAGTGGGACAGACCCGTTCTCTTTGCTTCCTGGCGTTCCCCTGTGCACTAGTGAAGCCATCTCTGGAAAGCAGAACACATCTGGTCCACATGTCTAAAGTGCTAGCCATCCCTGCTGATCTCTTCTGCATTGTGAGCACCTGCACTTTGCTTCCCATCAAACTGCCCTTGAAGCAATGCGGCAAAGCGCCAGCATAAATTTGCTCCTGCTGTCATCTGAGCAGCCCAAGGCTTTTGGTTTGTTTAGATGAAAGGGAGCCTGCCTGGGTCAAGGTTTTTCCACACCAAGCTCAACAGGGGGAACGTGCAGATGAGAGCAGAGCCAGGATCTTGACTGGCAGTGGCACTGGCAGGAGGGACAGTACCATGCTGAAGACCAGAGCAATACAAACAGAGAATGAGGATGCTGGTGGTGGATGTGATGAGAAGCTGTGGGGTCTCTCTTGTGCAGCCCCAGCCGGCTGTTAGGTGGCAGGAGCACATGTCAACCAGGTAGCAGTCCCCAAAGCAGGTTTGGGAAGGAGCATCTCGCCTGGAGCCCTGCGTCAGCCCCGAGGCGTCTCCGGTACCACTAGAGGCAGCTCTTGTTTTGAGCATGGAGCAAAAAGCCAGACGCTCGCAGGCACCGAGCTGTACCCCGGGGGACTGTGCTGCACGCAGGAGGGACAGTGACAGGGCTGCTCTAAGCGATAGCCCTTCCTTCACTCATGACCTGCAGCCCCTGGCCACAACTCACCTGGGGTCCGACACTCCCTTCAGCAGCATCTTCTCTCCATAGCGCCCAATGCAATGTGTTAAACTCAGAGTGGGCATGCGGACCCCAGCATGGTGCCAGCCAGGCTGAATCCAGGCAAGAACGGGTTGTGGGTGACACAAAAGGCTCAGGTGGCTAAAGTAGGCATCTGGGACCAGCGATGTCCTTGAGAGAGGACCGGAGTGAGACCCATGTGCCCCTCTGTCCTGCCTGCACCAAGAGCAATTCCCCACCTATGGGAGGGGTGGGAGGGGGGGCATCCTGTGCCAGGAGAGCAGGAGGTAAAAGCCAACAACAAATGGACTTGGTTTGCCCTTCTTTGCAGATTAACAGACCCAGCTCTGATTGAGGGATTTAGTGATTACAGGGACTTAATTGCATGAGAGAAGCATTTCCTAGCAATTACTTCTGTGTCTGTCTTAGCTTGCTGGCTGCTTCCCTTCACACCACTAATGGTGGGGACAGCCTTTGTGTGGCACACTGCCCTGGTGCTTGGGGACACAGCCAGTGCCAGGGAAGGACAGACACAGCTTGGGTGGCAGACACGGCTGCACCCGTGCTCCGGACAGGCCTTCAGGATGAGCCCAGCTGGACAGACACTGCCTGCAACTCTGCCTTGGGAAGCCCTAGAGAGGCCACATCCACTTCCCCACCCTCTACTTGGCACAAGCAGCAGGGGCAGTGTCGGCAGCCAGGCAAGTCCTGGGTGGTTGAGGAGGTCTTCTGCAGCCAGCCAGCCACCTCTGCCTTTGCACCGGCGTTCAGCCTGGGTGATCCCCAGCGCTGCTCTTTTCATTTCAGTGCAGCAGGAGAAGGGGTTTGTGGTGGCCTTAGAGGAATAAACGATGCATAAAAATATTTGATCAATTAAGCCGAACGATTTGGCAAGCACAGGCTCCTGCTGTACCCATCCTCCTCACAATTGCCTCATTATCCAGCCCTAAATCAAGCTGTCAGGGATTTTTTTTTTTCCCTTTTTCCCTTTTTTTTTTTTTTTTTTTTTTTTTTTGCTTGGAGTGGGGAGAAAAAGGGAGGGAGGGAGGAGGGAGCTGCTTCCAGCATTCACCTCCAAACCATCAAACCCTCTTCCCGAGCGGGAGTGGGGCAGTGAGTCACCGAGAGCATCCCACACACACACACCTTCCCTCGCCACCCCCTCGCCCCTCCCGAGCTGCTGCTCCTCCTTAATTTGGCTGTGGAGCAGGGAGCGGGATGATGATGGCAGTGCCCGCAACATGAGCTACGATACCCGGCAGGGGCTTGTGTGGACGCTGTGGGGCTCCACGCTGGCTCTGCCTGGGAGCAGAGGTGGCTTTTCGGTGCCATCCCCAAAGCGCAGGCTCCATCACTCACTGTTGCCCAGCAATTGTCCCGGGAAGGTCTCAGCAGAGGGGCAGCAAGCTCTGGAGCTTACTCAGGGAGGGATTTTCTACTCTTTTCAGGTGCCAGAGCAAAGAGGGTTTGGATCCTGCTTCTAGAGACCCTCCTCTTGCTGGGACAAAGGTCCCCTTGAGCCCTGTACCGCGGGATACAACTGTACTGTAGTAGCAGATCAGCCTCTTTTCACTAGAAAGCCGAGAGGGAATTGCACCAAGAGGCTCTACCTGATACGAGCAGATCCCAGAGGAGCTCTGTGTGTGTGTGATACCAGACATGGAGTCTTTCATTGTTCATTAGTCAAGAGAGAAACAAAATCCTCCTGTGGGAGTCTCCGTGTTTCACCAGAGGACCCATTTCTTGCAGCCTCAGAACAATAGAGCATCTCTTGCCCTTTGCACAGGGAATCTCCTGCCTTGGGATGGGTCTCACTCACCTTCTGCCCTGCTTTGGCTGTGTTCTGAATGCTGGGCTAGGTCTGGCTGACTCTCCAAATACTAAGTCTGCTAAATGAATTTGGAGCCAGACTCATTGTTTCACTCACTCTGCTGAGAGAGGTAAACAGCTGCAAACTCATCCACTCAGGGGAGCAGAGCCAGGCAGTCGGAGCATCCCAGTTCCACCAGCACCCTCTGCAGCAGAGACAGCCCAAACCTGACTCTTTTGCCCAAGAAAACCCTCCAACCCAAGAATAAAAGTAGGGAACCATGTGGTGTAAACACAGAACCTCACATACAAAATTGTTCTGGCTAAGATTAACCAAAAATGTGGGGTGTTCTCTTGCCAGCACCATCCCGGCAGACAGAGGAGGGCAGGGATGGTGGTTCTGGCAGGCAGGCTGGGACCCCACTGGTCGCCAGGACCTGCTGGGGCTGTTGACAGATGAGCTTGGTGCTGGTTAGCTGATGCAGGAGCAGCAACTCACGTGGGTGGTGTGTTCAATCCACACTGTTTAGTTCCCGTGACTTTTGAACGCTGTCAAAACATCAGACACTCCTGCTGCTCCCACAGCCTTGCTAATTGGCTGCAAAAAGCAGATTTCTGTTCAAATTGCAGCTACTTTTGAACTTCAGACTTGCCTTTAAAATCCAATTTCCACAAGATGTGTGCCCCTCCTTCCCCCCCAAATCTCCACTCTTGAACACAGCTCTGCTTCTTCTCACAGAGCTGCCAAGCAGCATAATCAGCAATGCACTCCCATAGCCCTCTCTGGAGGACTGAGGGCAGGTCACACACCCCACAGGGATCCCACAAGGGCTTTTTTGCTCCTGAGCTGGTCACTATGGTTTACAGCCTTTGGGACCTCTGGAAATAGAGGACCAGGGACCTCATGCCAATCTATCACCTGGAGCCTGCAGATGGGACCCTCCCTGGAGAGCCTCTCTTGGGATGAACTCCCAGCAGATGTTGTGGTGTTTCCAACCTTTCCCACTCCAGCCTCATTGTATTACCTCCTCCCCACTCCACTGGTTGTTCATTGTCCCCTGGCAAGCTTCTTTGATCACATAGGTACAGGAGAATGCTGTGCATTGGGTGCAGGGTGAAGCACCTCCATGAGCAGCAGCTATGCTCTCTGCCTGTCCTCCACCCATGTCCCAGATTGCTTACCTCTGTGGTTTGGGTTTTTTAAGTCTATTTTCCAGCTCTGCCAAAGCTGGTAACAGTCTGAGCTGCAGAGCAGAGATGAAGCCTTCCTGATGGCAATCACTGGCGGGCTCTGGCTTTCTTTAGATGAGGCCAAACTGGAGTTCTGGAAAAGCCCAGTTGAATGCAGCAGCAGCCAGAGAAGCACTGGTGAGATGAGACATCTCCAGGCTCAAACTCATCTCCTCCAAGGAGACTGGGAAAATGGCATTATGAGACTGATCCAGGCCCTTGGCACAAGTGATGCACAGAGGAATGAGGGAGCCAGACAAAGAGGTTGGGATCTCTCTCTCATCACCTCTGAGCCTGTACTGTTATGTCCATGTGTGCCATACCAGAAGGAGAAGCCCATGAGAATGGCACCTGTATTAACACAATCACCAAAGAAACATGTCCAAGACCATGATTCTCAGGAAAACTTGCAAGGGCCTACTTGCCAGAGCAGAAAAGGCTCATCTCTAGCATATTCTTCACTCAATAGACATGTTTCAGGTCCTGCTAAGCTCTAAAGAAACTGGCCAAGAGTTCTTGATTGGTACTGAGAGGCTCAGCTTTATTAGCCATCACTAACTAGGCAAAATTACACACATTAATTCAAGAAACATGGAGATTGGATTCAAAGATGAGCTTAACAGGCACAGATACAGGCTGGGTGGTGAATGGCTGAGAGCAGCCCTGAGGAAAAGGACCTGGGGGTCTGGGTTGATGAAAAGCTCAACTTGAGCCAACAGTGTG
>WAAF01003046.1:332600-402836 GCA_013400475.1 Tricholaema leucomelas
GAGGGGAGATTTAGACTGGATGTTAGGAGGAAGTTCTTTACAGTGAGGGTGGTGAGACACTGGAATGGGTTGCCCAGGGAGGTTGTGGATGCTTCCTCCATAGAGGCATTTAAACCCAGGCTGGATGAGGCCTTGAGCAACCTGCTCTGGTGGGAGGTGTCCCTGCCTATGGCAGGGGGTTGGAGCTGGATGATCCCTGAGGTCACTTCCAACCTAAACCATTCTATAATTCTATGAAAACCTACCTGAATGCTTTCTTACATTGCCTCTTACAAACACATTGACCATCATGAGCCACAAACCAATCTGTGGCTGGGCAGGAGGTATGGCCAGAGGCAGCTATGGCCAGATCCAGTGCTGTAGGCTGCTGGGCGTGGGGGGAGGAGAAGCTGGGCTTGGATGAAAAATCATAGTAAAAGCACAGTCAGTGGAAGTAGCTGGAGCAGCACTTCTGGGTTTCTACATTACTTGATAATTTCAGGTCACAGATGGAAACATCCAAAAGAAGCATCTCGTAAATCACACACTCTGTGGTTTTTCCCTTTTGCCTGCTGCTTTATGACGGCAAATTGCAGCTGGTGTTTCCAAAAGCCATGAAATGCCACATGGGCCCTGGCAAGGCCACAGCCAGCTGAAGCAAACTCCACTCCAGCTACTTCCCTGCCTTCAAAAAGGTCACCGAACCCAACAGCTGCATTTTGCCGCTTGTAATTTGCACCTTTCCCTCAGCTCATCTGGCTGCTCTGATGCCTTTTGCATCAGCTTTGATTCGGGGTTGTTCTGATGCCAGCCTTGCACCCCTTGGGCGCAGCTGCAGCCAGTGGGCTTCTGATAGGAAACATGGGAAAGGGATGTGGGCAGGCAGCTGTGACAGGGACAAAAAGGGTTTTCTTTAGTGTGATTTTCCAACAAAAAGAGAAAAGACATGGGCTTTGCTAGAAGTTGCCACGCTGTACCCCACATAAGATGTCCAGGTCTTCTCTATTGCTGCCTCTCTTCATGGCCAGGAGAAAGCACAGCAAGGGCTGCAGCAGTGGCACTTGGCACTGTCACTCTACCTTCAAAACCACACTCTTCATCTGCTCAAGCTCAGCAGCACAACATTAAATTGTCACCATCCTTTCCCTGACACTGCCCCAGCTGCTACCCCGTGTCTGCTGCTTGCCCCAGTTTACCCGCAGAGCTTGAAGCAAGCATCATGCAATCGACTGGGAGCAGCAGCATCTTTGTGCTGCAGCCCAGGACACATTGGGGTCCAGGATGTGGCCCCTTGATTACCCTGGAGCTATGCTAATGGTTTGTATTTTAATTATGCGGCAGCTAAACGTGCTGCAGGGTCGGGCTAATTCCGCACAGCACCGAGGAAGGTCTGAGCATCACCCAGCAGCTTGGTTTTTTGTGCATAACAAAGGTAAAGTGACACTGGGCATGTGTCTTTTACAGTCCGATGTCAGGCGCCTGCAGGTCCCGAGAGTCATGAGCAGGAGGGGGAAGGGAGGGAAAAGAAGGCAAAACAAACAGATAAATCCCTGGAACATATGGCTTGTGCTCGCTATCTTTACGCATGAGGCACCCCACTTAATAAAAGTTTAGGATGGAAAAGCCAAATCAAATTGATAATCTGCCCAGGGAGGGTGATTCAGATGAAGTAAGCACATTACGAGGGGGTGACTGATTTACAGTTTTCTTCTATTTGCAGTTTTATGACTATTACAGTTATTCTTCTGAATATAATTCATTACCAGGCTATTATTCCCAGAAGTGAAAATCAAAGTTTATCAGCCGACACCAGCAAGCATGAAACACTGCCCTGACAGGCAGCCCTGCGCCGGAATCGAAGCTCCAAACCAATCAAGGAGGCAGGAGCCAAGCACTCACCTTTCCTCATCCCCATGTCACAGGACCACAGCGTGTCAGGGGTTGAAAGGGACCCAAATTGTATCATAGTATCATAGTAGTATCACAGTATTACCAAGGTTGGAAGAGACCTCACAGATCATCAAGTCCAACCTGTTACCACAGAGCTCAAGGCTAGACCATGGCACCAAGTGCCACNGATTTCAATGTCCCTTCTAAACTGGGGGGCCCAGAACTGAACACAGTACTCGAGGTATGGTCTAACCAGTGCAGAGTACAGGGGCAGAATGACCTCCCTGCTCCTGCTGGCCACACCATTCCTGATGCAGGCAATTGCTCAAAGAGTCCAACCCTCACTGCTTGAGTAGGACCACAGAATCTAGCACTGGTTGCACAGGAAAGCATCCAGATAGGGCTTGAATGTCTCCAGAGACAGAGAGTCCACAACCTCTCTGGGCAGCCTGTTGTAGTGTTCTGTGACCCTTACAGTAAAAAAGTTCCTTCTCATGTTGAGGTGTAACTTCCTGTGTTGAGGGAAGGGCAGGGGAGAGTGTATGGAGCTCAGTATCACATATCTGGGCCATGCCCCTTCAGCCAGCATCCTGGCTCTGGTCCTGGTCAAGAGAGAGTGCGGTGCAGAAAGCGGGATGGATCAGACAGATTTGAGGGACACTTCACTGGCATCTACCTGTTGGCCCCAGAGCTTGTCTCGGTGCTTAATAGCTCTTGATGATTTTTTTTTTTCTTCCTAGAATTTGTCTAATCACTTTCTGAAGCCTTGCAAAGTTTTAGCACTCACAGTGTCTTCTGGTAATGAGCCTTCAGCTGAAGGGCAGTCTGCAGGAGGTTGGTGTGCTGTCAAAGCCTCAGCCCGTGGTGCTGGGACCTAAGCCATGTGTGAGGATGGGAAACACCAATGCAGCAGCAAAGAATTCACTCATCACTACAAAGTGCAACAGCAGGAACAGAGTGTCCGAAGCATGCATTACTTAAAAGGAAATAAAACTATCACCAGGTGCATTGTCAGAGTCTGTCCTCAGCCCTCTCCAGGGCCCTAGAAGTGGCAAATCCCAGAGTAGCTGAAAATGAGCTGCAAGGATGAGCCACAATTGTTGTTTAACAGCTTTAGATCAGGAGAGAAAAAAACACCCAAACCCCACGCTTAAACAAATGTGCCCACTGCAGTGCCAGGAGCCAGCCCTCTGCCCGCACTCACAGTGAAGCATGTGTCAAGTGCTCTGTGGGGAAGCCAAGGGCTGAGACAGAGCAGCAAAGGCTCAGCCTAATGACAACCCCATACGCAGTCCCTTGGACTGGCAATGGCAGCTGAGGCCACTCGTCCCCATCCCACTGCCATGGTCAGGCCCCAGGATGGGGCTGTCCTCGGCTTCCCCAGCACCACCAGCACCAGCCAGCACCAGCCAGCACTTCATGGACCTCCAAGCTCCAACTGGACATGAGCAAAACAACCCCTGTTAAGCTGCAAATGGCAGGAAGTGAAGGCAAATCAGCTGCAGCAATAACCATGCATTTTCCCTGATGGAGGCTGGGTACTGGTGGCAGCGGGGCCCTGAAGATGCCCAGTGAGGACACAGCTCCAGACTGAGCTAACGGCACATGTGCGGCTGAGAGGCTTTAGCATCATGGCTGATTGTGATGAGCAATAAAATTCCAGCTGGGGATGAAGGTCCCAGCGCCTGCCAATTAGTGCTGGCACCCTGAAGACAGACTGTAACGGGATTATTGAGCCAGTCCTATTATGCACTAAAGTGTTTGGGGAACCTTGCCACTGTGCTGCTGCCGAGCCGATGAGAGTGATGTGCGCACCAGCACACGCTGGGAAGGGCTGTGTGGGGAGCTGGGATGGAAACCAGGCACCTGCCTGCCCTTCCCACAAAAAATAAGCACTTTTCCCACTGCCTGGCTGAAGCACTCATCATTCCAAAGGTGTCTGAGTCGGCAAGCAAGCAGTAAAGCTGGGCAGTGACCAAGATTTTACTGTTTAAGATAAAAATGGATTCATTTGCTCTCTTGAAAGACAAACTCAAAGCAGCTACATCAGCCCCCAGCTGAGAATATTTAGAAGGCAGCGCTGATGCAAGGAGCTGTTTGCTTGGCCGCCTGACTATAATGGCAGGTATTTGTGATTTGGAGCTTTTTCCCTGGCAGCCCTGCTGAGACTTCATGTTTGTAACACCACAATTAAAGGCAGGAGGATAGGCTCAGCCTGGCAAGGGAGCTGCTGCTCTCTCCAGCTCACAGGTGACATTTGGAGCCAGCAGGTTCACCACGGCAGACGATGGAGGGAGCATCCTGCAGGCTCCTCATTTCAGCAGCTGCTGAAAGTACGTGACCCTCTGGTGCTGCTTTCTAAAAACATTGCTGGAGGGATCTGTCTTTGATGGGGGAGAGACCAAAACTGCTATTTAGAGGGACAGCAACACCAGCAAGCCTCAGCCATGGGACGGCACAGGTGTTTGTGCTGTAGGTGTCACATCCTCTCCTAGTGCCTCCCAGGAGTGTGCCCCTGGCAGTCGGCAGCTCAGAGGCAGGGACCAATTGTGAGTGTGTGCCCACATCATGGTCTGCGTAGTGTCACCCTCAGCCCCTTCTGGAGCTCTGGAGCCACAAATCACCTCAGAGAGCCCTTGGCCTGGTCTGGAGCTGAGGTCTCCTGAACTGTCACACAGTGCCCACAGCTTCTGTCCCCCTCAGTGCCCGCTGCTTGTTGCTTTCGTCTGAACAGCCAAAATGTGACTTCATTTTGCACTCTGGACTTGCCCATGGCCAAAAAATAATAATGGGCTGAGAAAGGCCCTCTCCTGCTCATGGCTGGCTCTAAAACTTCTTCTCTGGCACAAGGACTTGGCTGTTGAAGTGCTCTGCCAACTCCCCAGTCCAGGAACCCAGGACCTTTCTGCTGGGACTCCAACCCCTCTGTTCAGCCCAGTCACTACTCAGCAGTGTTGCTCCTCTGGGACGAGCTCAGAAGCCTATCCTTCCTCAGGGGTAGGAACCCAGTAAGCCAAGGACAGTGGCTGCCTCAGGCCAGGACAGCAGCCATGTCAGGTTAGTGGGCAGATGGCAGAATTTAGTCCTACACTATTTATTAGGCAAACTAAGCAGAAAATGAGTGAGATGGGAGAGGATGGGTTCTGGGCTGTGTCCGCAGGAGGCATCAACAGGTCATGCTTTACAGGGATGAAAAGCCATTTGATTACTAGGGCAACCTTTAGAGCCTGTGACTGCAGGAGGAGAGGTACTGCTGCCTTTTCCCCTTTTCATTGCAGAGCCAGGACTCATCTGGCTGTGCCAAAGGGCAACCACCATGGCAGAGGCTGTGTCATGATCCAGGGAAAGGTCAGCAAAGATCCTGCTGCCACAGCAAGTCTGCTCTGCCAGTCACTCCTAAAAAACACTAAGAGAGTCTCAATTTTATGTCCAATCCATAAGGAACTTTGCTTTTCCACCTGGGAGGCTGGTGCAAGGTGAGGATTTGTTTCACCATTATCATCCTGAGCAGATGCCCCCAGGCTCCTGGCAAGGCTCAGCCAAGATGATGTGCACATCTCAGAGCTCAGGGAGATGAAGGGAATTGCCCTGGGAGCCATCTGTGACCACCACCACGCCCTGCTGTCCCCATGAAGCCAAGTGACATTAACAGCCCACAGCCACACTCCAAATGGACTGAATCCATCATTTCCAGTGCATTAATTTCTACTCATTATTGATCACCTTGTAACACACAAGGACTGCACTGTACTCCACCAGCCATAAGTTATGAACCCATCAATATGTGGCCACAGTAAATGGTGTACCTTTAGAAGTCACCATCCCAGAGAGGAGAGGGCTCCCCAAGCTCCTGCTCTGCATCCCAGGGCAGCAGGCACTGGGTTTCAAATCCTAATGCAGCTGTTGGAAGCATTTGCCCATGCCTAATGGAGTGTAAGAAGGGAGCCTACAGCAAGGCTGGGGAGGGACTATTGACAAGGTCTGGGAATGTCAGGACGAGGGGGAATGGGTTCAAACTGGCAGAGAGGAGATTTAGACTGGATGTTAGGAGGAAGTTCTTTACAGTGAGGGTGGTGAGACACTGGCACAGGTTGCCCAGGGAGGTTGTGGATGCTTCCTCCCTGGAGGTGTTTAAGGCCAGGCTGGATGAGGCCTTGAGCAACCTGCTCTAGTGGGAGGTGTCCCTGCCTATGGCAGGGGGTTGGAGCTGGATGATCCTTGAGGTCCCTTCCAACCTAAACCATTCTATGATTCTATAATCACAGAGGTCACCACTATAGCAGATTCTGCTATAGGTAGAGCACTCCTGAGGTATTTGAGGGCCAGAGAAGAGAGGAAGACCAGGGGATAGCAGCTGTTTCTGTTTTGAAAGACTTACGGGTCAGTAGCCAGGATTATGCTGAGTTAGAGCTGAGCACCAGTGCAGTACATTTGGGTTGCCCAGGGCCAGTTTCCCACAGGTGGGACTAAGACCCACATACTGGAGCTGCTTCTCAGCCCACTTTTGTGCCCCAGCACTCCTCTCTCTGACAACACCCCAGATGCTAGAGTGCCTGCCTGCAGACCCTGAACTCTGTCTAGAAGAGGACTAAAAGGCAGACAAAACCCTCTGGTGCTTCTTTTGTAGATTGGTACCGTGATCTCCTCCTGAGGACATATCTGATTTATTTAATCCTCAAAGTGTCCTGCCGTGCCCGAGGCATGCAGGCTCCAGCTGGGCAGAGGCAGGAGTAGGAGTTTTGTTGGGAGCAGCAGCTGCAGAGCAGGATCACACTGAGCTGGTGAGCAAGTGCCAGAGTGGTTGCCATAAGCATCCAGGTAAAAGCCACTGCTCCTATATCTCTGGGTGAAACAGGGGCTTATGACACTTGGGAACATCCCACAGATCTTCCTTTGCACCAGGCAGCTGCTCACCCACATGTCTCTTTGGCACTCCCAGCAGCCTTCTCACTCACTGCTTGTGCAAGGTGCAGGCAGCAAGGGAAGAGGGAGAGGCTTGGTGCTGGAGGGTCTCCTAAGAGCAAAGACAACTTTGATTTATTGAAAATTAGAAGCTCCATGGCTCGGCTCACACTCGGGACTCGGGTACAAAAGCCAGGCGTGTGCTGCAAGCAATTAGAGTCCCACAGCTGAGAAACAGGCTGCCAGGGCAGCCTCTGCAGATGCTGGAGCAACATCCGAGGGGGTTTGCTTCTTGTGCTGCAGGGCGGGAGGTAGGGACAGCAAGAACCGTGCCCCTCGTCGGTGCTTTGTGTGATTAGGGACATTAAAGGACAGAGTGGCTGTGGCACCAGTTGCTTTGGAGATGCTGGGAGGGAGGAAGTGTTGAGCTCTTCCCAGCTGACAGTTTCTATGACCAGAGGCAGCAATTAGAGGATCCCCGAGGAGGACACAGGGCTGCTGCAGAGCACCGGCGGCAGCGGAAGTGAGACAGGGCAAGTCGGTCTGGGTCATGCTGGTGATGCTGCACAGTCACAGCTTCACACTCAGGGGATCTAAGTGAGCACTAAGAGCTTCGGGGCTGTCACTCGTGCCCCGCGGCAGCAGAGCACTAAGAGCCTCGGGGCTGCCACTTGTGCCCCACGGCAGCACAACTGCTCCTCACCTGAAGTATCCCCGACTTGCTAACAGGGTCCCCACGATGAGGAGAGGGAAGAAGACCTGGTGGCTTCCCCGAGGACAGGCAGCAAAGGAATCAAGGTCAGGCTCAGGACAAGGGCAAGATCAAATTGCTCAAGCAGGCATTGAGCAGCAGCATTTGCCTTCGTTGAATTCCCTCTCAGTTGGATTTGTGTTTTCTTCTTGCTCTTTCTCCCACCCTGAAGGGCTTTCTGCACACAGGAGAAAGCTCTTCCCAATGCCCACACCTTCATATACTGTGTCAACAATCCTCCTGGCATGTCGAGACACCACCTCCCTGCCACCCCCTGCTAAGAGCAAGAGAAACCTGGGTTTGAAGAGGGACAGCATGCATGAAGGAGCACAAGGATGCCATACCTGGAGAGCAGAACAAGGACATCCAGTGAAACAAGGAGATTGAGGTGACATCCCCAGGAAGCCCTGGAAATTGCAGTCTTCAATGCATGGCCTCATTGATTTGAGAGGGGTGAGGATTTCTTTATGTTACAAGACCTGAGATGCTTTCAGAGGATATGCTGTAAAATGAGACATAAGGGAGGGGAGAAGACAGAGTGCTCCTCCTGTAGGAGCTCACACCCAGCTCAGTGGCTGGCTCATCACTGGGCAAAACTGTCTCCAGAAGCAAATCAGCTCTGCACACCTGAGCAAACCCCCCAAGAAAGCAAAAGTCATAGAATCATAGAATCATAGAATGTCAGGGGCTGGGAGGGACCTCAAAAGATCATCTAGTCCAACCCCCACTGCCAGACCAAGTCCCCAGCATTGAGTACTGTGCTGATATCATGACCACATGCACCACCTTCCTGGGGCTTATAGAAACCAACTAATTAAAATCAATTATGTCACTGAGGTAATTTTTGTTGTTATGAGCTGCAGACCCAGTTTCTTGCCTTTGACAAAACCCAGCACAGCTCTGTGTGTGCATTAAAACCCAGCACACACAATTTACCTCAAACCACCTGATCTGCTTGTTCTGGTGCATTATCTGCCATCATCTGCCCTGGGAGGACTCACGTAGCGTTTCTCTGCACAGAGCCTCAGTCTGCCAGAGCTTTGGTGCCTCAGAGGAGATTTTCTCAATGAGACAGAAGCTGTTGGGGGAAAAAATAAAAGAGCAACCACCGCAGAAATGATGGGGAGCCTGTGAGTGCACATGGGGAAAAGGCAAAGCAAGCCTTGGGTTTCCCACCCGTGCTCTCTTGAGTGTCCTATTAAATTTGCAAGCTGACTGGAGGCAACACAATCCAAAGCCCAGCTGTTTCGCAGCCGTGCGGTGGGAATTGCTCTCGGCCCCACGATGCAGTTTGTCAAATGATGTTTTCCTCTTTAGAGGCTCTTAATTAGCCCCTTCATCCTTTGCCAAAACCCTCTTTGGTTTTTCAGCCTGGGTGTTGGGATGGAGCGACCCTAGGTGAAAGATTCCACATCCCAGATGGCGCTGCCCGATTCCCACAGGACCATTTCTGCTCCATCAACAAGCTTTATGGAAATACACAGCAGCACTTCCCTCCAGCCCATCCACATTCTTTCCAAGTCATTTATTTCTAAAAAACTTAGGCTTGAATCTCTCATTTTGGCTCTATTACTCTAAAGCAATGACGTTATAAACAAGTGACAACAGCCTCAAACCTCTGGGCAGATGCTTTTCCTTTGGAGCTGAACCCCTCCAGAGCCAGGCTGCTTCTCGGAGTTGCTATGCTGCTCCCCTGAAAGAATCATAGAATCAATCAGGTTGGAGGAGACCTCCAAGCTCATCCAGGCCAACCTAGCACCCAGCCCTATCCAATCAACTAGACCATGACACCAAGTGCCTCATCCAGGCTTTTCTTGACCACCTCCAGGGATGGTGACTCCACCACCTCCCTGGGCAGCCCATTCCAATGGCAGCATCTTCATTGTGCCCACAGCCTCTGCAAGCCCATGCAAGAGAGGGGACAGTGACATCCCCTTGCCGCTAACCTCCAACCAGGGGAGGGAAAGTAGAGGGCTGCTGCAGGACCCAAAGCATTGCAGGGCTCAGAGTGACTCAGAGGAGAAACAGGCGAAGAGCGTTCCCTTTATTGATTTATTTATAGAGAATGAGATATTAATGCAAGACCTGTTGTTTGAACTGGTTCCCCCTCGCCATGCAGAGCGAGGAGCCCTGCTGTGCCCGGCTGTGTGTGCGTGCAGCGTGTGCAGAGTGCTAATCCCTGCCCAGCCTCGCTCCATCTGTTCCTTCCCAAGACTCGCTTCAACTTCTCAACTTCCTATTCCCCTTTCCCCACCCTGAGCAGGGATGGGCTGGCAATTAAATTATTAGCAAGGGGGAAGCGTTTCCATCATGCACTTGATTATTCCTTACTTTGAGGTTGTGATGGTTTGGGTGTTCCCTGCTCCCCCACACTTTAGAAATCTCCCAGACTAGACTCAGCCAGCTCTGGAAATTTGAATGAAGCTTATATTTACAGCTGGCACAATTTACAAGCAGATATTTACAGTATATACAGATACATACAGAAATAGACAATGTAAAAAGGTAATACAGAAACACAACTCCCCTCCCAGAAACCTGAGTCCCCAGGAGGGGCTCTCAACCACCCCTCACCTTCCCCTTACCCCTCTCAAGATTACCCCAGTTCCAAGGAAGAATGGAGGTTCGGCCAGGGGGATTAAGAAGCAAAGTGAATCAGCCAAGAAGCAAATGGAGGGTGAGGTTAGAAAGCAAGATGGAGTTCAGCCAGCAGCTTCAGCTCCCCAGCAGGCAAAGAGCTGAGAGCAAAGCCCAGAACAAAGTGCCCCAGCAAAGTGCAGAGCAAAGTGACTTTATCTAATGTTTTTGCTTTTCCTTTCTACACATCTCAGCAAGACTGTGAGGGAAGTAGACCTCACAATTTTCATTTCTCAGCCTATGATCTAATTCTTCTCACCAAAATATTCTAGCTAGGCTCAAACTAGCACAGAGGTATTTTAATTAGCTTGAAAATACAGAACAAGTTTTGCAGGTCTGACCCTGCAGCCTGGCTGTGAGACCCCCTCCGGTTGCCTTCTCCTGCCCACAACACGCCTTGAGTGGGCTGTTATTGCTTGGTCAGAGCTTGTGCCTGTAGATTTTCCTTCAGCTTTATTGTTATTTTTATGTCCTGAGTTTTACAATACACAGGCTTTATAGCAGGGAATTTTTGTGATGGGTTTTTATCTTGGTTTTGGTTTTTTTTTTTGCTCAGTGGCATAACAAGAAGATGGGATTTATGTGCAGCTCTAGGTTTGCTGTTACAGCTTTTCTTAGCAAGATCATCACTTCTGTCACTACCCTTGCTGGCCTTTCTCTCTGGACTTGGTGGACCCCAAGAGACACAGCCCACATTAGTCTCCAGCTGTTGTTTCAGAACCCCAAGCAGTGATCACAAAGGAGTTGTTGTAGCTAAGTAAAAGTTTCAAGAACAGCAGGATTTTAAAAGTCTTCTGAGATATTTCTCCTGTCATCCAGTAACATTGGCTTGAGCAAAGCCCTGCTTACAGGATACAGCAGCTAAAAAGCATCTTCAGTTGGCAGACTAAGGACTAACGCAGCAGTCTTGAATGACTGGCTGGGGACTGAGAGAACAACCAAGAGCTGCAGCAAAGCCAGGAGCTATAAATTGGCAAATGGATAAAAGGAACCAAGGTGTTATTTCTTGATGATGCCAAACTCAGGTGGGGAAGGTGTGAGCCAGCTCCAGATTGTGCCTGAGCAGCTCTGGAAAGAGCTGCCTCATAGCCAAGAAAGCAAAGGAGCTGCCTCACAGCCATGAATTTGGGGATCTGATTTTGGGAGCAGTAGCTATGAAGGCTGAGGGATCCCCAGAGGCCATCAGAAATGAATTTTCCTGTGGTTTTGTGATGAAGGAAGCACAAAGAGCATATTTCAGCTGAGCTGGTGGTGAGAATTTGGGAAAACACCTTGCTGAGCATCCATCATCCTTTGCAGGCTGATTCCCAGGCTGGCCTCACCTCGGAAGCATCCGCTCTGTTTTGTCTTAAGTGTGCTAATGAGATTCACTCCTTAAAAGCCCCACCAGCCCACTCTCCAACTCGGCAAGAGTGTGAGCATAATGATACAGCAAGAATCTTTTCCCTCTTCATTTTATGGTGTTAATATTTGAGTCTTGTGATTTCCTTTAGCCAGAGCCCCAGAGCAGGCACTAAAGGATGAAGCCTTGCTGATACCACAGACTTCTGCACCTCTCAAGGAAAGGCAGGGGCCAACAGCTCCCTTCTCACACCCTCATCACTGACAATTTGCAGAGATGAGGACATTCCAGTGCTTCTGTAAATATTACCCCAGACATTTAGCCAAATACTGGATATTTTTCTCCTCAAGAGAAAGATCCCAGTTGCAATATGAACCACTGAAACAGTATTAAGACAAGTGCAGAGACTGGAGGTGTCCCAGATCTACATTCTAGCTTAGCAACTCCCCACCTGCAGTGCTGTGTACAGCTTTGTGATCCCCAGCACAGGAAAGGCATGAATCTGATGGAGCAGGTCCAGAGGAAGCCACAAAAGTGGTCAAAGGGCTGGAATACTCCTAAAAAGGGAAGGTTGAGAGAGCTGGGGTTGTTCAGCCTGGAGAAGAGAAGGCTTCAGGGACTCCTTACTGCAGCCTTTCAGTACTTAAAGGGGGTTTATAAGAAAGATCATTGAATCATAGAATCAAACAGGTTGGAAGAGACCTCCAAGATCATCCACTCCAACCTATTACCTAGCCCTATCCAATCAACTAGACCATGGTACTAAGTGCCTCATCCAGTCTCAGTGACTCCACCACCTCCCTGGGCAGCCCATTCCAATGCCAATCACTCTCTCTGCCAACAACTTCCTCCTAACATCCAGCCTGGACCTCCCCTGGCACAACTTGAGACTGTGTCCCCTTCTTCTGTTGCTGCGTGCCTGGTAGAAGAGCCCAACCCCACCTGGCTACAACCTCCCTTCAGGTAGTTGTAGACAGCAATGAGGTCACCCCTGAGCCTCCTCTTCTCCAAGCTAAACACCCCCAGCTCCCTCAGCCTTTCCTCACAGGGCTTGTGTTCCAGATGGGGAAAACCTTTTTGGCAAGGTCTGTTGTGGCAGGACAAGGGGTGAAGGCTTTAAACTAAAAAAAAAGGGAGATTTAGACTAGAGACAGTGAAGAAATGTTTTACACTCCATGTAAAAGTGGTGTGCCCAGAAAGGTGGAAGATGCTCCATCCCTGGAAACATCTCAGGTGAGTTTGGGAAGAGCTCTGAGCAACCTAATCTGAATAAAGACATCCTTGCTTACTGCAGGGGGTTGGGCTAGATGACCTCTAATCCCAAATGGTTCTATGATTTTATGATTAGAAGATCATTATTTTGCAAGTTCCTCCCTGGAAAAAGATCAGGCAAAGTTCACTGAGGGTTTTACACAAGTGGGACAGGCACTGGCAGGCAGGGTGTGGGCAGGACCGACCTGCACAGGATAAGGCTGCTTTGTCCAGCCTCTTTGTGAGCTTTCACAAGCTCTGTTTTCTCCAGTGACACTTCTCACCCCTCTTTGCCAATCATAAAAGCAAAAAGAAAAAGGCAAAACACAGTAATTTTGGGAGGACCCAACTGCCTCAGCATAGAAAGCCTTTCCTATAGCAGGAGTTCTCCTCCTCACAGCAGCTGGGGCCTGGCAGGGCTGAATCTGCTCTCCAGCAAGATGAGGAATTGCTCCTTGGGCAGTGTAAATATTTCAGCAGAGTTGTTTGGTTTTTTTTTCCTGACACATTTAAGTGCCCTGCACATTCCCACAAACTTGCCACCAATTCCCTGGGGTCCTGTGCAGAAGCGGAACAGCAATGCAGTCAAATTGTCACCAGTCTTCAAGGAAAGAGATTAAAAAGGAGTGAGTTTGTTCACACTTTATGTGCTCCTAAAGCCTGGCTGGGTTGTGAGTCACTTGGCTCTGCACAGGGCTGGGGCCAGGCTGGGGCAAACCGAAGCAGACACAAGGCAGGATGAAGTGCCTGACTGAGCAACACTTGGCTCCGAAGCCCCAGACATAGTCAAGGTGGTGTGGTCAGAGCCTTGAGGCAACCAGCAACAGAACAAAGGGACACAGTTTCAAGTTGTGCTGGAGGAGGTCTAGGCTGGATGTTAGGAGGAAGTTGTTGCCAGAGAGAGTGATTGGCATTGGAAGGGAGGTGGTGGAGTCACCGTCCCTGGAGGTCATAGAATCATAGAATCAACCAGGTTGGAAGAGACCTCCAAGATCATCCAGTCCAATCTATCACCAGCCCTATCCAGTCAACCAGACCATGGCACTAAGTGCTTCATCCAGGCTTTTCTTGAACATCTGGTAGTGGAGTCATTGTCCCTGGAGGTGTTCAAGAAAAGCCTGGATGAGGCACTTAGTGCCATGGTCTGGTTGGTTGGCTAGGGCTGGGTGCTAGGTTGGACTGGATGATCTTGGAGATGCTTTCCAACCTGGTTGATTCCATGATTCTATTATATGATTTTATGATTCCATCTGTGCATTGCCAGAGAGCTGGACCTTCGGGGGCATTGTAAACTTGGGTCCCTTGGGATGGCCAGCACAGAGGCTTGCGGCCATCAGTCATCAGAAGCTAACATCTGGGCTAGCAGCAGGGCAAAGCATCACACATGCAGATCTTTGGTGCTTCCTGAGTGCCAGGGGTTGTTAGAACCCACTGCAAGGACACACACAACATTAGTGGGCTGCAGACACTTTCCTATAGCCCCTGGACAAGGGAAAATCAAAAGGGTCTGCCAGCAGAGAAGGCTGAGGTCACATACCGGGGTGTGTGTCCTATCTCCGAGTGTAGAGCAGATGAAGGTGAGTTACAAGCAGAAAAGGCAAATATTGATCAGAAATGGCATCATTAGAGCTGGTCCTGCCCCAGAGCTGAGAGAGGTGATCTCTAGTGATCCTTTCCTATGAAATCTGCCAGTGGAAAATAAAAATAGTGATAGTCATTGCAGATTCACCAGCAACACACAGACCACATCAACAAGATATTATCATTGCATTAGCAAAGCTTCCCTCTCTGGAACTGCAACCAGCCAGGCCAGCAAGACATTATCCCATTGTCTTTGGGAACAAGATGAGAAATCTTGTGGAGTTTCCCTGCAAGGGACAAAGCAAATGAGGCTGGTTTCTGTGGCAGACACCAGGAATGTCAGAGGAGGAGAGGGCTGGGCTTTGCCAGTGCTGGGTGATGTGAGGGAGCAGCAAGAGGTGCTGATGGAGTGTGGCTGAGGCCATGTCCTCCCCATGTTGGGTGCCTGCAAGACACAGCTGCTGTGGGACCATAACCAGGCTGAGCTGGTGCAAGTCAACACAAGTCCAATCTTTTAAGCAGGGAGAAACAACAAGAAAATGACATTTCCAGCTTCAAAAGAGAGAGCAGACTGGACAGAAAAAGGTAGCAGAGATGAGGTGTTCCAAGGAGTGCTTGCTAGGAGCAAGTGGGGAAGAAAGGGCAGTCAGAAGAAAAAGGGCAAGAATGTGGGATAAAAGCAGAGATGGAGAGAGCGGCACAGCTCAGTATTCATCTTTCCCAAAGCGCTGGAGGACTCAGGCTGACTTGGCATCTCTATCCTTTATGCCACAGGAGACTGAGAGCAACTCCATGAGGAATAACCCTGTCCTCAGCAGCTTGGGGTCAACATAACAGCAACCAAAAAAAGGCAGAAAGCAATCAAAGCCCAACAGAGCGAGGTGAATTTCAAACCAGGTAGGAATTTCCTGGGAGACCAGTTTGCTGGCTGCAAATGCCACTCTCCTAAAAATGAAAATGTTTCCTTTGGGAATGTTTCAAGATTGGTGAAAAATTATGAATTTCCTCTGGGAGAAGGAGTGGGAGATCCAAAGACATTTGCCTAGTCCCATTCCTGCCTTCGGGGGAGACAACAAAATTAATGGGCAGTAGTTGAGCAGTCACACATCAAGCCAAGAAACCCCACTGAGCTCTCCTAAAGCTTTTTCCACCAGCTCTGAATATCTCCTCCTGTGGGGGGGAAAAAATAATAAATAAAATTAAAACTCTGGTGTTATATTTTGCCTCAATTCAGGTCAAAAACTGGCTACAAAATCACATTCTTAAGCATGGGGAAGGAGTTCATTTTCCAGCTGGTAGCAGCAACCTCGCATCAGCAAAACCTGTGCTCTCTGCAGCATGTCCTGCCCGGCTTGCCCCAGTGTCACCAGTTTAATTAGCTACCATCCCCAGTGCCAGCAGCTCAGCTTAACTTCATGTGAATCAACCCTGCTGTGCTGGCAGAGCTGGAGTCCTGCTCACAGCAGGAAGAAATTACTGGTTTTCTCCCCATTTTTTCCCCCAAGACTTCATGCCTGGCAGAAATTGAAACTGTGAAGGCAACCCTGGGTGGATCCATACCTGCTTCAGGCACATGATCCCATGTGGATTCATACCTGCCTAAGGGAAATGAATCCTCCACCAAGTTATAAAATCATAGAATCACAGAATCATAGAATGGCCCAGGCTGGAAGGGCCCTCCAAAAGTCATCTAATCCACCCCTTCCTCCCTCTCCAAAGACAGCAGGAACATCCTCCACTAGACCAGGTTGCCCACAGCCCCATCTAGTTGAGGATGTGCTGACGTCTGGCTTTCTATGTTGCTGGTGTCTGCCTGGAAATGAGATTAATACCCACCACAGGAACTCCTGGCTGGACACAGGTAGCTGGGCCAAGGACATTTGCTTGCAAGTTTTGCATGGTATCAGACAGCAGAGGAGACTTGGAAAACATCCTGGAGATGTTTGCTGAAGTGAGGTCTTTCTTGCTTGGCTCCATGATTTGGCTCAGGATTCTGCAACAGCTACGTCAAAACGCTAAAATCATAGAATCACAGAATCAACCAGGTTGGAAGAGACCTCCAACATCATCCAGTCCAACCTAGCACCCAGCCCTGTCCAGTCAACCAGACCATGGCACTAAGTGCCTCATCCAGGCTTTTACTGAACACCTCCAGGGATGGCGACTCCACCACCTCCCTGGGCAGCCCATTCCAATGCCAATCACTCTCTCTGACAACAACTTCCTCCTAACATCCAGCCTGGACCTCCTCCAGCACAACTTGAGACTGTGTCCCCTTCTTCTGTTGCTGCTTGCCTGGCAGAAGAGACCAACCCCACCTGGCTACAGCCTCCCTTCAGGTACCTGTAGACAGCAATGAGCTCTGCCCTGAGCCTCCTCTTCTGCAGGCTGCACACCCCCAGCTCCCTCAGCCTCTCCTCACAGGGCTGTGCTCCAGGCCCCTCACCAGCTTTGTCGCCCTCCTGTGGACACCTTCCAGTACCTCAACGTCTCTCTTGAATTGAGGAGCCCAGAACTGGACACAGCACTCAAGGCGTGGCCTGACCAGTGCTGAACACAGGGGCAGAATAACCTCCCTTGTCCTACTGGCCACACTGCTCCTGATCCAGGCCAGGATGCCACTGGTCCTCTTGGCCACTTTCCCTTTAGATACATGGTCAGGGATTTCTTCAAAAAGACAGAAGAGATCACTTCTCCCAAGAGGAGGAGCAGTACTACACCTACAAATAGTATCACACAGTATCACAATGTCACCAAGGTTGGAAGAGACCTCACAGATCATCAAGTCCAAGCCGTTGGCACAGAGCTCAAGGCTAGACCATGGCACCAAGTGCCACGTCCAATCCTGCCTTGAACAGCTCCAGGGACGGCGACTCCACCACCTCCCTGGGCAGCCCATTCCAGTAGCCAATGACTCTCTCAGGGAAGAACTTTCTCCTCACCTCAAGCCTAAACTTCCCCGGGTGTAGCTCGAGGCTGTGTCCTCTTGTTCTGGTGCTGGGCACCTGAGAGAACGTTTCCCTGAATCCTGCAGGCCTGCCCTGCTCCTGCTCTTGGGGCTCAGCCACCAGCCAAATCTGCCCCGCGCATACCAAAGCCACCTCCTCGTAGCAATGACAGGGAGAGGGTTTCATCTGGGGTGGAAATGGGGAGCAGGAGGGATGCACAGGAGGGGGTCACCCTGCTGCTATGGAGTTTGCCAGCCTTTTATGGTGCCTGATTTTTGTCATCTGCGAAGCTATCAACTGAAAATGTCAAATTAGTGCTGTTAGTCCACTGCGCGGCTCTTATCTGCGTCTCTCAGGATGGAAGACACTTCAAGATGATTATTGTTCCCCACTGCTCCTGAAATGAAATCGGCCCTCCCAGAGCGCTAAAAGGGAACCGAGAAATTGTTTGCCTGAATTTGCATGCAAAGCCTTGGAGACGGAATGAAAGGGGGTGACAGGCCCAGTGTCACCTTCTGCCAGCTAAAATGATGGAAACAGGTTTTTTCCTTTGCATTTTTACTTCCTTTTAAGGCCTCAGGTCTCTCTTCTGCCCCTTTCCTCCACCCTACCCCTGAGCTCCTGAGCCCTGTGACCACCGTGGAGCCTGCCTGCTTTGGAGCCTGGATGGTATTTTGCCAGAAGTGGTCTCATTGCTCTCCACAACTACCTGAAGGGAGGCTGTAGCCAGGTGGGGTTGGTCTCTTCTGCCAGGCAACCAGCAAAAGAACAAGGGGACACAGTCTCAAGTTGTGCCAGGGGAGGTCTAAGCTGGATGTTAGGAGAAAGTTGTTGCCAGAGTGATTGGCATTGGAATGGGCTGCTCAGGGAGGTGGTGGAGTCACCATCCCTGAAGGTGTTCAAATAAAGCCTGGCTGAGGCACTTAGTGCCATGGTCTAGTTGATTGGACAGGGCTGAGTGCTAGGTTGGACTGGATGATGTTGGAGGTCTCTTCCAACCTGGTTGATTCTATGATTCTGTGCTCTGACCTGATAATGATGTGGACTCTATTCCCAGCACCACAACAGATACTCTGTGCCCAGGGACTGGCTCTCACACCTTTACCTTGGCAACAAAGCAAGGTCTCCACAGCTCTGGGACATTTCATCCTGTTGTAGGTTTTGCCCAGTTTAAGAAGTTTCCCACACTGGGAAGGGGGTAATGACACAAATTCAAGTCCTAACCACTCCATCACTGCACTTTGCTATTTGCTTTTTGATCTGCTCACTTGGCTGCAAGTAAGCCAGAGTAAAACAATCTCACAGGACAGATGGACAGCTGTGTGCTTCCAGGGCTCCTTCTGGCTGTTGTGGGATCATCAGCTCAAACCTCCAACACCCTGCATGGGCAGCAGCTTAATGATAGAGCTTTGCTGCTGAAACACCTACAGCACCAAGGCAGGCACTCAGGGAGCTGACCTTGCAAGATTCTGGCAACCAGCTCCTGCAGTGCCCAGATGGGGCTCCAAGTCCAAGTCCTACCTCACCCAAGTGTCTGTGTGCTTGCCCATCCTTGGCAAGAGGCAGGCTGCAGGCAGCTGGCTGAGTGTGAGCTGCAGCTGGCTTCCAGCAGTGATTCTGATCACAAATCATATTTGGTAAAACCACTAATTCCTGCCAGCCTGATTCTTGCTGCCTTCCTCCCGCACTGCTTATCACAGCTCCTGGCTTTCCTTCGGACCAGGAGCACCTTGCCAGATTTGACACTTGTGGAGAAGGCCTGGAAAGCAAGATGTGAACAAGCCCAAAAGCACAGAAATCTGAAGGCAAATAATGAAACTGCAGAAAATGTAATTAAGATGTAGAAACTCAGGAGCTGCTTGGTTTGAGAGAGAAGACATGGTGCTCCTCCTCGCTTTGTTGTGGCAGTGCTGTGCCAGCTCCACTCTGGCAATGCAGATGTTGCTTTCCAAGAATCCAGCCCCATTGGCTCCTCTCTTCCCAGAAAACCTAATCCCACACGGATCTTCCCTCTCCTGTTTCCAGCCAAAGGGCTGTTTGAGCATAGTACAAGTGCTCTGCATGGGTACAAATGCCTGGAGATGCAGAGACCCTAATCCAGTTGATTTCTCTTTTGATCCATACACACAGAAACATTCCAGAGACAGGATCAGCTTCCACTGGGATCACTTCTTCAGTCTCAGCACTCATCAATAAACCTATTCCTGCAGCTCTGACCTGGCACCTTCTGCTGCCAATGTACAGGGCTCACAGATCACAGCCTATCTAACAAGGAAGGGCTGTTCCCATGTGCTAATGTCGGCAATAAGGGGCAAGAGAAGGCAGAGCAAAAGGGCTGGTGAGCTCTGCAAGCGCCTACTGTGCCAGAGAAGGAGGTTCAAAGTGTGATAATGTATTGCTGGTGATTTCTTCCCCTCTCATCATTGCAGGGGTTCAAACACTGAGAGTCAGCAAGCCCTGAAAACAGGCCTGAGGCAACACTGGGAGTGCAGAGACTTCCAGCTCTGTGGGTCAGTCCCACAGGATCCACATCCTCACCGACCAGACACAGCCTCAAAACTCCCTTGCTTCTTGATTGCAAATTGGTCCCAGATTTACCCAGCCCTGAGGGGGTTGAAGATGTCACCTTGCCAAACCAAGCAGACATCTTCAGGTTCACATGGCAAATAAACAAACCCAAGTTTTGGGGCATTGTGGTTTAATTAGTGGTGGAAGCTTGGAACTGAGAGATCAACCCAGGTAAGGAGCAGAGGCAAAGGGATGCATGGGTGATACTCTGCCTGTTGTGATTCCTTTGCTTTACCAGTAGGCACAGGAAGAGGAGAGAGCACCAGCTGCCACTGCCAGCTGCAGCAGGACCTTCGGGGGTGATGCATTGGTAGGCACGTGGAGAATTCAAACCTGCTCTGCCACAGGCTGCCTTTAGAGGGTTTAATCCCAGCACCCTGCTGGCTGCAGCTCTGTGAAGGGCTCAGCTAGATCCGGCAGCCCACATATCTTCCCATTTTCCCATCCCCCTGCCTGACTGGTATTTTTGCCTCAACCTCCTTTGCCTCAGAGCTCATGTGGGGAGCTTTGGAAGGGCTTTAAAGCACAGTGGCAGCTCCCCGGGCCCAGGGAGGTTTGCCAGAGGCCTGCTGAGGCATTACGGCAGTGAGAGCGATGGGTGAGCACTCACACTGCAACATGCTGGTCCTGGGGAAAGGATTCCTGTCAACAGCAAGCCTCTGGGTGATGAAACATGGTGGAGTGACCAGCATGTGATGGAGCATCCCTGTGGGAGAAGAGTATGGAGCTCCCACTCTGGGGACTCAGGAGGACATCTCTGCCTTCCTCTTTTCCACACCACCACCCACAGAATAGAATCATAGAATCAGTCAGGGTTGGAAGGGACCACAAGGAGCAGCCAGTTCCAACCCCCCTGCCAGAGGCAGGGACACCCTACCCTAGAGCAGGCTGCCCACAGCCTCAGCCAGCCTGGCCTTAAACATCTCCAGCCGTGGGGCCTCAAACACCTCCCTGGGCAACCCATTCCAAGCTTTCACCACTCTCATGCTGAACAATTTCCTCCTCACGGCCAGTCTGAATCTCCCCACCTCCAGCTTTGCTCCATTCCCCCCAGTCCTGTCACTCCCTGAGAGCCTAAAAAGTCCCTCCCCAGCTTTTTTGTAGGCCCCTTCAGATACTGGAAAGCCGCAGTAAGGTCACCTGGGAGCCTCCTCTTCTGCAGACTGAACAGCCCCAACTCTTTTAGTCTGTTCTCATAGCAGAGCTGCTCCAGCCCTCTGAGCATCCTTGTGGCCCTCCTCTGGACATGCTCCAGCATCTCCACATCCGTTTTGTAATAGGGGCTCCAGAACTGGATGCAGTACTCCGGATGGGGTCTCACCAGAGTGGAGTAGAGGGGGAGAATCACCTTCTTTGACCTATTTGCCATGCTACTCCTGATGCAGCCCAGGATCTGGCTGGCTTTCTGGGCTGCAAGTGCACACTGCTGGCATCTGCCTCAGCCCCAACAGAGCAGCACTCTCCCCTTTCCCAGCCGGACACCTCCCAACTGCAACGTGAGCAGCCTCTACCACAGAAAAAAGGTCCCATGGATGTTTCCTTCAGGTCTCTGCCTGCTTTTGACTCCTTGCAACTGCTTTTAACTCCTTGCAATCTCTTCTGCCTCCCTTCACAGAAGCCAGGAGCCCACGGCCCAGCAGCCCCCCACGCTGGGCAGGGTCGCACGCAGAGCACAAGCGGAATCACACGAGTGTCTTTGTGCCGCTGCTTGGAGAAACTGTGCTGACACATTCTCACTCTTCCCTATTTTCTGCCGTCTAAAGCAGCACAGTGGGAGTTTTCTTGCTGCTTCACCTCCCACAGACAAGCGAAGGTGGGATATTGTGTAACAGGTGCCCTCAGAAAGGGAAACTGAGTCACAGCACCAAGGCTCAGGGGCCATCCCCCCACTTTGCTGGAGGGGGACAAGGGAGGGTAGTGTGCAAGCCCAGCTTGATCATCACTAAGGCCAAAGGACCCTCCCCTAAACTAGGGCTGGGGCACAGCAGGGTGCCTCCCTGCAGCAGACCCTGTTGCCATGGCGGGGAATAAACCTGCCTGGAGCCAGAAAGAGGAGAATGTGTAAACAGCCATCGCATGCCTGGGAAGCCTCATTCGCCGCGGCTGGGCTGCGAGGGGAGAAACTCAGATTGGGGTGGGGGGTGGGGGGGGGGATTTTATATATATGTGTGGCTGGGAATTAGGAGAGAGCTTTTGGAGTCAGAAGGATGAGAAAGTCAGAGGAAGAAATGCTAAAAGCTTTTGTGAAATGGTGGTGGAGTAAAAGCAGCAATTACAATGGGAAAGTGTATGCGCAGCCAAGGAAAGCTAGGCGGTGGTCATTATGCTGTGGAAGATGTGAAATGTTAAGAGCAAACAAACAAACAAAAAAACCCCCAAAAATTAAGATGAAAACGTCAGGGAAAAACCATGCCTGGAAGGGCTAAGGGCAATAAGATTGCAGTTTTCCAAATTGTGTTTGCATTATTACAGACAAATGCTGAACAGAGATGGCAAAATTGCTAATGATGGTGTGATACACAACAGAGAGAAGCAGGCAGTAAATATTTCTGTTTGGTTTTTTGAAATGAGCAGGCAGCTATATTTGTCTCATGTCAGGCTGCTGAAGTGCTTTGTAGTTCATTAATGATGCAGCCTTATTGAATATCATCCAGCAGGGAAAACCACTGGGGAAGCAGCAAGCCAGGGTGCCTCAGCTCCGTGCTCTGGCCAAGCTGTGATCGTGGGTCTTGGAGCAAAGCCCAGAGCCAGGGATGCTGCAGCAGGTAAAGAGGGAGTGGTAAAGGTGAATTGGCTCATGGAGAAGGGATGTAGGGTGATCCAGATCGGTGCTGCCTGCTCATCCTGGCTCTAATCCTAGGCAAAACAAAAGAGAAGCTGATGTAAGATTCAATTAATAAAGAATTAAAGGATAGAAATATAATTAATGCCAGTCCATGTGCCTTATGGAAAATAATGCCTTGTCAAACAAAGCTGGCTGGCTTTGTGAGGGGGTGATGAGTCAGGTTAGTGGAGGTGATGGTGTGCTCCATCTGCACATGCTTTGTGGGGTCCCCAGCCCTGAACTGGAGTGTGTTCTGGTCCCCCAAAAGTGACACAATGCCCTTTAGCAAAGGGCATAAAGTTGGGATGAAATCTGAGCTCCAAGCATCCAGCAGCATTGCTGGGACATCACCCCGCACAGTCCCAGCTCACCTGGGCTCCTGGCCCCACTGGCATCCCGTGGCTGTGCCATAGACAAGTTGACACACAGAAGGATCTGACAGCCCATGAGCTCTTAATGAGGTGGAGTTTCCTGTGTTAATTGAGGCAGAAGACCCTTAGCAGCTGCCTCTCCCAGCAGCAGGTGTGCTTGCTGCCCCACTTGATGTTGAGCTGAACTGACCTCTGCTCAGCTCCTGCTCTTTGTATAGCCACCCCACCAGCTCGTTTCCCCACTTTTCTGTTTCTCATTTTTCCCTGTTGCTTTCACTTTTCTCCTCTTTGGTCACTAGTCAGTAGCTCCTGGAGTCAGATTTTGGAGGCACACTAAATACCATGGGTGCCTGTCACAGGGAAGGGAAGTGTGTGTGTTGAGGCTTCCCCTCCACTCACAGGGCTGCACAGGAGGATTTGGGGGCTGCAGGAAAATGTTCCCTCTCTGCATGCCAAGCTGATGTGCAAATGGGTGCTGTCTGCAGGCACGTAGGCTGTGACATTGGCTGCAGAGGATGTCTGTTGGTGAGCAGCAGTTGGTCACTGTGCTCTCTGCCACATGGGCACACTCACAGCTCTTTGCCAGAGGCTGCACCTTTCTGGCATGCTGCGTATTGCTCTGCTTTCAGTTGAAAGGGGGAATTGTTCTTACAGAGAACACAAGGATGGTGGTTCTGGTAGAGCTGGGCATCACCTGGAGGTGAAGCACTGGAAGGGGACTGTGAGAATTGTTTGCGGGGCAGCGCAGGCAGTCCCTTCACCAACGAGAAGAGGGTGGTGAGAATCAGTTCAAGGCACTGATCGGAGGGGAAGCAGGAAGCATCACAGCAGTCCCAGCACATGTGGGAACACTCTGGTGCCATGAGCCCCTGAAAGGCCCCATCTCCACGCAGCTGTCCCTTCCCCGAGGAGCACGTCCCCAGGTGGGGAGCACAGAGGGACATCTGTGTCTGTTTCCTCTGCGCTCTGAGGCTCAGCCCGTTTCATCCTCATTGCGATTCCACATCCTTGTGGTGTCTCCTGACACTGGATCATTTACAATGCCCAGGAGGCAAATACAATGACTCATTATTATTAGTTAATGAAGCATCCAAGCACTAAACCCACAGTCTGCAGAATGGATAAAGAGCTCAGGCTGAATCCGATTTACCACGCATCTCACTGGCTCCTCTGGCAGCGATGGAGCTGCTGCCTGCTGCATCCCCTCGGCCTCTTCTGCACCATGTGGACACAGGCAGCAGCCAGGCATAGGCAGGAGGTGGGGTTGGGAGCATCCATCCTGCTGTCAGAGCCAGCGAGTGGTGCTGGCTGTCCCCACTGTGTTCACCACATAGACCAGAGGTCACCAATAAGACACCAGTATCCCCCCTCCAGCAGTGCCGTGGGCTTGCACGGGGCAAAGCCCTGGCACAGCGCTGGCTTCAAAGCAGCAGCCCCAGGGGACAAGGGACCTTCCTACGCACTTTGAGCCTGCACCTTGCAATGGGTCTGAGAGCGGCAGAAGCAGGGCAGGGGAGGGCATGAAGGACACAGCACGTCCTTGGCTGGCAGCATGGATAACACAGAATCTCTCAGGCTACACCTCCCTTCCCAGAAGGATAAATATTTGATAACAAATTACTTTGAAGATAATCCACTTAATCCTTTGCCATGTCTCCAGGTTTCACTCTAATTAAAGTGTGATTAATTTTCTAAAGAAAAGCTAAAACCCCATGCCTTTCCTTGCCCCCTCTCCCCAGGGTGCAAGGGATGGGCTCAGCCCTGTGACATGGTCCTTCCAAGCCTGCTGCTGGTAGCCAAGCAAAGCCCAGGTTTGGATCAGAACACATGCTGCAAGAGCATGAAAGACAGATGTGCTTCTGGCACTAAGAAAGGCTGACACAGGCGTGCAGCCTTCAAGAGACATGTCCCTGGACTGGGAAAGGGCTTTTTCACCTCATCAGCTCCCACCAAAGTTTTGTCCCAGCCCCTCACCTTTAGCCATTGTTCCCTGCCCAGTGCAGCTGATGTCCCACTGGGGTATACCAAGCTGGTAGGATACTCACTGCATGCTCATCTGCATCTCTCAAGGGCTGATGCAGCTCCACACTGGAGGTTTCAGGTGCTCAGCCCTTTAACCCCAACCTTCACTGAGGCAAAATGCATTGTAGTAGCTACACCGGTGGTGGGAGCTGCTGGTACAGAGCCAGCGTGGGCTGGGGATTAGTGTGGGTTGTGCCCCACTGATGGAGCAGAATCACCTTTCCACTCCTCAAGAGCCAAGCCCAGGGTTGACTCAGTTGATCAAAAATAGAGAGTGAGGGGAGGTGTGAAAGTTAGAAAAAAGGGGAAAAAAAGAATAAGAGAGAAAGAAAACACAACCAACCTGACTAAGACAAGCTGCACCCACCTCCCCCAAGGTCCTGGAGCCCAGGGAAGGGGGACTTGACTCATGCTGGAGTATTTCATAGCTGAGTAATACCTCCAGGGAGCCATGCTGACATCTCCCTGGTGATCCCAGATGTGGCAGCTCTGACTCGATGTCACATCGCGGGAACATTAGTTTGCTTTGCCCAGATCTCATGAGGACATGAATCCTGGCTAAAACTGATTCCACGCCTTCACTGCACCAGTCCTGGTGGGGCATTTGTTATTATCTGTCCCAGGATAGTTGTGTCTTCAAGTCAACCCTGTTAAGAGAAGCTTTGGAGCTTTGTGGTAGAGTGAAACTCCCCTGAGTACAGGGAGCGTGGGAGAGCAGCAAGGAGCTGTCAGGTGGCTGAGCCCAGGCTCAGCTCTGAGGATGCAGATGAAGCTGCATTATTCAGAATATTGGGTTTTGCTATCGAATCCCAATAGCTGCCCAATGCTTCTGAAGCAGCAAACAGAGCAGACACCTCGCTGCAAGTCAGGATGCTGCCCTGGAGCTGCCTCTGCAAGCAGGCACGTGTGCACGGGTGTGAAAATATGCCGGAGAGAAGGAGCCAGTTGGTGGAGGCTGCCAAATTCTCAATGGAAAAAAAGAGTTAATGCTGCTGAAGGATTCAACAGAGATGGCAGCTTCATTGCTGGGATGAATCAAGGAGCTGTGTCAGCCCGTGGCAGAGGGACTCTCTGCCCACACAGCCAGTGGGGTATGTGCTGCTGGAAGCAGTCAGTGTGGTGCTCTGAGCTCTCAGAGCAGGGAGGTGTTTCCAATAAAATACCACTAGCTTTTACATCAGAAGGTCCAGGTTTTCCATTAAATTATAATGATAAGGAATAAAACTCAGCACATGCCTGCATTTGGGTGGTGTGGGTTTTTTTTCTCTTGCAGGTACTCAGCACAGTGCAGTCTGCAAGGTAAGTGAGCTCTGCTCTGCATACTTAGCTTTACTCTACCTCACGGTAGCCCTGAGGAAGGGAAGAAACAGTTCCTTTCATAAGCCTCCCTTCTTTACTCTTTCCTCCCCCTTTTCCTCTCACTGAGTTCAGATTCCCAAGCAAAAAGAGGCCAAAAAACCTCAAGACAATGATGCTCACTGGCTGAGCCCACACCCTTTACCTAGCTGCAGCAAGGAGATGGGGTGTTTTTTGGAGCAGCCCACTTCTCTGTCTTCTTACAGCACCTGGATGAGCTATACTGAAAAGACCAAAAGAAAAGAGGTTGAAATCACCTCTAACAGTCCCTGCAAAAGCTGCTTGACAGTGCCGGAACCTCTAAAATCTTCATCTGTCTCTGTGTCCTGGCTGGTAGTGACATGCAGTGGGCAGCTTGAACATCCTCACTGTCCCTTGAGCCCCTGGATGCCCATAAAATAGAATAGAATAGAATAGAATAGAATAGAATAGAATAGAATAGAATAGAATAGAATCAACCAGGTTGGAAGAGACCTCCAAGATCATCCAGTCCAACCTAGCACCCAGCCCTATCCAGTCAACCAGACCATGGCACTAAGTGCCTCATCCAGGCTTTTCTTGAACGCCTCCAGGGACGGTGACTCCATCACCTCCCTGGGCAGCTGTACCCATGCTGAGACAAGTTGAGGTCCACCTAAGGCAATGCCAGAAGGCAGGTTTTGTATTTATTTCCCTTGGAAACACCTCCTTAACGGGCACTTAACATTATGCTTAAGTGACAAGAAATTGCACATGTTATTTAAGAGCAGGCAGGAGGAACAGTGTAATTCCCTATAGACTAATGGTGCATTTCTCCTCACAGACAGCCAATTAAATATTTAATCAGCACAATAGCCAGTTAAGTATTGTATATGGGCATAAATACAACCCAATACATTTCCACGCCACATTAAGCTGAAGCTTGTAGACACTTGTCTCCCCAGCATCAGGCACGACAGCTCGGTCAATGCATCCTTCGAAAGCAGATTCTATTTCTTTCCTGTCATATTAAGCAGGCATCATTTCTATCCTGTCCCAGCCAAGTATATTAACTCTTCAGCAGCACCCTCTGAATAATCTGCATCAAATTGTGGATTAGGGGAAGACTGTCGCCTTCCTGGCAGCAGCTGTCTGTGAGCTGACTGCAAATTTCCATGAATAATTTCTCTTTGGGTCACATCCTGGAGCTGCAGCAGCAGCTGAAGGGCCACGGCTCTCTGAGCTTTAGAAGAGACAGGAGATTTCAGCAATTAAAGACACGAGGTAGAGGAAAAGGGGGAAAGAAAAATAATTCTGCTTTTTTTTCATTAAGTGGAGAGGGTCGAGGTTACAGGAGGGCTGGGGAGGGACTATTGGCAAGGTCTGGTAATGTCAGGATGAGGGGGAATGGGTTCAAACTGGAAGAGGGGAGATTTAGACTGGATGTTAGGAGGAAGTTCTTTACAGTGAGGGTGGTGAGACACTGGCACAGGTTGCCCAGGGAGGTTGTGGATGCTTCCTCCCTGGAGGCGTTTAAGGCCAGGCTGGATGAGGCCTTGAGCAACCTGCTCTAGTGGGAGGTGTCCCTGCCTATGGCAGGGGGTTGGAGCTGGATGATCCTTGAGGTCCCTTCCAACCTGAGCCATTCTATGATTCTATGATTCTAAATCCAGGTTTTCAGACAAGGTGTCAGCACAGAGAGGGAGGGATGGGGCTTGTGCACCCTCCTGAGACACACTGAAGGACTCAGCCTGGGCTCTTGGTAGAGGCATGGCATGGGCTGTGGCTGTGGGGTTTCCTGAGGGCAAGCAAAGGCAGCCCCAAGGAAAGCAGTGATAGATTCATGCCCAGTATGGTGTATATAGAGAGAAACATTCATTCCATCTTCCCACCATCTGGGAAATGCATTCATTCCACAAGTGTCTGCTTTCAGGCTTGTTTTCTATTCAGCTTTCTTTCAGCCTCCACTTTCCCAAGCTCTCATCAGCTTGGTTATAACTGTAAGAATAAATCTATTTATGGCGCATTGTTGCAAGAATGAATCAATAAACCTGAAGGAAACACAAGGCCAAGTCCTCAACAACTCAAGCAGGTGGCATTGTGCCAGCTGCAGCAGGCACTGCATTTCTCAGGTAAGCTCTGCTTGCAGATGTAAGGGTGGTTTGCAGTACAGAAAGTTAAGCAGGATGGATTACTCAGTATCATAGAATGGTTTAAGTTGGAAGAATCATAGACTCAAACAGGTTGGAAGAGACTTCCAAGATCATCCGATCCAACCTAGCTCCTGGCCCTAGCCAATCAATCAGACCATGGCACTAAGTGCCTCATCCAAGTCTTTTTTTGACTGGCACAACTTGAGACTGTGTCCCCTTCTTCTGTTGCTGCTTGCCTGGCAGAAGAGACCAATCCCACCTGGCTACAGCCTCCCTTCAGGTAGTTATAGACAGCAATGAGGTCTGCCCTGAGCCTCCTCTTCTGCAGGCTGCACACCCCCAGCTCCCTCAGCCTCTCCTCACAGGGCTGTGCTCCAGACCCCTCACCAGCTTTGTTGCCCTTCTCTGGACACCTTCCAGCACCTCAACATCTCTCTTGAATTGAGGAGCCCAGAACTGGACCCAGTACTCAAGGTGTGGCCTGACCAGTGCTGAGTACAGGGCAAGAATAACCTCCCTTGTCCTACTGGCCACACTGTTCCTGATCCAGGCCAGGATGCCATTGGTCTCCTGGCCACCTGGGCACACTGCTGGCTCATGTTCAGCTACTATCTACCAGCACCTCCAGGTCCCTCTCTTGGCTGCTCTCCAGCCACTCTGTCCCCAGCCTGTAGTGCTGCTTGAGGTTGTTGTGGCCAAAGTGTAGAAGCCTGGTTTTGGCCTTGTTAAATCTCATCCCATTGGCCTCTGCCCACCCATCCAGCCTGTCAAGGTCCCTCTGCAGGGCTCTCCTACCCTCCAACAGATCAACAACTGCTCTTAGCTTGCTGTCATCTCCAAACTTGCTGATGCTGGACTCAATCCCCTCATCCAGATCATCAATAAAGATATTGAAGAGACCTCAAAGATCATCTAGTTCCAACCCCTCACACAGCTGGTTTTCTTTTCTGGCCTCTGTACAACCTCAGGTAAGAGCCAAAATGCTCTTCTCAGTTCTGCAAACCATGGGGATCAGTGCTGGCAAAGCAACGAGAGAAATATGAGTCCCTGCTTGTGGAGATAAGCCACTCTTGGAAAAGGGCTCTTTGCCTGATTTCAAGACAAGCACATAACACAGGGCATGCTGCGGTACAGCACCTAAACGTGGCCAGAGGCTGAGCAAGATGTAGTGTCACGCAGCACCACCCCTGCTCACGGCATTCCCAGGGCTCTGCAGAGCACTGAGTTTGCACAACGCTGGCAGAGCAAGCAGGTGCCAACCTGCCTCACTCTACGATGGAGCTTGCAAACATCAGGGACCATTTAGCTGGAGAAGCACCAGAGTAAGACCTGCAAAATGCCACTGTTAAAAGGTTTCCCAAGGTTTGTGAGCTGAGCTCTAGTTCCTTCACTGCTGAGCTAGAGATGGTGTGTAAAGGAAGGTCAAACTAGGGGAGGAGCACCAGGTTCTGGTTATTTTTGTCTCTCTTAGAATAGCTCCTACATACATTTGTTATGTTATGTAAAGGTTTGGGGAACAGAAAGACTACAGGGCTTGCTGGAGACAGAGGGTATGCCAGCATGACTAAAGCCCACAGGCTTGACCAGGCTCAGAGGGTTCATACCTTTCCAGAGAGCTGTGGTGATCAGCCAGGGCTGTTATGATGGGCTTCATCACCTCACAGTGCTCTAATCTGACATGTTAGCCCATCCACAGGCAGGCTATGAGCAGGCTTGTGTCAATTACCTCATCTCAGATGAAGCACAGAAAGGCTTTAAGGCACATGAATGCCCATGGTTCTGTGTCTGTTGTCTTAATTACAACCTGGTACTCATCAAAGGTTAATTTCGTCCTAGACATAGACAGGAACTGAGCTGAGAATCTGCCCTTAAGTACCCTCAGCCACCTCCTCTGGCTTCTTACTAATACATTTCCTTCCATCAGACAAAAAAAGAACAAGCAAAAAAAACCCCAAAATCCACAGGCAAGTGCTAAGGTTTGGTTTCTACTTTTCTGTCTCTGTTGCTCTTGGTTCAACCTTTGCAACGACTGCCAGGAGCCATAAATCATCAAGCACAATCCTGGAGCTGGGGATCACTGTCCTGTAAAACAAATATCTTCCAGCTTTTGTAGCACCTAATGCTGGTTACAAACTGTTGGTTGTCGAGTTCTTCCTCTTCTCTTCCATTTATTTCCCAGCCCTGCATCTCTGCTACTTCTCGTCTGCTATATATCTCCAGTTTATTGTTATTTCTTTCCCCCCTTTGTTTTAATAACTCTTTTACTGTGAATTCTTGTAAAAACAGCTGCTCTAGCCAGTAAAAAAATGAAACAAGGAAAGAATATCTGGAAACAGATGCCCTGGCATTGCTTCAGCTGTAATCTGCTAGATTTATAATTCCTCTTCGGTTCAATATTGATTTAGAATAAAGCAACTGGAAACATACTGGCAGCTTGCAGATTCTGTAGTCATCTTCTATCTTTCTTCTCTACCATGACATTTCTTTTCTCTTCATCTGCACAACTATAACAGACGGAGGAACAAACCAGTGCAAGCTGATGAGAGACACCCAGGTGTCTGTGGAGCAGAGGGTTTATGTCTGCAGAAGCTCAAAGGAATGTTGTCAGCTCGTTTTTTATAGTTTACAGTTCTTTCCTCTTGCCCAGCATTATCTACCTCCTCTCAGCATCCCCTTTTAAGTCACTGCCCTGCAGTTCAGGGACTTACAGGGCTCTTGAGGCTCACAGAGAGAGGATGATAGCTCAGCAGCCCCAGGCCAGGGCATGGTGCCTGCTGTAGGATGCATTTGTGACTGTTGGGTGTGAGAAGGAACTCTAGTGCCTAGCCCCTTGGTTCATAAAATCATAGAATGCTATGACCCTATGAACCAAGAGGCTAGGCACTAGAGCACATAGAGTTCTGTGATTCTATGAACCAAGGAGCTAGGCACTAGAGCACATAGAGTTCTGTGATTCTAGGAACCAAGGGAGTAGGAACTAGGGCACCTAGGATTCTATGATCCTGTGGATCAAGGGGCTAGGCACTAGGGCACATAGGATTCTATGAGCCTATGAACCAAGGGGCTAGGCACTAGGGCACATAGGATTCTATGAGCCTATGAACCAAGGGGCTAGGCACTAGGGCACATAGGATTCTATGAGCCTATGAACCAAGGGGCTAGGCACTAGGGCACATAGGATTCTATGAGCCTATGAACCAAGGGGCTAGGCACTAGGGCACATAGGGTTCTATGATCCTATGAACCAAGGGGCTAGGCACTAGGGCACATAGGATTCTATGAGCCTATGAACCAAGGGGCTAGGCACTAGGGCACATAGGGTTCTATGATCCTATGAACCAAGGGGCTAGGCACTAGGGCACATAGGATTCTATGAGCCTATGAACCAAGGGGCTAGGCACGAGGGCTCCTTCTCAGCCCTTCTGACACCAAATGGCTGCACAGGGCTTAGTGAGTCCCCTGACAGCACACTGAAATGGAAACATTGGCATTTCCCTTCTGTAAAATGCCTTGAGAGCCCTCAGAGAAGGGCAAGAGAAAGCTATTAGCACACTTTCACTTCTATGAAAGTAAGCTGGACACATACATGGGTTCATGACAAAGATTCATTAGGCTTATTGCATAGTCTGTTAGACACAGTTAGGAGAGCAAATGGCTCTGACACAGCTCTCTAGCAAGTTCTGCACTCCTCCTGCTCTGCCTTGGTCTGTCTTCATGTATTTCTGGGAGGAAAGGGCCGCTGGACATGATGGTACCTGGAGAAACAGCCCACAGAAGTTGAAAGGACAATCCACCCTTCTGCAGTCCCTGTGCAAGGAGCAGTGAAATGTGATTTCCTAGTTGAGAATATCTCTTCTCCAGTGCTGGACACATTTACTGTGTGCTTGTGCTTTGACAGCAGTGGGTAAAACTCCCTCAGAGGAAAGAAGGGTTGATCCCTGTGGCTGTGTGTCAGCACCAGTGTGCAGTGCTGGGGCTCTGCCAGGAGCTGGCATGAACCCAGGATGGCTCTTGAACCCTGGTAAATCACAGTAACTCCTCTTCCTTCTCAGACACCCCAGCAGCAAGGTAGGGCACTGCTTTCTCAACTCTGGTTTATCCAGTTCCTCCCCAGCTCACTCTTCCAGACAAACCCACTCATCAGCTCCAGGCTGAAATCCACAAGTCCCAGAACTAGCCTGGAGAAGAGGAGGCTCAGGGAAGACCTCATTGCTCTCTACAACTACCTGAAGGGAGGTTGTAGCCAGCTGGGGTTGGTCTCTTCTCCCAGGCATGCAGGGACAGAACAAGACCACAGAGTCTCAAGCTGTGCCAGGGCAGGTTCAGGCTAGATGTTAGAAAGAAGTTCTTCACAGCAAGAGTGGCATTGGAATGGGCTGCTTGGGAAGGTGGTGGAGTCACCATCTCTGGAGGCGCTTAAAAGGAGGCTGCATCAAGCACTTGGTGCCATGGTTTAGTTAATTAGGAGGTGTCAGGTGATAGGTTGGACTCAATGATCTTGGAGGTCTTTTCCAACCTGGTTAATTCGGAGATCTGTGATTCTGTGACCTAACTTTTTTTCTTCTTCTTCTTCCCAGTTTCCAAGAAATTAAAGCAACCAAGCACTAGATTTGCAGCTAGACATGCTGGGGCACAGCAAACCACAAACAAACACCTTCCTTTTACTTTTTCTTTAGTAATAGGAGGCCCCTGGTACCACCTCTCTGGTCCTGGTCCACCATGACATTGAGCACACATCTCAGGCCAAAGGACATTTGTGGCTCTTGTGTCTGCTGCCTCTCCATGATATGGACATGGCTCAGCCTCAGGTGTCCCTGGGAGGATGAATTTTCCTGACTCCACTGAAGCTTGTAGGTGTTTTTCCCAGGATGAAGAGTCTGGGGGAATCCCACGGGAAATGCTGTGTCTTGCAGTGCTCTGTAGTGCAAGATGATGGTTATTAGCAGACTCGAAGAAGCTACCAGCTATCTTTCATCCTGCTGTATCCTCTGGGAATGAGTCAGAAACCTCTGCACAGTGCCTTCCTCAACAGGCTCAAGTCTTAACCATAGGGCTGCTGATCCTCAGCAATGGTTAACAGTGATGTGATAAGACACTCATAGCCTGGGGTGTCTCTGGTGTTTCATCAGCCCTGCAGACTCACCTTCTATGCTACACAAGTACAGGAGATGCAGAATTCCCCAGGCTTCCTCCAAAGCTAGCATCATTCCTCCTCTCTTCCTACACCTACCCCAGCCAAACACTGATGCTTCCATGTCCTCCTCCCAGTAGAAGGAGCCTGTGGAGCTCAGGCATGTTACCAGCACTAAGAGCTTCTCACAGTGAGTTCTTCTGGTGGTCCCAGGTTAATCAGTGCCTCTCACACACACATCAGCTGCAGGTTGTTCTTCACTGCTCCAGGACACTTGTGACCAGCTGGACTGCCACACAAAGCAGGAGGAAAGGAAGAAGGAGGATGGGGGAGATGGACTACAGACTGCAGAGGAAGGAGAAGGAAAGATGTTTGGGGCCTTCAGTTTGAAGGCAGCACTCTTTGCACAAGCTCCAGCTGTGCACATGAAAACATCTGGTCCAAGTGAGTCACTATACCATCTTCTATAGTCAAAGAAGGGGGAAGAAAAACTCCAAAGGAGCATCTCCCTGTTAGAAATGCCTGTTGGGACAGGGCCTTCCAGAGAGATGACTGCCTCTTCATTGACTTTCAGATAGCCTGTGTGTACTTACATATGTTAGAGTCAGAGAATAATGGGATTTTGGATGAAGTACAAGGAAGGGGAGTTGTACAATTCCTTACACAATGTCCTTGTGTGTCTCAGAGGCCAGAAGTGCTAGCAGATTGTGAAGCAATAGAAAGAATGAGAGCAACCCTAGGGGCACTGAACTGAAGAAAGGAAACAAGAAGGATGATCTTGGAGGTCTCTTCCAATCTGGGTGATTCTATGATTCTATCCAAACTTCTGGGTTTATGATGTGAGTTCACCTCTAAAAGATAAAAAAACCTGGGGAAGCACATCAAGCATCAGAGGAACTCCATCACTGACCTGGAGTCACACAGCAGCCTGGATCTGTGAAGTGGACGACAATGCCTTTGAGACACAGCAGAAGTGCAGGACAATGTCTTTGAGATGCAGCAAAAGTGCTGCAGCACTTCTGCTGTTGCACTACAACTCATCCCATGGCCTGAGCTGCAAACTCCTAGGAGCACAAAGCTCTTGACTCTCCCAGTGCTTTACCACAGGTGAGTAGCACAAATCCAGTGGTGCACCTGACCTCCCAAAGTCATCCTCTTGTCCCATCCTGCACAGTGTATGCCTTGTTTTCCAGATTCTCAAACTGGGGTTTTTCTGCCTTTCTCTTTAGAGACATGAAATAAAGGACAAAGGACTTGGTTTCCTTCTGTCTCTTGAACACAAGAGCCCTTGGAGAGGACCTATTTTAAGAAAGGAGAGCCTTCCCCCTGATGGAAAAGTGGTTGAGCAAGGGCATGCTCAGAACCGTGCCCTCCAGTTGGGCACTTGAGACACCTGCTAGCAGCCACTTCAGCCACCAAATGCTCATCCAGTAACGGCAAAAATCAATGTCTGTAAGATATGCCCCAGCAGGATTCATGAGGAAGGTGGAGAGATTTGTGCCTGCAGAGATGTCCCCACCACACACACCCTGGAATCAGTCACTGCTCAGGTGGCAGCAATGTCACCTTCTCCCTGAGATGGGCACTCCATGGGCAGTAGACACAGAATCATGGAATCAGTCAGGGTTGGAAGAGACCACAAGGATCATCTAGTGCCAACACCCCTGCCATGAGCAGAGACACCTCACACTAGATCAGGCTGTCTAGAGACACATCCAGCCTGGCTTTAAACACCTCCAGGGATGGAGCTTCCACCAACTCCCTGGGCAACCTGCTCCAGGGTCTCACCACCCTCATGGACACATGCTGGGTGGTTCAGATTTCCTCCAAGGCTGAAGATCTCACACTCTCAATCCACAGGGCTAAGGAAGCAGGAGGTTCCCATGAAAAGGGCAGCTCAGGATCCCCTTGCTGATGGCAGTCACTTTGTTTTGAGTTAAGAAAAATCTGAAGCTTTTTATGTCAGATACAGAAGGCAGAGCAGAACCCCACAGAGGCCATTTGGCACATTTCATTCTGTGCTTAGCCCCAGGCTAGTGCTTTATGGACACCTCACCTTGGAAAGCTCTGGTGTGCCTGCTCCAGCCCTGCCTGACAGGTCATTCCTTGCTTTTTAAAAATTCTTCACTTGGGAAGGTGCTTCTTGACATCTGTTCTGAATTTGATTCTCCTCTATTTACATTTTATAGCCCTTGATCCTCTCCCTTTGGTGGTGCTGAGTGCAATAACTCGAGATGACATTATCCGTAACGCTTAGGTTTTTATGCACTTCACTTAAATTTTCTCATAGCCATCTTTATTTTTCCCTTTCTCCTGGCTGTCTTCAGCACTAGGTATTTTAGTGCTGGGTGAAGCATCTTTATCCTTCTTCCCCCATTCATAGAATCATAGAATCAACCAGGTTGGAAGAGACCTCCAAGATCATCCAGTCCAACCTAGCACCCAGCCCTATGCAGTCAACCAGACCATGGCACTAAATGCCTCATCCAGGCTTTGCTTCAACACCTCCAGGGACGGCGACTCCACCACCTCCCTGGGCAGCCCATTCCAATGCCAATCACTCTCTCTGCCAACAACTTCCTCCTAACATCCAGTCTAGACCTCCCCTGGCACAACTTGAGACTGTGTCCCCTTGTTCTGTTGCTGGTTGCCTGGCAGAAGAGACCAACCCCACCTGGCTACTGCCTCCCTTCAGGTAGTTGTAGACAGCAATGAGGTCACCCCTGAGCCTCCTCTTCTGCAGGCTGCACACCCCCAGCTCCCTCAGCCTCTCCTCACAGGGCTGTGCTCCAGTCCCCTCACCAGCTTTGTCGCCCTCCTGTGGCGACATTGCAGTACCTCAACATCTCTCTTGAATTGAGATAACCACGAGGTTCTTTTCAATGGTGTAAGCAGATTTTATCATGCTTAGCAAATGAACTGTTAAAGAAGAGCTTGAGCACATAAGTGTTCTTGATCCACTGCATTTCCACTGAAGAAGACCTCACATCCAAGTGATGCTTCTGTCACCCTGGAGTGCATCCAGTGAGCTGGAAGAGAAGACCTGTCCTCTAGGAGACTCCTCAGTGATGCACAAACTACTCATGTTCAGAGGAAAGCTGAAAACCTCCTTTGAAATCATCTGTATATTGCCCTTGTATATGCACTGGAGAATCTCTTCAAGCTCCTCTTTGCTAAACCCACACAAGCCCATGACAAGCACATTTCAAAACCCAGCACCTGTTCCAAGCACTAATGACCACTGTGGGAAACAATCAGAAAAGTGTGGCTGAAGGCTAAGATCTTCAAAGCTGCCTTAATTATTAGAGCATGAGCTTCCAAATACCTCAAGGAGCACGTAAATGTTGGCCTCAATATTCATGGCGTGCTCAGAGAGGTGGGAGACAGAAATTTTTGGGGACATCTTGAATGCAGCCTGCCTGGCTGGCTCCACTGGACTTGGAATCAGTCGGGTGCATTGCAGCAGCTCTGAATTCAGAGCAGAGGGAGCAGACAAGGCTCATTGCCTATTCCAGCCAGAAAGATTGCAACAACAGTTGTGGCTTCCATTTTTTTTAAGAACAAGGTGACCTGCATAGACAGCTGAGGATAGACCCTCTGCCTCCTCATCCTCAAACTGAGCTCCACTGATAATTATGCACAAACTGTCAGGGCTGCTTGGAGTAAGCAATGCTAAAAGTGAAGCAGCCTAACATGGTTTTGTGCAAGGCTTTGCCTGGAGCAGTGAGGTCCTTGCCGACCACCAAAGCCCTGAGGGGAGAGCAGTGACTGCTCAGCCCCTGCAAAGCACAGCAAGGACTTTTTTTCCTCAGTCACTAATGGTCCTGCCAGTGGGGTAGCCTAGCCCAGAGGTGGGCAATGGATCCAGGTTAGTCCAGGGGAAAAGCACATTCCCATGCAAATCGAATCTCTGGATATGTTGGTGCATCTGTTTGCAATGTGAGATGCATGAAGCTCACATTCCTCCTTGCTTCACTCTCTGCTCTAGTGTTTATCCTCCCAGCAAGCCATCACCGCCTTGTCCTCCAGGACTGTGCTTTAACTGAGACATCAGCAATTTCCCCTGCCACAGGCTATCACTGAAATTACCCACCTGATTTAAGGCCAGGGGAGTTAAAAGACTGTTCTGCTTTGAGAAACTCTTCCGACAGCTTGGTTTGCACCTCTCCAGGCTGCAGGCAGACTCAGCCACTCCTTTCCCTTCGCGCCAGGCTGGAGGAGCAGTTGCAGGCAATGTCACTGCTTTTCCAAGCGAGGCCCTGAAGCATCCAGCTTCAGCCACCTCCTCCTGCCCCACACTGCAGAGCTTTGTTTGTCCAAAGTAAATGCAGGAAGGTTTCCCTGTTGAGCACGGAGATTTTGCTTGCTCAGGTAGACCCACTGGGAATATCAGCATTTATATTTTATTTACTTTTCTGCTAAAAAGCTGTGCATTGGCCTGTCCTGTGTAGATAAATACACCAGTCTGTCACACCACAGATAAGCTCCCTAACCTGCTTCCTAGCCCGGGGACAAGGACTCACGGATGGTGGTGCTGTCTCTCCATCCCTTGGAGAGACAGGGATAGGGTTGGATGCCCTCCCGCAGTGCCAGGGCTTGCATTTTCTTTTTAAAAGCCTGTAATCATCTCCACTTCTCTGAGCTATTCAAGCGTTTGCATTGTTTCACGGCATCTCCAGTGCTGGCTGGAAGCAGCCCCAGGTTTTAGGAGAGCCCAGCAGGATGGCTGTGGGGTGCCACATTGGCAGGCAACCCCTACAGAGCAGCAAAGGAGGGCTGTGCTCCTGCCAAACGGTGAGTCGGTTCCTGGGCATTGCTTTTAATCAAGGGAGAAAAAGGGGAACAAATCAATTCTGTTCACATGAGATTTGAGCTGAACTTCAACCAATAAACACTGAAGTATAAAGAAATGCCAGGGAAAAAAAAATCCTGTTGTGACACAGCCATGACTGAGGTTCATCCATTTTTCAGTTGTTGTTTTTTTCTTTCCTCCTCCTGGTTAAAAATGAGATTTTGAGAAAAGAAAAAGCATCACCAGCATACAAAGGTCCACTCAAAACCCCACTCAAAGGACAAGTGGAGAAGCTGACTTTCCTTATGAGTGCAGCCATGTCACACAGGGCACAGCATGAACACAGAGACCTGGACCAAGGTTTCCCACTCCATCCCCCAGAGTGGTATCATAGAATCATAAAATCAACCAGGATGGAAGAGACCTCCAAGATCATCCAGTCCAACCTAGCACCCAGCCCTATGCAGTCAACCAGACCATGGCACTAAGTGCCTCATCCAATCTTTTCTTGAACACCTCCAGGGATGGCGACTCCACCACCTCCCTGGGCAGCCCATTCCAATGCCAATCACTCTCTCTGGGAAGAACTTCCTCCTAACATCCAGCCTAGACCTCCCCTGCCACGACTTGAGGCTGTGTCCCCTTGTTCTATTGCTGCTTGCCTGGCAGAAGAGACCAACCCCACCTGGCTACAGCCTCCTTTCAGGTAGTTGTAGACCTAAACATCTATCTGCAGCATCTCTGAACCTCAGAGTAAAACTTAACAGACTCTTGGGTAGCATTTTGCTCCTCATTTACCCTTTGATATTAGAGACAGATGTGCCATCCCTCCATCAGTATTTTCTCCCTCTAACCCATGGTATTAAGCTGGCACAGCAGCCAAGGACATGGAAAGCCAGGTCTTGCCCAACTTCCCACTTAGAGGGAAACCACATAATCATTCTGCTCTCTTGCAGGGGTGGAAAGGACTAAGTACTTCTCTTTACCTATCCCTGCAGGAGGCCCAGGGTCAGAATTTGGCCCTTCATGCAAGTCAGTCTGTGCCTTGAGGAGCTGCAGCCAGAGAAGACCAGAAGGCAGGAGGGCACCGATTCCCTACATCTTTGCCATCTTGTTTCCATGCTGTCTGTGGGCTTTATCCCAGGAAGTCCTGGCACATTCCCATTAGCATTTTGCAGTGCGCTCTTGCCCTTTGCTAGCATTCCCTGACCGAGTTTGTTGGGTCACCCCTGCTCCACATCCTTCATCCAAGGCTTCATGATGCTGCTACTCACTTTCGCTTCCCTCTGCCCTGCAGCATCTCAACACACTGGCTGCAAACTGGCAATCCAGCTCGCTGGCAAAGAGAGCTTTCAAACAGGGATTGAGCTGCTATTAATTTATCCTGTATTTGTTTTGAAAATATGCCTGGGGAAGGCACACCATTTCCCTTTCCAGTTACAGGCTTAACAGCCACAGGCTCTCTTCTTTCTGAGAAACATAAATCCATGTTTATTTTGCATGTACCAAATTAATCCCTAAGGCCAGAATCAGAGCTCTGTCTCCACCAAAACACTTCAGGAGAAAGAGAAGAGAGAAGGATGCTGGACCTTTGATAGAAGAAACACATCTGTTTCTCTGGGACTGAGGCATTTGCATGTGGTATAAATGATTTTACTTGCTAACTCCAACAGAAGTCACTTTGTCTTAAAGCGAGAAGGAAAGATCTGGAGCATCCATTTCCAGCGTGATCACCAAGGAGCAGCCAGACTCCAATTCCTGTGACGTTCTTCAGAGGGCTTGATCAATCAGGATGCTGTCATGCACAAAATACTGATCTACCTGCAGCACCCATCAAATTCCGTTCCCAGTTACAACTCATGCAACTCTGCTGAAGTCAATTTACGAGGCAAACATTTAATTTAGCAAGCAGGCTCACAATCCTAAATTTAAACATATGTCAAGCCAGCTAGTAGCTTTGTTTTAATTAACTCTCAAACTTTGTGGCTGTCATTTCTTTATATAAATGAGGATGTTCTGCCAAGGGCAGACTGTAATCCTGTGCGCATACCTATGAAACCGCCTGCTATTTCACAACCACTTTCCGGAGAGCTCTTGCAGAGGCAAGGGGATGTGGATGTTATTCTAAGGGTCCGTATGGCAGTACACTGGCACTGCAGTATTAAATCAGAGGTATTGTAGCTTTCCAGCCTAGATTCTCACAGTATCAGGTAATGTATATGTAGCTTTATTGTTGTACAATTTTACTGGCTATGCATTATTCAACAGCGGCCAAAGTCTCTGAGCTGCCGGAGGTGATTCAGTGGTGATAAAGGGAATACATTTTGCTCCGCAGGCAGGAGCAAAGGGATTTCACAGGTCGGTATCTTCTCTGCCTGTGGAGGAACACTGGAGGCATTAACATTTCTGGTAAAGAAATCAGCTGGTAACAAATTCTCATCGATAATTAAAACGAAAGTACAAGCTTTCTTAATATGTAGTTAGACTTAGAAATTGTAACCTGCTCCCTAAATTAAATTCTTGCCTTGACAATTCGGCTCTCGCAGCAGGCACTGAAATCTGCTGGAAGATGCCATCTAGTGGGTTATGGAAGTTTATTTAAGTTTAACTTGCTGGTGTGGGTGGCAAGAACTGCAAATGCCGAGGCATGTAATGGCTTTCAGAGACTTTCTGTTGTTGCTGTTGTCGTTGTTCTAGGAAATAAAATATTTCCCTGAGGGAGTTTACATTGGAAGAGACCTAATATATATATTAGTAGTCCCTCCAGCAGGGCACTGCATGCCACGGCTTTGCTGTCGACATTAGCCAAGCTGCACGGCTGTTCCACTGGCAGGACATCTCCCTGATCAAGAGGCCTATTTGATCTCCATTTAAGAAATTAATCCACTCTTCATTCTTGGAAAAGCTTTTTTCTTCTTTAAAAAAAAACCCTATATCCTGTGCCTATAAACTATCTAGTTTATGGTCTAGTAGAAGCTACTTAATTGGTACCCAAATAAACAGCGTTCCTGTTTAATAGGAGCCATTTAGGGTTGAATTCAATGGTTTTAAAGGTCTTTTCCAGCCTAAATGATTCTGTGACTCTGTGATCGTCAGGGAATTGATCAGAAGCAATCCTGCCTGTTGGTAGGTTGGGCATCTCCATCCATGGAACATCGTGAACAGCAGCCTTGTCCCCCAAACTGTCCGTGGGGACCTGCACCTCTTGGGGAGCACCTGTAGCCCTTTGAGGAGCATCTGCACTCCCTGAACGGGACTTGCAACCCTTTGGGGCACACCTACATCCCCACAGGCTGCTCCACCGTACCCCTTTCAGAGCCAGTTTCTGGGCCCCACTGAAACCTGGGGGTCGGTCCTTTCCCGCCGCTCCCCCCTAGTGCTGGCCCGTCTCTCCCCACACCCCGGCGTGTTCCACGCCTCGCAAACCGTTTGTATTTACTTAGGGCAAGCGTTGTCGAGCACCCGCTCACCACACGGCGCCCGGCCAGCCTCTGCCGCAGGGGCCGTTGCTTAATGGCCGCGGTTAACGCCGGCGGGCTGCTAATTGCGGAGCCGCTCTGGAGCAATTAACCACCGCGGTTACCCCACCGACGGCCGTGTGGGAGCCCTCTCCCGCGGCGCCCCCCCACGCCGGTGCTGGGGCATCCTTAGGGAGCCGTTACTCGGGAGTCACCGCCGGGGAGCGGAGCGGCGCGGGGCGGGTTGGGGGAGTGGACGGGGCGGGGCCACCCTCGGCGGCGCGGGGCGGGACCACCGGGGCCACGCCTCCCCCGCGCGCGGAGCGGAAGTGCCGGAGTTGCCGCCCGCCGCTGCCGCCGGGCGCGGGGGAAAGTTGGGCTCCCTTAGGGCGGCGGCGGGGGCGGCCGGGCCGAGCCGAGCTCCCTCCTCCTTCTCCTCCTCCCCGCCGGCGGCTCCGATGCGGCGGAAGCAGAAGCGGCTGCTACAGGCGATGGGGCTGGCGCTAGCCGCCCTCGTCTTCTTGCCCAACGTGGGGCTCTGGTCCCTTTACCGAGAGCGGCAGCTGGAGGGCGGTGGGGCGGCTGGCGGGGAGGGGGCCGCCGCCGCGGGGCCACCGGGGGCAGCGGCCGGCGAAGTGCCGGTGAGTGGCGGCGGGGAAGGGGGGGCGGTGATAGCATGGGGGCTGTGTGCTGAACGGCCCCCCGTGTGCATGGGGTGGGAGATGCGGGGCGCGATTTTGCCCCCGTGGGAGTGGGAGCAGCAGCAGCAGCAGCCACCTTCGCATGAGCTGAGGGGGCTTGCGCTTTCCTTGTCGCAAGAGGACCTGGGCAACAGCTGGGGCGGGGAGGAGAAGCATCACTCGCCCCTTACAGAGAAGGGAGCGAGAGAGAGGAGTGCAGGAGGTGGGTTGCTGTGCCCCTAAGGAAGGAGCTGCTGTTCTGTAGCCTGTGTCTCGGTTGGGGGATAAGGCGAGTACTTTTCCGGTGATTTACAGATATGAGGACCGGAGCATCTGCCTGCCTTTTTTAAGCTGAGCTCAGTAAGGGAATAAAGCAAGATATTTGGTCTTTGCTCCAAGGAATAAGGAAGAGGAGCTTGTCCCATCCTTGCATGGAAAAGGACAGTAATTCTGTCTCCCAAGCGTGCCTCTCTCTTCAGTTTCTCTTTTTCTGCCTTGGGAATGTACAGAGAGCGAACGTCACCCGTTACCTCTGCGTCCCCGCAGAGCTTAAGGCATGGGCTAGCAGAAAGTACCAGGTCGAGCTTGAAGATCAGTCTGTGTATTGATCCTCCTCTGGGGAAAGAGGGGTGGATAACCCTTCCTGAGAGGGACTGAGGATGCCTGATGCATACGTGGCCTGATGATATTGCAGTACATGACTGCATTCCTTCTTTGTCCCACTGGTGTAGTAGTAAATTTAACAGACAAACCGTTCTGCTTAGCGTGTGAGACAGGAAGACTAGATCACCCAAATTAGACGTTTGAAAGCTCAGTTTAGCGGCATTTACTTTTGGCTGTGTAATTGCTTTATCCCCTTCTGGATTTGGCTTTGTACCATTAAGAATGATTGGGACTTGAAAGCTTGATATGTCTGTGCGTAACTATCTGTTCAGCTGCCGCTCTACAAGGCTCTGCTTGTTCAAAACCACTTAAAACTCTTAGTTGTCTAAATCTTTCCCTCCTTGGAGAGTTGCCGCTCTGTCTGCGCTGTAAAGGCTGGAGAAACCTACTGTGGCAATTTCTGCTCTGAGGGAGAGAAGGCTTTCAGAAAGAGGTGTAGTCAAACTGAGGCTGAGCTCTTCTTTCCCAGAAGCATCATCTTTGAAAGTCAAGCATTTAGTGCAAGTCTAAGTATAATCATGAGCATATCCTTGTAATGTCCCATGCTGGTAGAGAAAGGGATCTGTTCTTACCTGCCATAAAACATAAATTTGCAGCAGATCCTCAGTCTTGCACAGAAATTCCTCTAACATAGTCATCATTATGTGCCCTGGAGTTCCTGATGTTACTAACCTATGCTGGATGCAGGGAAGCTATTTTGCATCAGTGATAAAAATCAAGCCTTGTAGTCCATTGTTTCACATGGTGAAACGAAGAGGGTTGTAAAATCACATGTCTTCCAGAGGTTATGAAGAGAAAGTTGGTAATTAATCTTAGGAGACTTCAAAGTTCCTTGATGGAAGTAGCTATTAATTCTGATTAAATCTATAAGGGATGACAAAAACAGTGACACTGAGTTTTGGGTAGCTGTAAGCCAAGCAGTTCCTACACTGCACTACATCACTGCTGATTTCTGTGTATGTTCAGTGTTCTGGATATGTAGATGCACTGTGTTGCCTGTGTTGTACAGAATGTTGAGACTGTATTTCTTTATGTCTGTTTAAAGTATGGCAGCTGTCAGTAAATTGAGATCTGCTTTTGTTTTGATGATGTGTTGAGCTAGGCAGGAAATGCCTGTACAGCTTACAGGAGAATTTGCAATAAAACCTCTCTGCACTTGTGTAAAACAGAGTTAGTGGGGTTTAGGCTAAAGGCTTCATCTTCCAATCTAATTACCATGGAATTATGGACTGCAGTGGGTCTGTGAGTGAAGATACACATGTATTAAATGTCTATTTTTTTAAGAATTGGGCTCTGAAATGATAGCTTCTGGTACACTGAGCAGGGGAAAATGTACCCTAAAGGACAACTGTCTTGTCTTGTTAAAAATAGTTTCAGATGAAGCAGAATAAAGACAAACCAAATGGTGTGGGTTTTTTTTTTCACTGTTGTCATAGAGGTATCTGCCAGCTGACTGCAGAGAGTGTTTTTGAGCATCCCCAGATTCAATGGTTCCAGTCTCTCATCCTTGGTCCTGACAAGCATTCATGGGTTTTGTACTTACTAATCAATTTCCAGCTTGCAAATGAGTGTTCTGTTTGACTGCTCGTTCATGAAGCCATTCAGCAGAGCTGGCTACTTAATACTAAAACTCTGGATGATAGGAGGCTACATCAGAAAAAAATTGTATTCATAGCAGTTAGAAAAGATTTTCTTCTGTTTCTGCTTTTAATTTGCCTTTTTTTTTATCCAGGCTAATCTTTGAATTGAGGACATTTCACATGTGATGCAGAATTGAGCTTTTCAATGAAATCTCTGTCCAGGCTCATTCTTTCTCTTTAAATGGTGTCTGCTGTTTCAGGCAGTAGTTTTTTATCTTTCAGAGTAACAGCAAGAGCAAGGAGAAGGTTTTAAGAAACAGCTGAATTAAAGCTATAAAGCAATTCCTAGGGCATAGAATTGTGGTGCTAAATATTTGAAGTTTAAAACCTACTAGAAGTTTTTGTTGTCAGCCTTTTGCTGCATGTTACCTTCCAAATGGCAATACATCAGTGTAGGCGATTTTGCCTTATTTAATCTTTCCAGTGTCTGAAACAAACATGTCAGAAAATTAAGCAATCAGGAGCTATGTAAATATATTCCAGGAAAGATTATGTTAAATGGTTCCTGCAGAAGTGCCTAGGCAGCTAATTGCTTCTGTATTTACATGTTTAGAGGAAACATTATGGTAGCTGAAAATAATGTATAGCTTTAGTAAGGTGCATTAGGTCTATATGGTCTTTCCTTCTGCCTTTGGGTTTGTTCTTCTGCAGCTCTGTTAGGTGCTTTGGGTTCTGTAGAGAAGTGGTGGCCTTAAGTCATCAAGGTCTTGGCCTCAAGGTCATGCTGCAGATGTTTTTAGAAGAGCTGATGCATTGAGTTACTCTTCCCTACAGCTGCATGCTCAGAAGTGTCCTTTATCAGTGTAGATGATAAGAACTGGGAAGTCTTTTTTTCATGGTGTGTTTAACAGATTGGGCTACTGTCACGCCTTTGAATGGGTATGATGGTATCAGGGTACTGAAGTCCTCCTTCTGACAGTGAGAGTAGGAGCTTAGAGGCATCTTAGACTTTGTGATTGCACCATTTTGCTCACCAGTGTGCATGTATTGGTGTGCTCATGTAATGCAGATTGACTTGTGTGTAGTTTTGTCTTTCTTTTTTTAACATAGCAAGGATCCAATAAGTCAAAACATATGATCTGTAGGTGGGGGTAGGAAAAGGCAAGAGAAATGCAGCTATTCCTTTTGTCTGTTGAATCTCTGCTGTCTGCCTCAGAGCCTACTGAGCATCCTCAGCCAAAATGTTTAATTGATATGTAGTCCTGCAGTACGTGCAAATGAGTTAGTCTGGGGGCCTGTCGTTTCTGCTTGGACTAATGCAAGTATTTATGTGACTTCTAATGCTCTGCAGAGATAACTGCTCTCTGCCTGTGTGGTCAGGCTGGAGATGGCACTTGGCATGATACCTGCTGTTGGGGAACGTGGCATTTGAACTCAGAGAAGCTACACTTGAACATCTGGCTCTGAATTGCTGGCTAAAAGCATTGTAACACGTTAGCTGCCTTTCATCGCAAGAGTTTTTATCTGATGCGATGCATGCTTTGTGCAGTCGCCCTGTAGCTTGTAGTAGTAGTAATTTGTGCTCTATAAATTAACTCGCCAGATGATGAAAGTGTATAAATCACATCGGTGATTGTGTGGTGCCCTCTGCTGCCAGCCTGCTGAACTGGGATGTACCTGCCTGCTGCTGTGTCGTGAGTGAGAAACCAGCTGTGGTTGAAAAATGGTTCGTAAGAATAGGCCTCTTGGAAAATTTGGGGTCGTAAACTTTGCCTTTAGTGAAATTAAGCTCCAAATTTCCAGCTGACATTGTTGAAAATGTTGCTGTAATGATGACCTGAGTAGGGACCATCACTGTGCTGCCTTCCAGACTGCTGCTGCTCCTGTCCTGCTTAGCAGAGGAGGAAGATAGACTTTGCCATTCTGACCTGGGGGCAGCTATGAGGCTGTCAAGGACTGTCAGCTTCACCTTGTGGTTGGCAAAAGCTAATAAGGAAGAGGGTGATTTAGCAGACTCTGCTGCCAAGGCTGGGGAGGGAAGAGAAGGACTCGGAAAAAATGAGAGGAAAGCCTCCCTGCTTTCCGATAGCCAGAGGTAAGTAACCAACTTACCGTTCTTCTTAGGCAGATGTCTGTGGTACTTACACTGGCCGTGCCCTAGACCTTGCTGCTGCTGAATTCTGGGGCCCGGCTCCTCGCAGACCTCTTGGAGACTGGAGCTTGCAGTTGTATTTGCTAGTCGCTCATCAGCTGATATAAAAGCAAACTTTGAAAAGCTTGTTTTGGTAAGCACAGTGTAAAACAATTGACATTTATGGACTGGAGTGTAAGTGCTAGAGCTGTACAAGCCTGTTTAAGAGAGGCTGATTTCCAGTATAGGCTACTCTAATGTTGATCGCTCCAGCACACGCAGGAAATGAGCAAGTTTTCCTGGACTGACTAAGTGTGGACCACACTTCTGGTTAGCTAAGTGAGCTGAAGTGAACGTGAAGTGCCTAACCCATCTCACAGCAGTGAAGTGCAAAGTAAAATTTGGAAAAGAGATAAAGAAACTGCACCTTTCAGTGGTCTTCACTTTGTCTCATTGTTCCTTCCGGTGACCTTCACTGTAACAGCAGTTACAAATGGGCTGTATTGGAGGTCAAGCAAAGGTTTATTATACTTGTAGTTCTTTAGGGGAGGTTATCTCTGTCGTGGAGCAGGTGCTTCTGTTATCAGACAAATGGCTCTGTTTTGCCGTTCAGAGGTGCTCTGTGTGCAGCTTCTAATAGCTGCAGTGGTTACCTTTCTTCATGGAAGGAAGATCTCAGCAGGAAAATTTTATGTCTTGACATCTAGACTACTTTTTAGGTCACTAATGAAAACCATAATCATGTAGTGGTCTCCAGAGCGGTGTTTTCCTGCATGAATATGTATGAAATCATGAGAGACAGAAAGATTTAAGAGCATATATGGTTACCAATTCCTGGCACACAGCTGCCATGTCTTTTACTAAGGTGAACTGATAAACTATTGGAAAAATTCTTACCAGCAGTGAGGAGTTCTGTTGAAATTAGGCAGAAAAATGCAATCAATCAGACCTTCAGTTACGTGATACCATCTTCTACTCCCTGTTTAAATACAGTTACAGGCATTGCTGTAAAAAGATAAAGGAGTGCAGTTAACCTTCCTGGTCAAACAATCTGCTCACTGCGCCTGTTTGCAATCTTTCCCAATACCAGATGGCACAGACAGGTAGCCTTCAGCTTCCTTCTGGAAAGTGGAGAGGCGGTGGCCTGCACTAGGAATTTGTAGGAGGTATTCCAGAGTGTGCTTGAAATAGCACTGGAAGGGGGAGATGAGGGTAGGGAGGGGAAAAAGTGCTGCAGAAATTTGTTTTGATCCAGCATGAAAGCTGCTGTTTCAACCTGCTCCCCTGGTATCCTGTTGACGTTTAGCAGAGCTGCCATTGGCAGGCTTCTGTGGAATGCACCTTAATTGGAGTGCGCTGTGCTGAGTTTCCTGGTACTTCAGGATGCTGTGAATGCTTCTGTAAACAAAGCTGCTGTGATATTTACCATCAGAGGACACTCTCTCTCTAGTGTCCATCACGCCTCACATTTTCCATCCTGTTATCTCTGTAGAGTAACTTCAGAGTTGTGTCGCTTTAAATTCTTTGGTAGTAGCATGGATAATGCATGATGCTCTGTAGGTATGGGGAGAGAGGTGGCTTCAGGGACTGTGCATATGAAATCTTTTAATAGAAGTAGGCACTCTCACGTGACCTGAGTGTGTCTGTAGATTTTTTTTCTGGATCACTTTCATTAGAAAACTGGTAAGGAATTTTTCTGTAGCTGAAAGGATTGAGAGCTGGCTGTTTTGATGGAGTGTAGTGTGATGGCAAGCAGACATAGATGATGCCATCACAGTACACTCCATCATACTGCTGTCTACAACTATTTGAAGGGAGGCTGTAGCCAGGTGGGAGTTGGTCTCTTCTCCCAGGCAACCAACAACAGAACTAGGGGACAGAGTCTCAAGTTGTGCCGGGGAAGGTACAGACTGGATGTTAGGACGAAGTTCTTGCCAGAGTGAGTGATTGGCATTGGAATGGACTGCCCAGGGAGGTGGTGGAGTCGCCGTCCCTGGAAGTGTTCAAGAAAAGACTGAATAGGGCACTTAGTGCCATGGTCTGGTTGATTGGATAGGGCTGGGTGCTAGGTTGGACTGGATGAGCTTGGAGGTCTCTTCCAACTTGGTTGGTTCTATGGTCCTATGATACAGAAGCTGCTATGTGGAATCAAGGACCTTACCCCTTCTAGGAGACTCTTGTCCTCTAGATTCTGTGAGTGTTTAAATAGTTGTTAATTTAAATACTAGTTCAGTCTGACCGGGGTAGTTGGGGTTAAAGCTGAACAGTTACTTTTTGTTAATCTTGTATCCATCTGTTCCTCTTCTGGAATCAAGTCAGAAATAGCTCTTCTGACATAAATTTGTACTTAGCCTTAACCTGAGCTGATGTCCCTGGGCAGAACCATTTCAATCAGTCCTAGTGCAGTTTGCCCATCTATGCATTCCTTCTAGAAACAGCTTAATCTGGGCTTCCTCTGCCTCTAGAGAGACATATAAAAGACATTCTGACTTGACTTCAGGTCCTAGATTGTTTGCCAAACTGATTGTTCGCGAAACTGATTGCTGCCAGTGGGAAATTTTAGCAGTTAACAGGAAGTGTGAATCTGTTTATCAGATTTCACAGCCTCCTGAACAAATCCTGATGTTCAAGTCACTCTCAGAGAGATGCTCTATTTCCAAATCCAGGGATGATAGCCCCTCCCTTTCTAATCTTAATTTTTTGTGTTCTGCTTTTGGACTGCATTTCAAATTGCTTGTGATGAAGAAACTTTCACATTATCTCTCTCTTTAAGAGTCCAGTAGTGGTTTTACTTTCTGTCATGCTGCTCATGACTTCCTGCAACCCAGAGAAGTAGGAAGTGTTACTGGTCCCACTTTGTTCAGCGTGAAGCCTGACCTCTCGGTGGTAATGGTATCATTTCTATCAGTGTAACTGATGCTGGTGGTAGTGTTTCCTGCATTTTGTGTTAGCCTGGCTAGATGATGGATAGCTAACAAGGAAGGGAGTGTTTATCTATGCAGCTTTGTTAAGAATGTAAGTAGTACTGGATATCAAATTATGGCTGACTTGTCACACCATGCCTCTTTTGTTAGATTTAAAGAGTCTGGCAAATGATTGGAGAGAGTTACAGATAAGTAAATCGATATGGAGCACAGCAAGCTGCCAGGCAGCCCTCCTTTTCAAATGCCTGGGTAGAAGAGTGACTTCTACTGTGACTGAGACCTGCTGGCAGCTCCACATCCAAAGTCCTGTGCACCCTCTAAAAGATAAGAAACATGTCACTTGACATGTCTCCTTATTGTTCATAAACTTGCTAAAGCTTTAAATTGCAGCTTCAAAGAAGGGAGGTCTGCTGTTTCTCGGTCTTTACGTTAGCTTTTCTCTCTACATAATTAGCTCTATTCTCTGCCCTTTTGCAATTCCTCTATTTTCTCTAATCTTAGCTCCAGGGTTAAAAGGGAGCTCTCTGGAGCATATATCTATAATTAAGGCTTTTTAACCACCGTTACACTGGAGTATGAGCAGCACAGCAGTGTCACTTCAGCAGAAAAGTTGATGGTACTATAGCTGAGCTCTGCTGGCCCAGTCATGGAGTTCCCTCTGATAGTGATTCATGCCTTTCCACCTTGACAAGTTACCATCCTAAGGCTAATGACCATTAATGGCTTTACCTTCTGTAGCTGACAAGAATTAACAAAAATATTCTGCCTGTGATTTTTCTTGACAACAAAGACTGTTAGCTATGGCACACGTGAACTTGTGCCACCAGCATGAGAAAGGGATGAAGTTCCTTACTCGTTCTGGGCATTCTCAGGGGTCTTACAACTACAGTGAACAAAAGCACACTTAGAGGCACTTACTAAACAGTAGAATCATAGAGTAAACCAAGTTGGAAGAGACCTCCAAGATTATCCACTCCAACCTATCACCCAGCTCTAGCCAATCAGCTAGACCATGGCACTAAGTGCCCCATCCAGTCTTTTCTTGAACACCTCCCTGGGCAGCCCATTCCAATGCCAATCACTCTCTCTGCCAACATCTTCCTCCTAACATCCAGCCCAGACCTCCCCTGGCACAACTTGAGACTGTGTCCCCTTGTTCTGTTGCTGGTTGCCTGGGAGAAGAGCCCAACCCCACCTGGCTACAGCCTCTCTTCAGGTAGTTGTAGACAGCAATGAGGTCACCCCTGAGCCTCCTTTTCTGCAGGCTGCACACCCCCAGCTCTCTAAGCCTCTCCTCATAGGTCTTGTGCTCCAATGGTAATGGTTTAAAAATTGCACCCTGTAAAACTTGGTTTCTATTACTATATCATTTGCTTTTCTGTAGTACTGAATCAAACCGAAATCATAAGCAGTGTAAACATATTAAAGGTTGAAAATGGAACCCCTAAATTTAAGCAAGTTGGTGTAACTCCTGTGGGTATTGTGATTCTTTCCTTGTCCAGAAATAGAAAGCAAAGGAAGGGGAGGAAGCTGGAGTCAGCAAAGGCTTGACTGCATAGTGCTACCCAGCCTGCTTGAGAGGTTCACTCTTAGTGTTTATTTGGTGTCTCTGTCTTTCAGTCTCAGCTTTGTATTCATTTTTCAGCTGTAATACTTTTGTCTTCCCAATTAGCACAAGTAGCAGAAAGCTTCCAAAAACTATCTTTCAAAGCAGTGAATACTGGTGTTCTTTCCTGGTAAACTGGGTGTTGCCTCTGCAGCAAGGTAACTAGTTTCTGCTCAGAGTATCTCCCCTCAACATTAATGTTTAGTTCTCTCCTCTATATCGTGTGTGACCTGGCACCTTTCCCTGATGTACCTTTCTGGGTGGTTAGAATCATAGAATCAGTCGAGGTCGGAAGGGACCACAAGCATCATCTACTTCCACCCCCCTGCCATGGGCAGGGACACCCTAACCTACATCAGGCTGGCCAGAACCTCATCCATCCTGGCCTTAAACACCTCCAGGCATGGGGCCTCAACCAGCTCCCTGGGCAACCCATTCCAGCCTCTCACCACTCTCATGCTGAACAACTTCCTCCTCACATCCAGTCTGAACCTCCCCACCTCCAGCTTTGCTCCATTCCCCTTAGTCCTGTCACTCCCTGACAGCCTAAAAAGTCCCTCCCCATCTATTTTGTAGGCCTCCTTCAGATGCTGAAGGGCCACAAGAAGGTCACTTATTATTATGTTGCAGTTCACAAGGTGACTGCTGAGGTGAAACTTGCAAAAGGCATTTCAGAGTGTTTTAAATGCACAGCAACTGCAGCTGTTTGCTGAAATGCTGAGCAGCCAAGGGGTTAAACTTCAACCAAATGCTGAAGGGTGTTGTGCCAGGTACAAATATTTGAACTTGTGTCTTAAACTTGGATGCCTGTAAATGAACTCTCACTTCCTGCTGTAGAGCTGTTTGGTCATAAAAAGAAATGATTTGCGCAATGGTCAGTATGTCTCCTGCAAGAACCTTCTGGATGCATAAAATCTTCCTTCTTGTTTGACTGCTCTCCCTTTCAAAAAAAAAAAAAATCTAATGAGAATGACATTTTAGACTTTGTTAGTCAAAGCCTTGTGATGTTTCAGGGCTCTTAGCTGGAAACACTGTCAGCTGTCCCTCCTACACACGTCTTTGCTTCTGCCCTCCTGAACAACTGTTTTTATAAGACAAAGTTGTTATGAAAAGTTCTGCTCTGCTTGATCTGTGAAGCCTGCAATCCTCTCTGCAATCCTCTGATCAGAGGGCTGGAGCAGCTCTGCTATGAGGACAGGCTGAGAGAGTTGGGGCTCTTCAGCCTGGAGAAGAGAAGGCTTCGAGGAGACCTTAGAGTGGCTTTCCAGTATCTGAAGGGAGCCTACAGGAAGGCTGGGGAGGGACTATTGACAAGGTCTGGGAATGTCAGAACGAGGGGGAATGGGTTTAAGCTGGAGGAGGGGAGATTTAGACTGGATGTTAGGAGGAAGTTCTTTACAGTGAGGGTGGTGAGACACTGGAACAGGTTGCCCAGGGAGGTTGTGGATGCTTCCTCCCTGGAGACGTTTAAGGCCAGGCTGGATGAGGCCTTGAGCAGCCTGCTCTAGTGGGAGGTGTCCCTGCCTGTGGCAGGAAGTTGGAGCTGATGATCCTTGAGGTCCCTTCCAACCTAAACCATTCTATGATTCTATGATTCTCTGCTTCCAGTTGTCTGCAGGCTAAGGTGACTTTCCACAGGAAAGTCATCCTCTTCTCTATTGCTTATGGTTATTCAGAAGATGTAACATTGAAAACCTCTGGTAGCCAGTCTTGTTTTTCCTCTGTGGAAGATCACGTAGGCTTGTCTGTATAAATTACCTTTACTTCTGCTTACATTCATTTGGGAAATTACTTTTAGCTAGTTCATGACACTAGCAAGGAAACAATTTTTCTCCGTGATGGAAAAGAGATTTTTGAGTTGTTTTGGTTTTTTTTCTTCTGTTTTTGTTGTTATTGGTTGGGTTGGGTTTTTTTCTTCTTTTTCATGAGCTTACCTAACATTTCTCAGTCTTCAGATGAAGTCCAAGAAGGAAATTTTCACTGGTAAAGCAAGAGCTGTTGCTGAATAAACAAAACAGGTGAAACAGAGCTTGAGTGTTCTTACTGCTTAGACCAAAGTTTTCAAGGATGTCTTAAAGTGTGATGTTCCTTTGAAAAATAAGAGTCTTTGGTGACTTTGATCTAGGGTATGATACAAAAATAACCACATAACCAGGTCTGGCATCCCATAAGATTTTGTTTGTTTGTTTTTCTCCTTTTTGTATTATTATTTTTAAAGGAGTTAGCAACTCCATCGCTTCTGCTCAGACTGACTTCAATCTTAACTCTTGTTTCCTTGCAAGGGGTTCTGTTTAGAGGCTGCACTTTTCAGCTCGTGTTGAGGAAAAGCAAAATGTATTCCCTCAGTCAAGAAAATCAGAACCCCAAAAGCTGGGTGAATGCAGACAGAACACAGTTGTAAAGGGCTTCAGTTAGGCAAGTAAGATATTTTCTGTAACATTACAGAAGGTCGTTTAAATTTAGCCTGACTGTCAGTTCATGTTAGCCACTACCTAACAGGCTTACTCTGGATCTCAGAAAGAAGTGAACCCTGTGATTATCTCCTCTCTTCTCATTTATCTTCCAGGTGGCCTGTTGCCAGGGTTTAGTGTGTGATAGCCAAGTAATAAGGAATAACTCTTTTTTTTCCCCCCAACTCCTGCGCACATTACTTTTGCTGATCCACCAAAAACACTCTGGACTGGCTCTTCTCTTTAATACTTAGGCTGCAGATTACTGTGTTGGAAATATCTAAAACTCCTTTTTCTGTTGCATGCTGCCCAGTTGTAGGGATTATTTTGCTTTTTGGTGGCTATTTTGGAGTCTGATTCAAGGTGCTAATTTATCCTTGGAAAGAAATATCTCTCTTCAGAAAACCAGCATCTGTTCGCAGGTCTTGTTCACGGCAGCAAAATGACACTGGTACAATTACAGTGTTTGGAATGAGACATATCAAAATTATTTTGCTTGTCTGTTTCTGAGGGCACAGAATCAAGCTGCAAAAAAAAACATCTGCAAGGTGTTGGAAGACCTGGGATTTTGGCACAGGAGCTGGCAGAGGTGTCTGGTCACATGTATAGAGACCAGAGGACTATCCAAGTTATTGTTGTTGCCATTTTCCTGCTCCTGATGATGATTCTTTTTGCAAATGTGGTTCTCTCCCCCTTCTGCCCCAGACTCCTTCTGATCTCCAGATGTGGGCTGTGTGCTCTGCAAATCCAACTTTGGCAGAGTCACACCTACAGCATGTGAAGGTCCTTTCTGCATTGCCCTTGCTTTTGATTGCTGTAGAGTATCTGGGTATAAAAGATAATAGGTTTCCTTTCACTAAAGTTGTGTATTTCCTGCAAGTGGGAACTCAGGCCAGCTGATTTCTGAAGAAGAGTCCTTGGCAAAGCAATTACAAGCTAACAAGAAAGTGCCTCAAACCTCAATCTGTGCCAAGACCCTTTCTTTTCCTTGTATTTTGGCCAGACCTGTTATCAGTGTAAACTAATCCTGGTTACCACAGGTGAAAGGCCTAAGCTCTGGAAACAAGTGATGCCTCGTGGCTTTCCAAGTGCTGATATTTGTATAATAAGAGGCTGCTCCTAGTAGAATGAGAAGCCCTGAACTGATGCACTGAGAAGCCCTGAATTGATGCACATGAGCAGAGAGCACAGGCACTGCCAATAGATTAGTTGGGAATTGCCAGTCGTGTAAATGAAAACTCAAGTATTGGCTTAACCTGAAAATGTTAAATGAAATGTAAAACTACCAATTTCCTCTCTGGCTGTTTGAAAACAATAACAAGTCATCTGAAAAGTTGTTTTAAAAGAATTATTTCTAGAGGCTATGAGTTATCAAGCCTAATGCAGTGGAGTCTATTTTTACAGTCCTTGAAAACAAAACCTGACAGTCCATATTTGCCAGCACTTATATTGCTCTGGTGACAGTGCTTCTTTTTAAAGCATGCCAGAGGAAATGCTCTGTGTTGGAGCATATGTCAGTGATTAGTGGGGCCAGTGCTGCAGGATGAAGTGGGAGAAATATGATGCTGTGTAGCAAAAGCTGAATGGACAGAACATGAGAAATGTAGTGGTTTATGGATTGGGTTTACAGTAGGGCTGGAGGATGGTTATTTTTAGGCGTGCCTGCGTGTCACTGACATGCTGCTTTCCAAACCAGGGGAGGCTTTGCTGAGAGAACTGCCACCTTTTTCTGTATGATTCCCTTCCTTTCTTCGTTCAGCCCTTTAAATCTATCCTGGTTTATGCAGTGAAGGTATTTGTGTGCTTTGGGTATGCCCGAGTGAACTGAAAGCCCTAGGAAAGCCCTTTGTTACCCAACTCTTTTTGTGGATTTAGGCTGAAAAGCATTTGAGGGCTCAGGTAGTGAATGATCCTCAGCAGCCAGCCCATCCCTGTAGGTCCAGGATTCTTGCTAGACAAGCCCCTTGCGTGCATTGCTCATGTTTTCCTTCTAAGTAGCTGTAGCCATCTCATCCTACTCCCTGCAGCCATTCTTACCACTGACCATCTCTTGGCAACAGCGCTGAGTTCAGACCCAAATACTGCATGAGCCCTGTGGGACTCCAGGTACTTAGTATTCAAAGCCCTGGAGCGGAGAGGAAGATGGTGCCTTGCTACCCTACCACAGGGATCCTTGTCTGCCTCTCAAGAGCTGCAGTGCAGTAGTTACAGTGTTCTATTAACTTTGCATCCCTGCTTTTACCACACACAAGAAGAAACCCAGACAAATATCTCCTGATCTGCTTGAGAGGAACAGCTCAGGCACCAAAGCAGGTAAAGAAGTGTAGGGTTGATTCTTGCATGATATAGAGGCCACCTTGTATGTAAGGGCTCTGTACCTGAGACCTGGAGCAATCAGAGGTCAAAAGCCACTTGTTACCCATCTTTCTTTTTGTTTTAGGTTTGATACTGAAGGTCCCTACAGACCTTACTCAAGGCTATAGACTCCACTGTGGAAATCACAAAGCTGGAAGTTCAGCTGCAAGATACATGGCATTGCAATATCCAAGTGTCTTGTAGATTTAGCCCTTGACACCACAGATGTAGTCATCACTCAAGTGCTATAAAAGATGGTCCCCTGCCTTATCCCATTCTTTATAGCCTGTCAGTTATGTTGGAGTCTGCCAAAAAAATTTTGTGTTCAATATAAATGGGAGCAAAATGAAAATGCCCTGCTCCCTTTATCACAGTTGATGTCTCTATTTGAACTTTGCCAGTATTTGCTTATGAAATCTGCTTGTTTTCCCCTCTGAAATCTTTTTTTTTTTGCCAGAGCAGCTCAGCACAGCTTGGATTAAGGGAAGTCACAAGAGATTAGAGAATCCCTGAAAGCTAGAAAAAGAGTGTATTGGGTTGCTGCATAGCATTACCTGGTTCAAATAAAACTTCTCATTCAGTGCTGTTTTTTTGTTGAGTAGACATTTGACTATTAATATTGAAAGCAATAAGGCAGAAAGCCAAGTTATTTCCAATTAAAGTTAATTAAGTTATGGAATAATTGTCTTGAGCTCACTATGGCTTTGACTTACCTGTCTTGCCCTTTTCTGTAGGGTTTTCTTCCCCCCCCCCAGTTAAGAATGTTTTAAAGCTGTTTAAGGTCTGATTTTTTGCTAGCCTGTAAAGTTCTTGCTTTTGAGTAACTCTTGGGAAAAAACAGAATTAAATTCTTTGGGCCCTTCAGAGAAAAGCAGTGGCTTCATGAGGATTGATTTGTGTTTCTATAGCATGCAGGAGGCCCAGTTGGAAATCTACAAGGAGAAAGTAAAACCCCCAAAGGAAGACTGCTCCCCATAAAGCAATATCAGCTGAAAGTATATTTATCTTCCTTCCCTAAAGTTGCTCTATAGAGAATGCCTTAAAAATTAGACTGTTTGCTGGTATTTGTACTGGGAAAAAGCAGCTTCTCAGCAGTGCAATAATTTGCCTTTTTTTCCCTACTATGTCACAAGTACTGCACAGCTTTCTGAAGGGGACAGCTGGATTTTCACCAGTGGCTGAATCCAGTGTTTAATGATCTTGGACATTTTCAGTCTTCTCATGCGTGGTGTCTCTCTAGGTTCTGTAATTGCTTTGTACTTGAATCTGTTGACCCAGACATGAGATTTCTGGATCCAGTTTCACCTTCTTTTGTTTGTCAGAGCTGTGAAAGGTTCTGATTTTTGATTATTTTTAATCTCTGATACTTTACAACTGCTAAAGGTCTAAACATTTAAGAGGAGCACCAGCTTACCTCATTTGTGAGTCACACCTTCACAATAACAGGATGTCTTCGGCATCACTGAAGCTGGATCCATTAGTAATGGGTTCACCTGGGGTTTTGGCTGTGTTCACAGATACAGTCTGGGTTATTTTAGCAGAAATATGTGTACAAGTGGCTCTCTGAAAGGCTGCTGTTCCTGAGTAGCAAAGGAAAGGCAATGGCTCTGGCTGATCAGCAGTGAGGCACGGTGTTCATCCTTCCTCTTCTGATGGAAGGCTGTTGGAAAACTAGCTGTGTCTCTTGCTTGTGGAGTGTTAGGATGCACTGTTATGTAGGCTTGTTCATCGACTCCAGCAGTCTCCTCTGTACAGGAGGTGGAAAAGAATACCAAAGAAAACTTTCTTTCATCCTACTTATAAACCTTGTCAGCTTAACATGAATGATTTTGGGCATGTGTTCAGTGCTGCTGGATTATGCAGTTAGGATCCTGTTCTGGCTGCAAGAACAATGCATAACACATCACAATTGAGTGTGTGTGCAATGTGTTCTTGGTTCCACAGTGTGTGCAGTCAGCAAGTAGGGTCAAGAATTAAAGAGGTGAGTTTGTGCACCTGGATCTTGTTTGAAATCACAGGGTACAGAGCTTCTAAAGCCTCTAAAAACTCTCAGCAGCTGCTTAAAAGGAGCAGCTGTTTGGCAGAGAAGACCCTGAAAGCTGCTTGGTTATGGAGTACCCTTAAAATTTAATGAAATATATGTAATCCAACATTTTAATTGCATGTCTGGACTTAGGAATTTAATGTCGACATCAGCAATTATGCTTAGCAGCTAATGGGGCTAAACTGTGTGAAAATGAATCTCCTCCAAAAACTCTAACCTTAAGACATACTAACACTTGAGAAAGCAAGGAGGGAGAGGAAGCAGTTGCAAAAACATCACCTGGTTTCTTGAAGCTCCTCAAGATTTAAGTGTCCTTTGTGGTTCAAAGCAAACTTGACTTTAGCTCACATTATGAAAATTGCCTCCTTACTAGGCTGCAGAATATCTTGGACAGCTTATGTAGATCTCCTTACCATGATCTGCAGCAAAATGGTGGATGTGTTAAAGAATGCTCTTTAGCTAAAGACCTGCAGAGCTGCTTTCCAGAAGGATATATTGTACCACAACCTGTAGCCATAAATGCTGACTTGGGTCCCTGGAACACTGAATGTTTGAGAAGTGGCACAGTTTGCAACAGGAGCTAGTCTAGAGTTTAGCCACATTCCTGCTATGTAATCTTGTACCATCACTTCAGTCAGTCCTGCAATATTACAAACGTTGGTGGGTTTGCTGCTGGCTGCTTCTTACCAATGCTGCCTTTGAGAGGTGACAGTAAGAGAACACCATGAATGTTGCTGAACCTTTCATCCTCTAACTGCTGCACATGGGATTGGTGGCAGTTGAAAAGGGTAGGCAAGGACAGATGTGTTATTCCTTGGATAGTCAAACTGTTACAGTTAGTCTCTTGCACTTCAGCTTATATCCAGTCTGAAATGAGTGCTACTTTAGTGGTTCTTGCTCTTCATGGTGGTTTACGCTCAAGCCCAACACAGGACGGTAAGAGAACTGATGTAGTTCTCACCAGTTGCGTATTTACTGACCTTGGGAGAGTCACTAACTGCACTCCTTTCTAACTGCATAGTGGGAATGAGGCAGAATGCACTTCTCTGGAGCACTGGACTTCAAGAAGAGGAACTAAAATGCCTATTTCTTCACCTTGTCCTCAGACAACATCCCAAACCCAGCTGACAGAATGGGCAGCATTGGGCAAAACACTTGGCACCGACTGTAGCAAGGCTGGCAATTTTGCAGTAGTAGACAGCTGGCATCCCATGGATCTGACACAGCATTTGACATAACTACTAATCTCTGTTAACAGACTGCCTGAGTGGCCTTAATTTTTCATTGTGGAGTCAAAAAGGTGGATGTTTTAAGCCTGTGAATGTGTGCTGCTAAGGCACCCACCCACCTCAAAGGTGGGAACCGTGTTCTGGTGCAGCAGGTTAATGCGCAGTTGGTGCTGGAAGTGCTCGCGCTAAAGCGGTGGCCTTGGTGGTGATGGATTGCACATCCTCTCTTGCTTTCATGAGTCAAAATAGCTCTGCTTTCTCTGGTGGTGTGCAGCTTGAGATTGAAAGAAAACATCTATTGTGTAATCGATTTCCTTTTGTGTAATCGATTTTCTTTTGTGTGTATCTAACAGAAACTAAATGTTAAGGTGTTCTGGTACCTTGCAGTGTAATGTACTATCTAGGCACAGAGTGGCATCATTTGGATGGGCAGCTTTCAGAAAGGAAGAAAGGTGTCTCTGCTGTGGCTTTTGCTGCTCCAGCTGGAGAGCAGCCCTGAGGAGAAGGACCTGGGGGTCTGGGTCGACGAGAAGCTCAACATGAGCCGGCAGTGTGCACATGCAGCCCAGACAGCCAACCGAGTGCTAGGCTGCATCAAGAGAAGTGTGGCCAGCAGGGCAAGGGAGGTGATTCTCCCCCTTTACTCTGCTCTCGTCAGACCCCACCTGGAGTACTGTGTGCAGTTCTGGAGCCCCCAATACAAGAAGGACATGGAACTGCTGGAGCGGGTCCAAAGGAGAGCCACGAAGATGATCAGAGGGCTGGAGCACCTCTGCTATGAGGACAGGCTGAGAGAGTTGGGGTTGGGGCTCTTCAGCCTGGAGAGGAGAAGGCTTCGAGGAGACCTTATAGTGGCCTTCCAGTATTTGAAGGGAGCCTACAGGAAAGCTGGGGAGGGACTATTTACACGGTCTAGTAATGTTAGGACGAGGGGGAATGGGTTTAAGCTGGAAGAGGGGAAATTTAGACTGGATGTTAGGAGGAAGTTCTTTACAGTGAGGGTGGTAAGGCACTGGAATGGGTTGCCCAGGGAGGTTGTGGATGCTTCCTCCCTGGAGGTGTTTAAGGTCAGGCTGGATGAGGCCTTGGGCGAGCTGCTCTAGTGGGAGGTGTCCCTGCCTGTGGCAGGGGGTTGGAGCTGGATGATCCTTGAGGTCCCTTCCAACCTAAAACATTCTATGATTCTATGATTCTATGATCTTTGAGCTTCTATTGCTAGGAGGAGACCTGTTGTACTTCACAAAGGTTATAGTTGAAAGAAGTTACAAAACAGCATCTCAGCAGGGTTTAATCTCCTCAAAATAATCTCTTGGGAGCTGCATGTACTTGATAAACCTTTCAAGGCATAAGCCTTCTCTAAAGAGTAAAGGAAAGTTCAATGGTATCCAGACAAAGACCCTTTGGCCACCTGGACTTAGGTGCTGCTCCTGGCTTATGGGTAAGGAAGTGCTGTCTGAGCTGCGGATATAAGGTGCTATGCAACGTATTTTAATGGCACTTAAGCTGCCCTGACCTAATTCACTTGCTTTTTTACCCAGCCATGGATTAACAGTGGCTTGCTACTGTAAAAGCAAGCAGCAGTTAATTCTTGAAAGTCAAGTCCTGCATGACTGCCATTTGGGTGATGCAATCTTTTTGGAGGAAAAAGCAAATTCCTCAAATGAAGATGGTAACAGACAGGGCTGGGTGATCCTGGTGCCAAATACTGACACCAGCAGACTGCATGTTAGCATGTTGGATGAAGCTGGCCGCTTCTAACTGCTGCTTTCCTTCTCTAAGTCATGACTGATCTCAGCAGTTAGCCAGAGCAGGCTTCCTTGGAGGCCTTAAGACATTCCACAGGATTCCAGATTGTTCTGAAAATACTTTCTAAATGCTGTCTTAATTAAAGATTTCTTTAAGTCAGAATTAAGTTATTAAAATGTTCCAGGCACTTCGTAGAAGTCTTTGAAAGCTGACTGTGCATTCCTTGCAAAGCTGACCTACTGCCTGTTGTGGGTTACAGAGTAATACTGTGCTGCCTCTGGGTTACAGATAAGTTCCATTTTTTTTGTTTCAATTATTTTAGTTTCATTTTTTTTTCTTTCTTCATTTCATTATTTTTTGTTTCCTTTTTTGTTTCTTTTTTCTTTCATTATTTTTGTTTTGTTTCATTTGTTTGTTTCTTTTTTGTTTCATTTTTTGTTTCTTTTTTGTTTCATTTTTTGTTTCTTTTTTGTTTCATTTTTTGTTTCTTTTTTGTTTCATTTTTTGTTTCTTTTTGTTTCTTTTTGTTTCATTTTTTTAATTTTTAATCCAATTTTTACCATTTTTGATTCAATTTTTTGTTTGTCCTTTTTTCTAGTTTCCACTCTCTTTCTCTTTCTAGTTTCCACTCTCTTTCTTTCTAGTTTCCACTCTTTCTTTCTAGTTTCCACTCTTTTTAGTTTCAATTTTTGTTTCTTTTTTTGTTTCAATTTTTTTTCAGTTTCAATTTTTTATTTAGATTGTTTTTTGGTTCCAATTGTTTTTTTAGTTCCAATTGTCTTTTCTTGCAGTTTGCCCTTTTTTTGTGTGTGCTTGAACTGACACTGTCATTGAGTCACTCTTCAGGATTTTGCAGTTGTGCAGTTATGGTTCTTTAGCAGTAAAGGGAAAAAAAATGTCAGAATGTTCCTGGGAGGGAAGATAATCCCTGGATCTGTCAGACTAGATAGTGCTGCCTGAGCCTTAACAGCCATCTAAAATGCTTTGTTTTGTTTTTCAGGACCCACAGTCACTTCTAAATATTGGGTGATCAGATGTGATGGGCTTTGGACTTCACAGAAAAATTGTGTTGTATGGAGTTGTTGGCAGCTCACAGCACTGTGGTACTGCAAGTATTTCGTTCACTGGTTAGGTGATTTGAAGCTAACAAGTGCTTAAGAGATGTGTCTTTAAAGGCAGATTGCACTATCCCATGTTGTCTCTCCTGAGGTCTGTGAGAAGAGGTGATTCTCTGTCATCAAACTGGTGCCTTAAACTCAGGTTGCGCCTACTGACATGGATTGGGTGCTGTAGGTTTTGGGGTCTAATTAGGGTCTTAGGATTTTAAATGCACTCCACAACTAGCTATGTTCTGTGTACCATAACTGAAAAGGCTAGGTGTTGGAAAGAAGTTCATTTCTGTAACAATAAAGCAGAGGGTTTTTGTCTTAAAAGATGTGTTTGTAAGAGAGCTCTGGCTCTGTTCTCTTCCCAAAGCCATGATCTGCATAGCTTATGTTCTGCCTTCCATTTTGCAGGTAGTTTGGAGGAGCTAGTGGCTTCAGTAGCATTGTCACCTTTTCCTGGTGAGAGCAGAGTTAACTTGTACAGCAGATTATATTTAACCTCTCCTCTCCTCATAGAATCAACCAGGTTGGAAGAGACCTCCAAGATCATCCAGTCCAACCTAGCACCCAGCCCTATCCAGTCAACCAGACCATGGCACTAAGTGCCTCATCCAGGCTTTGCTTGAACACCTCCAGGGATGGTGACTCCACCACCTCCCTGGGCAGCCCATTCCAATGCCAATCACTCTCTGTGAAGAATTTCCTCCTAACATCCAGCCTACACTTTCCCTGGCACAACTTGAGACTGTGTCCCCTTGTTCTATTGCCGGTTGTCTGGGAGAAGAGACCAACTCCTACCTGGCTACAGCCTCCCTTCAGGTAGCTGTAGACAGCAATGAGCTCTGCCCTGAGCCTCCTCTTCTCCAGGCTAAACAACCCCAGCTCCCTCAGCCTCTCCTCTCCTCAACTGGTGTCAGGAAAATTCAGCTGCTGATTGCATGATGAAGTCAGTGCAGAGAGGCATTTCTCAGTTTGCAGTTGGTCTTTGACATTTTGCTGCTTGCTTCTATGAAGTTGGAAAAGATTTCAACCAAAACAAAACTAAAATCAGAGCCTTGTCAGTTTATGTTGCTTCTGCTGGGACACAGGAGCAGCTGTGAAGCTGCTTATCAAGTTGATGTTCAGATTCTGACTGGAAATTGCAGGAGCATGTCAGCCTAGAACTCAGCCCCAGAACAAATGTGTGGTTATAGAGAGCACTATTATCCTGTACATCATCCCAGATTTTCTTTACCCTAAGTGAAATGTCAATTGTTTTCTATTTGCTTTGTAATCTTCTGATGTATCAAAAGCCCTGTAATTACCTATCCTTATTAAAGCTTCTGCAGTGGGAATGGATGAGTGTCTCTCTATATTTGCTGTGCAATTACTGTTAAGTAACAGGAAAGCCTTGTAAGTGGTCAGTCAGCAAAAGCATTACTGGAAAACTACGTGGCTATTGAGCACTTAAAAGCTGAAGACAAATTTTCAAGTGTCTTTGTGTTCTGAAAGAAGGAGGGGAGGCAATTCTTAGGCACTTTACACTGAGATCAGAGACTAAGCAGTGATGACAATAAGCAGGGGACATAATCTGTGGGTCTGAGAAAAACATTTCTTTGCTGAAAGAACAAAGCGTGACAGGGTTGGTTATCTCCTTGAAGTTTCCCAGGAGATATGAACCCAAAATGTGTTGTGCTTGGCCTCTTCCATCACTGTACTAGATGATTTCTTTCATAAAACATCTTGCCCAGAGAGGTCAGTTTTCTGTCTTCTTTTCCTGCTCTGTTCTTAAAAGTGGTTTGCAGATTTGTTTGTGAGAGGTGGCTCCTCCAGAGCAGCATAGATCAGAAGAGGTTTATTGCTGCTTGCATTAAAAAGACAAGGCACTAATGTAATTGTGACAGCTGCTTCTCTATCACCCACAAAACAACATGGTTAGATGACTGTATTGGTTGGACTCTGATCTTTGAGAGAGTGATTGGCATTGGAATGGGCTGCCCAGGGAGGTGGTGGAATTGCCATCCCTGGAGGTGTTCAAGAAAAGCCTGGATGAGGCACTTAGTGCCATGGTCTGGTTGATTGGGCAGGGCTGGGTGCTAGGTTGGACTGGATGATCTTGGAGGTCTCTTCCAACCTGGTTGATTCTATGGTTCTGTGATCATGAAGGTCTTTTCCAACCAAAAGAATTCTATCACGTGTTGGGAAGGTGTGGTAGAGGAAGGTTTACATCCTTTTTGGACCGCTTCCGAAGCACATTGTGTGTTTATCAAGATGATTTCCTCTGGATATCATTCAGAGTTCGTTCTCTCACTCTGGATCTGAACTGTGGGCTGTCCTTAGGGGTGTGAGGCTCTTTGCTCACAGGCCACAATCAACTGCTATTTGTTTTGAGATGGATAGACTTGCATGCCTGTTGGTCAAGTTTCAGTTGGCTTCAACCTTTCCATACAGGAATGCCTCTTCAGGCTGTAGGCACAGCCTTTCTGGAGTTATCTCTCAAGCTACAGCTGTGGAAGGGTTTTTTTTTATACAGTAATTTAGCCTGAACAAAGGCAAAGTTAGACAAAGTATACTGAGCTGGTGGCAGCTGAAGGTGTGTGTAGAAGCACTCCCTAAAGGAAGGGAGAGGCTTTCCAGAGTGCCCTATCAGCAGCCGGTTGTGTGCAACTATTTGCATTGCAACTGTGTGCAATGCAACTTTGCCCCTGTTGTATTGCTGAAGTGATTCCACAGCACTCTAAGTCTCAGCTATACCCTGTGAGGTTTGTATACCTTATATCTTTGCTGATTCATAAAGCTCAGGAACCTTTGGAGCAGGAAAACATTTATCACCTTGTTTGAATCACTTTTATTCAGGGGGGAATGGAAGACCTGGGTCAAAACTGAGTCCCTGATTCGATTAAAATCGCTGCTTGGCATTCACTTCATTTGGAGCAGTAAGCCACTAATTATTTTCGGTGGAGATAAGTTGAAAAGCCACAAAGTAAAGGACTCAGGAAGGGATGTTATTGTGTGCACCTGTAATGCTGACTACCTGATGAAACAATTGCAGGAAACTTATTTTTGGGGGAGAAGTGAGGGGAAGTATTCCAGGCATGGCACTTGACAGTAAATTCTAGAGGCTGACATCTCTTCCCAGAAAGATTTTGGGTGTTTGACTGATAACAGTCAAAACCAGCTGGACTGTGGGAGTTTAAAAAGGGTGTGCTTTTAAAAAGCCCAATAATTCCAATTAGTAGAATTCAGTTCATTGAGGTTTAAAAAATTAATAGTGAGTTACCTTGTAAAATATAGATCACTTGAGACTGAACTGAGAGCAGGCATATGGGTTTGATTTTATGTTTCCCTTCAAATGCTGGCACAGTACTGAGACCAGACAACTTTATTTTCCTGATGCATTAGAACCAGCTGCAGATGTTTTAGACATTTTTGCTTCTAAAAGGGATTTGACAAATGTCTCCTGGAAGGCAGCAGCTCTCTAAATATTACATGCAGTGTATTCTGAGGAAATGTTGAAAAGTAAAGTTACAGGAATTAAAAGTTCAGTGTCTCAGTCAAGAAAACTTAGTTTATGCCCTTGTCTGGGGATTTGCTGGCTGAGAAGGTTCTTTTCTCAGGCCCACGCAGATGTGAGTCAGGACACACTTAGAGACTGGAACAAACACTGCCACAGATGGCCTTGCCCAGGATGTTACCCACTGGCCCTCTATTGCTAATACTGAAAGGTGGACACTTGCCTAGAAAGGTACTTCAAGATATAGCTAAAGGCTGAACTGAACTATGTAATGGGTACACAGCTTGTTAGCATTCAGGGAGGGGGAAATGAACGTATGGAAGCATTGTTTGATGCGTCAGTGACAAAAGCACAGCCCTCTGCTGCAGAAAGTACTGTGATATTTCAATTACTGTGCTCAGGATTAACATAGAGACCTTTACTAAGTGAAGGTCTTTTTGTCTTTGCTGCAGAGCTTTGTATTGAAGGCTCACCCAAAAGAGCATCTTTGTACATATATGGGATACAAAATGTTGCTTGCTTGTTGAGATGTATGGCTTTGGGGTGGAGAAGGACTCTGTGATTATTGACATGGGAACTGCATCACATGTCCTTTATTTCCAGGATTCAGGCAGCTTGATCCATCACTGCATAAACTATTCACTCATTTTGTCCATAGCCTGAGAGGAGCTGGGGAAAATATCTGTGCTTCACTGTAGACATCTCATTATAACATGATTCAGTATGCAGCACCCTGAGCTCTCAGTCAGGTCAGTACAGGAGAAGAGAAAGGCGAGACAGGAGCCATCCTGCAAGGACAAGCTGAGTGCATGAAGGCTGAATGCTCAGAATTAGGTAGTGGAAATACCCTCTCAGGCAGGGCTGTGCCAAACAGGCCGTAGGTGGGATAAGGATTGGGTGTACGTTAGCAGTCTCTCAATCAATGCTTGTCCTAGTTGTTTGAAATTGCTGTGGGCTTTGCCAAAAATCTGAGTTTTAAAGGAAAATGGGGATTGCTTAAGTGTTACCAGCAACTTTTTGTGCAATCATTTTGTTTCAAGTTTCAGAGTAAGAGATGTTCCTTTATATATAAAAGGTTAACAATGCATCCAATTAGTACCACCCAGGGTAACCGAAGGGAATCTCCTGGCCCGTCTATGTTACCCCTAAAGAGCCTTCCTCCAGCTTCAGACCAGTTTAAATCTAAGCCAGCTTTTGCCCTTTGAAATCCCTGCAGTCTGCCTGGCACTGGGGAGCAATTCCAAGAGAAGATTAGAGATGGCAAGGCTCAATGGGTAACTACTTGAGCAGGGACCTGCATGCTTTGCTTGAAGGGACATGGCGCAGTGCCCTGCAGCAGGGAGCCGAAGCAAGCAAAATGCAAGTCTAATGATTTGGATTTTGCTACTTCACATTAGTGTTTAAAACTGCTTAGATATAATCCTCCTAGCAAATCTCTCCCTGCTTTGAGGTGGTGAACATTCACTGCTGCACACTGATTTTTAAGTATGAACTAGTTATACTGAATTCTTGTGCAGCTGAACAAAGGCTCTCACTGATGCCTGGCAAAGAGGAGAAGTTTTCATGTTTGATTCTGTTTGTACAGGAGCATAAAATGGTTCTTTGTGTCATTGTGCTATAACAAATGAAACATTCAGCCAGAGGTTTGGGTTTGATACTTGCCAGTTGTGCAGTGGCTCTGGAATTGTGTATATATCAAATACCTGCTGGGGAGGGCTGTGGAGGAGTGTGTAATTCTGCTAAGTTGCTGTAGAGCTGCTGGTTGCATGTGTTTAGTTGGACTCGTTTTCATGTCTTACAAATTACTGTTAAGAGAGTTTACATTGAAGGTTGCTGTTCATGAGGTGATTTTTATTTAGTGGTTGCTTAAGCCACAATAAAGTGTTTGGGTTTTTTTTTTTCCTTCACTCACCCAGGATGTTTCCATTGTCTCTAGAGCTTGCTCTGGTTTCTTGCCATGACTTCATCAGAAAAGAAGTCTTGGAAGATAATATGTACCCCTCAGCTACAGCTATCTTAATGTACTTAGGCTCAGAGGTCCCTTCTCTCCACTGTGTAGGGAACCCAAAGTCCTTGCATTTCTGATTAAAAGACAAGCCACATCTCATTTTCTGGAACATCAATCACAAGCAAGCAGTATTTTTATGCAGCAGATTGATCTGAATACTTGGAAATCTGTAGCAGCTATGAACTTTGGCTTGCATCTTCTTACAGGCAAAGGAAAGTGATCCTACTTCTAATGGAAACTAGCATAAAGTTGGCTTCTATTTAAGTCAAAGGGATTTGAGGTGGTTTCTTGTCCCTGTGCTTTAAGTGGAATATCTTGGCTAGTCCAAAACAACTGCTACTTTTGGAAAATGCAGTTAAAAGAATTTTGGAGGTTGAAGTGTTTGATTTTTTTCCCCCCACATCACCACCATGTGCTATAGTTTCTTCATACTTTCCCTTCTTGGGTGAAGTGTCTTACTGTAGTGAGAGCTGCTGTGTAAGTCATTGTGGACAGCAGTTACTGAGGATAGAGGATTAAGTGATGAAGGCTTTTAACTACAGGAGTATTTTTTTGTGTGCAGTGATTTTTCTGAAGCTTACAAAGATGACTTAAATAGAACAGTGTTGTTCTGGAGTCATTTAATCAGGATCTTCCTTAACTGTCACCAACATTAAAATATTAACATGGACTTGATGCAGTCTTGAAATCTAAAGCAAGGACCTTTTGAAGATTTTAGATGCAGAAAGTGGTTTAAATTGCAGCAGCCAATTAGATTCAACTGTTTGGAGATGTTAAAGATAGCTGCACTAGGCAGCCCAAGACATGTTGCATTCCTACTCTAGGAAACATTTATTGATTCTCTTAAGGCTGACCCAGAGGTTTCCCTTCTGTTTTTACAGAAGCAGCTTCATGCTTCAGAAGGTTTTTAACCTCTTTGGTTCAATCAACCTGAAAGTTGGGGGGGAATGGAGACAGATACATATACGTTGCTATATATAAGGGAGTATGAAGGTGTCAATTTGTTTGTGAGCGGAAGAGATAGCAGGAAGAACAGTAAATTACTTGCCTGAATATGCTTTCCTGCCTGATGAATAATGATCCAGTATCCAAAGTGTGTATTAAGAGGGCTTTGACACAAGCTGTCTCACTAATCAAGGCAATTAGATGCTCTTGCTCCCATTTTGCAGATTACTTCCCTCTCTATGGTGCAGGTATAGCTCTGGATGGGGACCTCTTGTGAACTAGATCAATGAACTGGATTTGAAACAAGAAAAAAAGCCTTTTTAATTGAGCTTTCCTCCCAAGGATGATGAGTGTGGAGGAGCAGTGGAATTCTGCAAACTGTTTGTGCTGGGCTGTGTAGAGGAAGGTGACAGTTGTCTCACCTGTGCAAAGCATCTGTAAGGATTGACTTCAGACCATGGACAAAAGCATCAGGATTTATCTATCCAAGATTAGTTTTACCTCTAAGCACATAGCAGTCGTGAGTTTGGTTTGTTACATGGATTAGAAAGTAATTCCACTGAATTGCATATATTAAACATCTTAATTCTTACTTTTTGGCAAGATTGACATCCCATTACAGTAAGTGTTATGGTCCTTCTTCCTAATGTAATTGGTGAAAATCCAGTCCCATGTAGGCTGCAGCTGAGCAGCTGTCCTAAATGGGATTACTGAAACTATGACATTTATCCCAGCTCTTTACTTTTATAATTCATAATAGCCAACTACTCTGGCTTATGCTGTTTAGGGTGGTGAACTTGTCTTGCCTCTTTGCACAGTGGTGGATTTATGGAAATACATAAATATTTCCTCATCCTGGAGCATCATATGAACACTTAAATCTTGAAGTCTCTTTGCTTGTGACTTCAAGTTTGCAAGAGATGTTCTCAGAAGTCAAAAAACCTGATTCCCTTAATGTGCAGCCCCTGGAGTACTTTTTAACATAGGGCATAGGAAGATAGATGTAGTTGAAGGCATCTGTGAAGCAACACTAAGAGAAGTGAAAACTTGAAAGGGTTGAAAATATTTCATTGCTTTGTATGCATGTTGAAGTGAATTGAATCATAGAATCAACCAAGTTGGAAGAGACCTCCAAGATCACCCAGCCCTGCCCAATCAACTAGACCATGGCACTAAGTGCCTCATCCGATCTCTTTTTGAACACCTCCAGGGACAGCGACTCCACCACCTCCCTGGGCAGCCCATTCCAATGCCAATCACTCTGCCAACAACTTCTCACATCCAGCCTAGACCTCCCCTGGCACAACCTGAGACTGTGTCCCCTTGTTCTGTTGCTGGTTGCCTGGCAGAAGAGACCAACCC
>WAAF01003046.1:402897-604038 GCA_013400475.1 Tricholaema leucomelas
CTATCTACCAGCACCCCGAGCTCCCTCTCTGCCTGGCTGCTCTCAGCAACTCTGTCCCCAGCCTGAGATGCATCTGAAAGGCCACTCATGTTGGCAATTTGCTACACAATTCCAAAGGTGACTTACAGTATGTGTTAGATATAAATTATGAAGTGATCTGAGTCCATATTCAGTGTGCATCTTTTAATAGCATAAAATTATTCAAAGTTGAATTTTCTTAGCATTAAGGGCCTGGCATATTTATGATTCCCTTGCCTTTCCAGCAAAGGTGGTAGCATTTTCCTTGTGTTTTCAGGAGGCAGTTGCCTTTTTTCCTATTTCCTTAGAAGTGTAGCCTGTGTCCCAATGATCTTGCATGTGCCCCCTTCCAAAACTAGACCTGTGTGTCTCTAATGGATTTAGTTTGGGATTCAAATTCTTGGGTAAAAAAAGCAAGCTTGCCATGTAGCATCATGTTCCATGATCTTGTGGGGAGACACTGCTTACAGGTTTACATGTGGTTGACTGATTTGAGCTAAATAATCTGCCTACTTACTGCAGCTAATTTAGGCAAACAGTGTGGTGCTTGGCTTTTCTTCCTCCTGAATTTCAACAACGAGCCTTCCTCTTGCAGTTCCACTTGTACTTAAAAAGCCATCTTTCTTAACACAACCTTTATCTCCCATGGATCCTCTCCTTAAGGCTAGCACTGCAGAGATGATAGTTTCCACAAGAGGTTAGTTGATTGAATAGTGGTGACAAATTATTGCTACTTGAAAGCAGTTGCTGTTGTCTTCAATTTTACAGCGCCAGGTTACTCTGTCTTATGTAAGTGCCAAAACTCTCCAGCTCCCTTTTGCAGAGGTCATTAGATGTGGCTCACCTGTAAATGTGTCATCCCCATCTGTCCTCTCCTTTACAGAGAGGTGAACAGATGTTTCTACCTGTGCTTCAGGCACTTGCTGCAGGAGATGGCCACCAGGCTGTCAAAAGCAATCTTTATGGGCAGGCTGGTCTTTCACAAGGAGATGTGTTTACAGAGCATGAAATTAACATTTTTGCACAGAGGCAAATAATTGCTTACAATGGAGACTTTAGTAGCAGATTTGAAGCTTGGATGATTATTAGTAAGGTCAGGTGGAGCACATAGTGCTGTCCACCTCCTGAGCAAAGTCACTCAGAACTTTTTAGCCATTCATTTATGCTGAAAGGGTTTGAGATGTTGTAATGTTCACGCCTTGAGCTTGTCACTTTTGATAAAAGCTTGTAGTAGGCTGTGTTGCTCTATCTGGTATGGTTCCTTCAAAATCATAATGGAATGGGAAACTGGTTTTTTGATGTGCAGAAAAAGGAGGGAACCCTCATTCCTATTATCTTTGTCTTGAATTATTATCTGGTAGTACTCTGGCAATGGTAGGGTTGAGGGTTTACACGAAGTGCCTGTGAAAGAGGCTGTTGTCATGAGCAGAAGGGTTCTCTGTGAAATCTTTCCACACTCAGGAGATGGGTCTAAAGGGCCAATAGGTTTTGGGTAGCACTGGCTGCCCTATGCTGCTCTGGGTAATGCCCTCATTCATCAGGTCAAGCCTTTTGCTTGAGCAGCAATGAAAAACTGTTTCTAAAGAAGGGATATTGGCAAAATTAATCAGATTGATTCTTCACTTATGACACAGATCAAGTCTCAAACCTCAGTATTCTATGATAATAAGACCAGTTCATCATCACTAATTGCATCTCTTCTTTCCTAGCTTCCTCAGCCTGCTTACTCCAAGGTGACTTCCCCCCTCAACAGATGTGTGTCTAGCAGAACATTTTAAAACCACAGTGCTTGATGTAGATGAAGTTTTCATAAAAGAAATTTACAAGTGAGCAGAAAGCAGCAGACAAACATAGCTTAGCCTAAGTGAGGGAGCCCAGCCAGCACCCGTGGGTGGTGTCAGACTGACCATCAAGAGTATCCCTACCTAACCGGGGGGCCACCAGGCCCCCCGGCCTTTGAGATCACCTCCACCATTCACCCGGTGCACACCATGGGGACTCACCAGTAATGATGGGAGGAGGATCCCTCTGCCCAGATGGGCAAGCTTGGGGCTTGCCTTTCCTGGGGCTGATTAAATAGGGGAGCAAGCAGGGAGGGCAAAGTGGCCACACCTGGGGTAGGAGGAGACTCCAACAGCACCCAGGTGCTCCTGGTTTGGGAGAAAAGGGGAAAATGCAGTGGGGGGGGGAAAGGGGCAGGTATGGTGGAAAAGCGGAGGTGGTGCTGAAAGAGGGGAGATTGAGAGGAAAAAATGGAGATGAAAAGAGGAAAATGAAGGAGGTGGAGAGGAAAGGAAGGAGATGGGAAGAAATGGAGGGAGATGGGGAAAAATAGATGGAGACGAAAGGAGGGAGATGGGGGAGAAGGGAGATTAAAAAGTAATAAAAATGAAAACTGAACTGTAAAAAAAAAAAAAAAGTGATCCTGTGCTGGTAGGAGGCTTGGACTGGATGATCTTTCAAGGTCCCTTTCAGCCTCTAATATTCTGTCATTCTCTGTGATCTAAGTGTCCAGTCAAACTCCACATTGGAGGTAACTTTTCTTCTCTGCATACCACGGTTGTAAATGGTGCTTGAGGCTCAGAGCACTCCATTTTCAAGGTGCTTCTTTGGAGAGGTGGAGAAAGTAACCAACATCACAAAGGCTATTCTGAAAAGCTTTGTAAAATGCCATGTGATGCACACCTTCATCTTGAATACAGCATTCAGTTTTGGGCTCCCCAGTTTAAGAGGGATAGGGATCTGCTGGAGAGGGTCCAGGGATGGGCTATGAGGATGATTAGGGGAGTGGAGGGCATGGCTTATGAGCAGAGGCTGAGGGACCTGGGGCTTTTTAGTCTGGAGAGGAGAAGACTGAGAGGGGATTTGATAAATGTTTATAAGTATCTGAAGGCTGCCAGGGGTGAGGGGGACAGGCTCTGCTCACTGCTCCCTGGGATAGGACAAGGAGCAGTGGGTGTAAGTTGCAGCACAGGAGGTTCCACCTTAGCACAAGCGAGAACTTCTTTACTGTAAGGGTCACAGAGCACTGGAACAGGCTCCCCAGAGAGGTTGTGCAGTCTCCTTCCCTGGAGACTTTCAAGGCCTGTCTGGATGCATTCCTCTTTGATCTGTACTAGATTGTGTGGTCCTACTCTGGCAGGGGGTTTGGACTCGATGATCTCCTTGGATCCCTTCCAACCCCTAATATCTTGTGATCCTGTGATGATATTGCCATTGCATTCAAGTAGGACATCATTCTTCAGAGGCACTGGAACTGCTTAGTTCACATTGTGCTGAACAGCCATAACCCCTTCCAGTGGAGTGTCCTCAGCTGTACTGAAAGCCAGCGAATGTGACTTGTAAAAGGAACATCCAGACATCACCTGACTGCTCCCTAGAACAGCTGTCCTCAGTCTCACAGTATTACCAAGGTTGGAAGAGACCTCACAGACCGTCAAGTCCAACCTGTTACCACAGAGCTCAAAGCTAGACCATGGCACCAAGTGCCACGTCCAATCCTGCCTTGAACAGCTCCAGGGACGGCGACTCCACCACCTCCCTGGGCAGCCCATTCCAGTGTCCAATGACTCTCTCAGTGAAGAACTTTCTCCTCACCTCAAGCCTAAATTTCCCCTGGCGCAGCCTGAGGCTGTGTCCTCTCGTTCTGGTGCTGGCCACCTGAGAGAAGAGAGCAACCTCCTCCTGGCTACACCCACCCCTCAGGTAGTTGTAGATAGCAATAAGGTTTCCCCTGAGCCTCCTTATGTTTTGGGAACACCCAACATCTGGAATATGGGCTGTATCTCACTCCCTGCTCCCATTAAAAGAAGGCTTTAAACTAGTTTAAGCTATTTCTATACAAAACTGAAGGGGGATTCACCTTCAGATTCCTCCAAAGAGGTGAAGTGGAGCTCAGTGTTGTAAGCTGTGTTTTGCCAGGGCTGTTTTTGCCATGAGGTGTTAGACCATAAATTTTCAGAGGACACAAGAGAGATCCTGCGCACAATGAATTGCTCGGATGCTCTGTAACAAGACTTGCTAATAGCCTGCCCTCTTGGAAACAGTCCCTAGCAATGTCAGCTTTTATTGCTTTTCCTGTTTAATAAGACTTGGTAGAACAAACACCAAAGCAAATCTTGAGGAGTTTGTGTCTGTCATGCTTTGCTGTATTTCATGTACAACCACACGTTTTATTTCTTTATTGATTGTTGGGGGGACTTTGTCGATGCTTAAGCAGTATTATTTCAATCTGAAGTGAGAGTCATAAAAATACTGGATGGAACATGTTTGAATCAAATTGGGTACTTCTTTATTCTGGTATGACAAGCTGCAGAAATCTCTGTTTCAGAGAATGCCCTGCCATACAGCATTTTTTTTTCCTCAGTCCCCATGGAGCTTCATTATAGCAAGGTTAGACTGTGCCATAGAGAAAAGAATTTATATTTTATCATAGGGCTAATTGCTATGCTCTTGTAATGACCCTGAAGGGCAGTAAATGCTCCAAATAATTCAATTTCTTTGGAATAGAATCTCTCCTGTGCTAGGCAGGCCTAGGAAAATAACAGATACTGTGGTATATGAGCCCTGGTGCTTGTGAGACTGTTGGGCTGTCATAGTCATGTCCAGAAAGCAAAGTTTTCAGTCTCCTCTAAGACTCTGTGGTAAAACCATGGACTCCTAGAACTGTTCAGCTGGAAGAGACCTCTAAGACCATGGGAGTCCAACCTTCAACCTAAGAACACCATGTCCTGAAGTGCTGTGCTGAGACACTTCCAAGTCCAATTGTTTATTGATACAAAATGGAACATACTAATTTATCAGATAGTTGAAAAGCCTCTTTCATTGTTCCAGGAAAGCCTGGCTGAGGCACTTAGTGCCATGGTCTAGTTGATTGGGCAGGGCTGGGTGATAGGTTGGACTGGATGACCTTGGAGGTCTCTTCCAGCCTGGTTGGTTCTATGGTTCTATATGTTGTGCTTTTAATGTCTTAGAATTGTCAGAGCTGGAAGGGACCTCAAGAATCATCCAGTTCCAAGCCCTCTGCCGTGGGCAGGGATACCTCACACTAGATCAGGCTGCTCAGAGCCCCATCCAGCCTGGCCTCAAAGACCTCCAGGGATGGGGCTTTCACCCCTTTCCTGGGCAACCTATTCCAGTGTCTCACCACCTTCATGGTGAAGAACTTCTTCCTAACACCCAATATGAATTTATCTCACTTTTAGTCTTTCCATTTTCTTCTTTGCAGCAGCATGGAGAAGTGAAATCTGTAGTGCTTGTCCTTCCTTTCAGAGCAGAGTCATCTCTGCTCCAGTCAGCACCCATTATTGTGCACTTTTTTCTATGTATGATGTTTCTGCAACATGTCTCAGGATGAGTCTTGCCTTCTCTCAAACATTAGGTCACAGATTCATGCAGCCTGTGATGTGTCAGCACCCAGGAATGATGATAAACCAGCTGCTGAGCAGTTGCATCCCAAGTCATGCGAGTCCTGTGTTTGTACAGTTAATGCCTTCTTTACTTTGAATTTTTGGATGGGTTGTCCTGTTGTCAGGACCACTTCTGAATGTTAATCCTGTTCCCCACCGTGCTGGCAACATCACCAGATTGAACAGGCTTGCTTTTTGTTCCGGCATTGAAATCGATAGGTAATTTTACAGGGTCTGGAAAGATTCTGGCAAAGGTCATTTTGGCACACGACCTGAACGTTTGCATCAGAATGTCTGATTAGATTGGAGTGAATTCCAGGGTGGATATTCACAATCACAAGGCTTGGGGTACTTGGGTTTGCATCACTGAGCCAAGCGATGCGTCTCTCCTCTCTCCTGTTTGCCCCAGTTGTTGCACAGAAAGAACCTTCTTGTTTCTTACTGTTTCCTGAGACTGCTTTGGTAGTAGCTGTTTGTCACACTTTAAGTGACACCCAAAAGTGATTCATCACCTCTTTAGGCATGTATAGGGTTTGAGTACCTGCTTCCTCAACCCTGCTCTTCCTCAGTTCTCCAAAGGTGTTCATCATCTTTCAGAAATCTCATCTGTCTTCCACAAGCACCCTGAGTCTGTCAACCAACTTCTTCCCAGGTCCAGCCAATTTATTTGTCAGCTTCTGACTTTTTCCCTACTTTACCCTAACCAGACTTAGGATGCCAAATTGCCACACTGGCACTGTGAGCAATCTTGCCACAGAATCACAGAAACATCCAAGCTGGCAAAGCCCCTCAAGATCACCAAGTCCAACCTATAGCCCTACTCTACAAGGTTCACCTTAAACCATATCTTTAAGCACCACATTCAAAACATCCTTAAACACACTCAGGGTTGGTGACTCCCCCACCTCCCTGGGCAGCTCATTCCAGTGCCTGACCACTCTCTCCATGAAAAGCCTTTTCCTAATGTCCAACCTAAACCTGCCCAGTCTCAGCTTGAGGCCACTCCCTCTTGTTCTGTCTCCAGTTACCTGTGAGCAGAGCCCAGCAGCAGCCTCTCCACAATGTCCCTTCAGGTAGCTGTAGGCAGCAATGAGGTCTGCCCTCAGCCTTCTCTTTTTTCAAACTAACCATCCCCCGCTCCCTCAGGCTCTCCTCATAGGATTTATTCTCCAGGCCTTTCCCCAGCTTCATTGCCCTCCTCTGGACCCACTCCAGCACCTCCACATCTCTCCTGCATTGTGGTGCCCAAAACTCAACACAATACTCAAGTTGTGACCACATTGCAAGTTGCAGCTGCCCTTGTCAGTGATGAGCATCTCTAGGAGGGACTGGTGCACCTATGCAGGATCTAGCCTCTAGATTCAGCAGTTCAATACAGGCTACTTGATCCTTTCCTGGCCTTGGGTCAGCCTTATTTCAGCCCAGAGTGGAGACAGGAACATTTAAAAGCCTTGGGATGGTGTAAAGCTGTGTGATGTTCATCATATTGTGCTGCATTCGAAAGGGATAATCAGACCTCTTAAGCAGCTTGAGAGGAGAGAAGTTTTAAACCTGGGAAGTGTGGCCAGATGGCACAGGCAGTACACGTGAGTACTGCAGGGAGTTGTGCCAAGGCTTTCCTTGTGGAGGGAGGAGTGGTGAAAGGGTGGCAGACACTCTCTCTGGCTACATGTACTTGTATTTCAGCTCTTAACTGGTGACAAGTCTCAGTCCATGACTGTAAATGTGCCCAGAACATTCCATGGGATGACCTTCCCCATATGGTTCATGGTGGGGCTTTAGGCATTAATTGTGTGATGTGCCTGTTCTGCAAGTCATCTTTCATCTTTTTAACACACCACTCATGGCTTGGTTTCTTAAAAGAGGTTGAGACTCACTCTGGCCAGCCTGATTTAGGGTAAGGTGTCCCTGCCCATGGCTGGGGAGTTGAAACTAGATGATCCTTGTTGTCCCTTCCAACCCTGACTGATTCTATGATTCTATGGACACTTAAGTTGGGGGTTTTGTGCCTGGCTTTTTGTTCCAGGTGGAATAATGTAGTCTTGCAGTCTTGTGACTGGTCTCAAGGAGTGACCTGTTGAGATGGGCTGCTCACAGGGGGCACTGTGATAGCATGAGAGTCTTCTACAGCAACTGCCCAGCTGCTCTGCACCACAGGATACCTCCAGACTTCTCCTCACAGTAGTTCTTGTCCTGTTCTAAGAGAATCTGGAGATAAAAGTGAAGCACAAGGACGGCAAATGAACTGACAACATAAAGGGGGCAATTTGTGGTAGCATGGCCCTGATTTTTTGAGGAACTGGGGCAACAGCAGTGAGCCTGATTCTGAAGGGAGTGTGACTGGTCCTGGTGTAGATCTGTGCATTTGCCATTGCTGGGTGCAGTGCATTATTTGTCTGAGCAGCAGTTAACTTCTGGGAAAGAAAAGACATGTTAAATACTGCTTTTTAGTGCCGATGTTTTCAGCTTAACATAACACTGTCAAGAAGCATTAAGTCTGCCAGGAAGTTGGTAGAGAATTCACTTTAAGATCTTTAAAACAGCTAAATGGAAAATTGTGGTATTCTATTGCCAAAAAAAAAACCACCACAAACCACCAGAAAAAATATGGTTTTGCTGCATTGCTGCTAAGAAAAAGTTATGCTGAAACTGATGCTAGCAGCGTGAATCAAGAAGCAAAGCAAAAGGTGAGCTCCTTCAAAGCATTACCACAGTAGTAAATATTTAGTAGAATGCAATGGTTTGGGTTTGTTAGAACAGAATAGAATAGAAGCAATCAGGTTGGAAGAGACCTCCAAGATCATCCAGTCCAGCCTAGCACCCAGCCCTATCCAGTCAACCAGACCATGGCACTAAGTGCCTCACCCAGGCTTTTCCTGAACACCCCCAGGAACGGTGACTCCACCACCTCCCTGGGCAGCCCATGCCAATGCCAATCACTCTCTCTGCCAACAACTTCCTCCTAACATCCAGCCTATACTTCCCTTGGCACAACTTGAGACTGTGTCCCCTTGTCCTGTTGCTGGTTGCCTGGCAGAAGAGACCAACCCCCACCTGGCTACAACCACCCTTCAGGTAGTTGTAGGCAGCAATGAGCTCTGCCCTGAGTGTTTTGGTGTTTCTAACCCAAAACTGTCACAGTGGTTGTTATGGGTGCTGTTGGTTTCCAGGTGACTGGAAGGCAAGGCAGCAGTGTCAGCACTGAAGGTACTGCCTGGAGAGAGTGGGAAATAAAATAGAAAAATGCTTGTGGTTTTCTTTGCTTTATTGGAGTTTGCTGGAAGGTGCAAACTCAAGCGACGTTGAAGTGCTGCTGGTAGGCAATTTGACATCTTCTGGGTTTGGGTCTGACTTCTCAGCAGTGATGTTGTCATTCTCTGTGTGCCTCCTGTTGAATTTGTGATAGGAGATGTTTCAGCGATTTTATGTGTAGCTCCTAATGATGGGTAAAGGCTCGAGTAAAGTAAAGCCAAAATACAGACTTTTATCCCAGTATCTTTCAAAATTCGTTAGGGAAAAAAGCAATTTTTAAGCCTGATATGCAGCTTGCTATGGAAAACTCTCTACCTGCTGACATAAAACACAAATCTCAGTCCCTAGCACAGAACTAAATGGGAGTTACAGTTCTTATTCCAGTTTCTGAGTCATATCTGACACATGGCTGTAAATATTGGTGGGGGTTTTCTACCTTTTTGGAGCATTTCAGAACAGTGACATTAACCTTTCTGAAGCCAGCATACCCTGCGTGCTGACAAAGCTTTGCCCCTCACCAGGGCATCAGACTTCTGTAACATGCCCTTTGAATTAGTTTGGCATCAGCCCAATTTCTGTGAAGAAAGGTAAAATACCTGTTCTGGGCTGTCAGCTGTTGCAAAGCCTGCTGCAGCTCTCCAAGGCTTATGGATAGCTCACAGTGCTCTGCCTGCCTTTTGAAGCAAAATCCACATCATTTCTGTTTACTATTATGAAGTAAAACTGCTGGCAAGTTTTCAGACTGCCTCATCCTACCTCAGTAAACACTTTATGATTCAATCTCTGGTCTTGCTGGTGCCTTTCACTATTCCAAAGTGCAAGGCATCCTGCTGGTATAGTTTCCATGTTGGTATGTTCCAAAATTGAGTGGGTTTCTCTTGATTTGTCTGTATCTATGGAAAATACTTAAACTTCTCCCTTTGGGTGCCTAGCAGGTGGGTTTTGTCCTTGATTTCATTGGGGCAATTAATGAGGCAGGAATTATAACTTGGCCTTTAACAACTCGCACTTTAAGAAGGCCAAGTGCAGGGTTCTACACTTTGGCCACAACAACCCCAAGCAGCACTACAGGCTGGGGACAGAGTGGCTGAGAGCAGCCAGGAAGAAAGGGACCTGGGGGTACTGGTAGACAGTAGCTGAAGATGAGCCAGCAGTGTGCCCAGGTGGCCAGGACAGCCAATGGCATCCTGGCTTGTATCAGGAACAGTGTGGCCAGCAGGACAAGGGAGGTTATTCTGCCCCTGTACTTGACACTGGTCAGGCCTCACATTGTATGCTGTGTCCAGTTCTGGGCTCCTCAATTCAAGAGAGATGTTGAGGTACTGGAACGTGTCCAGAGAAGGGCAATGAAGCTGGTGAGAGGCCTGGAGCACAGCCCTGTGAGGAGAGGCTGAGGGAGCTGGGGGTGTGCAGCCTGGAGAAGAGGAGGCTCAAGGGAGACCTCATTGCTGTCTACACCTACCTGAAGGGACCTGGGAGTACTGGCGGAGAGCAAATTCTATATGGGACAGTAATGTGCCCTTGTGGCCAAGAAGGCCAGTGGGATCCTGGGGTGCATCAAGAAGTGTCCAGCAGATCAAGGGAGGTTCTCATCCCCCTCTAATCTGCCTTAGTGAGGCCCCAACTGGAATATTGCATCCAGTTCTGGGCTCCCCAGTTCAAGAGGGACAAGGATCTACTGGAGAGGGTCCAACAGAGGGCTACAAGGAAGATTAAAGGACTGGAGCACTGCCTGATGAGGAAAGGCTGAGAGCCCCAGGGCAGTTCTGTCTGGAGAGGAGAAGACAAAGGGGTAATCTAATAAATGTCTATAAACATCTGAAGGCTGGGAACAGGGACAGCCTCTGCACACTTCTGCACTGGGATAGGACAAGAGGCAGTGGATGGAAACTACACAGAAAGTTCCTCAACAGGAAGAGGAATTTCTTTAAGGGTTACAGAGCACTGGAACAGGCTGCCCAGAGAGGCTGTGGAGTCTCCTCCTCTGGAGATGTTCAAGACCTATCTGGATGCATCCCTGTGTGACCTGCGCTAGATTCTGTGGTCCCGCTCTGGCAGAGGGGGTGGACTCGAAGATAACTCTTTGAGTTCCTTCCAAACCCTAACATCCTGTGAGCCTGTGAAATGCTGTCATTTGAATTTATCATTCATTTTTTTTTTTTGTAGCCTAGAAGTCAGATGTGCAGTCACACATTTGCCAGGTCCACCTTCGTGCAGCACCAAGCCTGGATGTAATTGTGGATTGGTTGTCTGAGCACTATGAATTGCAGTCTGGTGTAGTATTTGTGCATCGAGCACATAAAGGATGTTTGTTGTGGTGTGTCTTTAATGAGATTTCTGCTAGGATGATACGGTTTGATGCTCTGCTTGTATTCAAAATATTTGCAAGTTGTGTTCATCTGAGCAGTCTTTGATTGGTTTACTGTTCCTATAATCTGATCAGGAGTTTATAGCTCTAGTACAGGGAGTTCATGGAAGTGATGGAATTAATAGCATTTGTGTCCTGCACTTGTGTTAAATCTGAATGCAGATTATTCAAGTGTTTCTGCTTGTGCAGCTTAATCTGCAAACCTAACTGATAAATCAGATTTCAGAAATGGTTCTCAAAGTGTGTCCTTACAGGAAGCCTCTCCAGCCTGTGTGCCATTTGCTGCTGTTAAATGGAGCGTGGCTATATCCAAACATCTGGAGGGTTCTGCTTCAGATGTCCTCTTCTCAAATTGATCTCCATACCAGCTTGTTCGCTCTTTCTGTTGAGTATAAGGCTTGTTGTGTTTAAGACAGCTGCAGATAGGCACTAGCTGCTGTGGAAAGCAAAGTACATCTCTGGCAAAGCTATGAGTATGAGATGCAGGAGCTGGGGTCAAACCCCAGCTCTTGGATACATGATGAAATGCTGCATGCATGCTGCATGTCTACTGTGTTTCCAAAAAGCATGTAAAGCAAAAAAGGAAAGCAGGAAGGGTGGGAAGTCTTTAATCTCATTTGGAATAACAGGTCAGAGATTACTGTTGTTTAGCCTGGAGAAGAGGAGGTTCAGGGGTGATCTCATTGCAGACTACAACTACCTGAAGGGAGGCTGTAGCCAGGTGGGGTTGGTCTCTTCTGCCAGGCAAGCAGTAACAGAACAAGTGGACACAGCCTCAAGTTGTGCTGGGGGAGGTATAGGCTGGATGCTAGGAGGAAGTTCTTGCCAGAGAGAGTGATTTGCCATTGGAATGGGCTGCCCAGGATGGTGGTGGAGTTGCCATCCCTGGAGGTACTGGATGAGGCACTTAGTGCCATGGTTTAGTTGATTGGACAGGGCTGGGTGCTAGGTTGGACTGGATGATCTTGGAGGTCTCATCCAACCTGGTTGATTCTATTATTCTATCTTCATACTTTATGTATTTGCTGCCCAAGCTCCTCCTGGTTGTTGTACCTCAGGCAAGGTGATCTAATGAGTTGTGTCTCCCATCTGGTCTGCAGGGTAGCCCAGGGAGTGACGTCTCGTTTGGGAATTCTGTAATCTGTTGCTGTATCTTAGGCAAGGTCAAAGAAGCATGCTTATCGCTGGAGGGGGAAGACAAGGTTTGTGCTGCAACTGAATGCCTGCAGGAGCTTATTCCACAGCCATAAGCAGATCCCTGAGACATGCTGCTGTGTGGGGAATGGAGCATTTCTGTAGATAGGAAGGGCTGTAAACGTTTTAATGAACAGAAAAGATGAGAAAGCTGTTGTAGGTAAATGAAAGCAACGAGTCTGCTTCTGAAGTCTGAAAGTAGGCCAGCTGGGTTTTTAACAACTGAGAGAAAACTCTGAGGCTGAAACTGCTGTGCTGTCACAAGGTGTGCTAAAACCCTAGGGAGGAACTGAGAGCTTGGTGCTCTGTGCTGACTTTGGAAAAGCACTGTGCATTTGGAAGCCTGGATTGAATTAGTCAAACAGTAAGTTTGGAACAGCAAACACTGCAAGACCATAATGTTATTTCTAAAGGTGAATGAAGAACAAAATGTAAGGTGTTTGGGAGAGATAGAGGACCAAGCTGGATGTCCTATTGCTGTCCTCAGCAGCTGCCTTTAGAATTTAATGGGCTGATGAACCAGGGCTTTTTGCTAGATAAAATTTTGTTTGTGCTAAGGGATTTTTAGCAATTGGAATTGAGCAAAACTTGTTAAGTGAAGGAATTTAAGAGGGAGGGGGGTAGAATTTCGGTTCAAGCAAGTATTGTTCTAGCACCTAATACAGTGAGCTTTCTGCATGAAAATGTAGAGTCAGCTGGAGTTAGGGGAATGCTTAAGCATTCCCCTAACTGTCCAGTCCACCAAGGATCTGTGTGCCTGGTGTTGCACAGGGAATGTGTTTCCTAAATAGCTCTATGAGCAGCTACCAAGTGTCCCTGGATGTCTTGCACAAAAGGTACTGCTTTGCCTGTACTTGCTTGTTTGTATGTGCTGGTTCTGGTCCAGCTGTGGTTGAATTAGCAGACACAGGGTAAGAAGTAATCCAGGAGTGCCTCTGGTAGTTGTGGTTCTCCTTGGTAGAAGGAAGCAGGCAGTTTGCATATCCTGAAGTGTGGCTTTCTTAAAGAGAACAAACCTGAAGACGGAGATCACAGTGTCAGAGGTGGGGAAGAAGAGCATGATGGCCACAGGGTAACATCATGCAGGAAACATGGAGGTCTGGTTTGAACCTGTCACTCGGATCTGAGGTGCAACACAGCTGTGAAGACGTGCTTGGCTTTTTTGTCTTTGATAGCACTTAATCATTCCACATGATGTGCTGCCATTTAGTCCTGCCTTGCCTTTTAATAGTTCCTGAAATGTTGAAGGTATGGATTATGTTAATGCAGCTTTTAAATTTTCAGTGGACTGAAATAGCTTCCAAAATTAACCTTTTGAAAACACTTGGGTAGATCGCATGACAGGCTTTTAGCAGTTATCTTTTTCTAGCAGAATGCTGCCTCCTGTTCCAGTAAATGAAGAGCTTTGACTGACCAAGGTTATGTTCAGCTTCCTGACCTAGGATGAATGCCTCCAGCTGATGTTGGGGATATTTTTCATTAGATCATCTGAGTGCTCAGCTGTTTTCATGCCAGTACAAAGGATCGAGGCTGCTTGTGCTGCATGGGTGTTGCACCAATTTGTTGTGCAATATGCATTAATGAATCTCTGACAAACCAAAATCAAGTAACTTCATTTCTCCGTGGTGCAGCAAGACCTGATATCTGTGTTTGTGAAAGGGTTGCCTACATTTAGTGTGCATGGTCCCACAGTCACTAAAACCTCGGCTTTTCACTGCAGTGAGAGGGAGGATTCTTCCCTGTCTCTGCCAGACCTGGCTTCTCTCTCTTGTTACTGCCTTCTAAAACCCCTTGGGTGCTCTAGGTTTTGGAAGACTGCAGAGGATCTGCTTATAGATGTTGCTTATTTCTGCATGGATCATCACAACGAGGTTACACCCAAAGTGCATGCTCTGGAGTCTTCCACTGAATCCATCTCAGTCTGCATCTTCCTTTAATAAACAGAGGAATGGTTTCTATTTGCTCTTCGTTTCCCAGTTATTCTCTGGATTGTTTTGTTATCCTTGGCATCTTCCCCTGTACTCAACACTGGTCAGGCCACACATTGAGTACTGTGTCCAGTTCTGGGCCCCTCAATTCAAAAGAAATGTTGAGGTGCTGGAACATGTCTAGAGAAGGGTGACAAAGCTGGTGAAAGGCCTGGAACACAAACCCTATGAGGAGAGGCTGAGTGAGCTCAGGTTGTTTAGCCTAGAGAAGAGGAGGCTCAGGGGTGACCTCCTTGCTGTCTACAACTACCTGAAAGGAGGTTGTAGCCAGGTGGGGGTTGGTCTCTTCTCCCAGACAACCAGCAACAGAACAAGGGGACACAGTCTGAAGTTGTGCTGGGGGAGGTCTAGGCTGGATGTTAGGAGGAAGCTGTTCACAGAGAGAATGATTGGCATTGGAATGGGCTGCCCAGGGAGGTGGTGGAGTCACCGTCCCTGGAGGTGTTGAAGCAAAGCCTGGATGAGGCACTTAGTGCCATGGTCTGGTTGACTGGATAGGGCTGGGTGCTAGGTTGGACTGGATGATGTTGGAGGTCTCTTCCAAACTGGTTGATTCTATCTTGTTGTAGGACATAAATACACTGGCTGTGGTGTTATGAGGAAGGTCTTCACAGAGAGAGTGATTTGCCATTGGAATGGGCTGCCCATGGAGATGGTGAAGTCACCATCCCTGGGGGTGTTCAGGAAAAGCCTGGCTGAGGCACTTAGTGCCATGGTCTAGTTGACTGGATAGGGCTGGGTGATAGGTTGAACTGGATGATCTTGGAGGTCTCTTCCAACCTGGTTGATTCTATTCTATTCTAAATAAGCAGAGAGACACACAATGGAACAGATGCTTCTTGAGTCTGATCACAGAATTTTGGTTTAAAGAAAAGAACAAATCTGCAAAACAACTGTTTGTACAGGCTTCGGCATCCGCGCTGCGTTGCGATTAGTGTATGCACTTCAGCAAATCTTCTTTTCCCTCGTGTGTAGAAAGCTCTTGGCTTACGTCTCCAGCCACCTTTCTTTTCTTCTGGCTGGAGACAGTCACATTAAACAGTGATTAAACAAAATATTAAAATGCCATTCTTTTGTGCATTTGGCATTTGAACGCTGATCAATTGCTTTGGCGGCGTGTGTTAGGCAACAGCCTGGTAGACAACAGAAGGGGCTTATTTACAGCAATCTGTCTAAATCCATTTTCAGTGTATTGCTTAATATGCCTTTCTACTTTAATTCATTTTCAGTTCTCTTTAAAAAAAAAAAAAGAAACCAACAAAAAAAAACAAAGGATGGAAACAGTCAGGAGATTAGTTTAAGATATTGCTGGAGAAGTAATCACTCCTTAGTGGTAAACAACTTCCAGCGCTTAAGGAGAAGAAAATGTGCTTGAGCTGAAATAGAACTTATGGGCTTGCTGTGGGAGTTAATGGATAAAATTCAGTGGCTTGTGCACGTTAACCAGAAGATCTTAATGAAGCTTTCATGCTTTGAAAACTGGTTTTTTTTTTCATGTGTGGCTGTTTACAACTGACCACTTCAAAACCAAAGGGAATCGTTGCAAAGTGAGAAGCTAAGGTAGTGCAAAGAAGAAAGCTGCAAAGGCTAACGCCTTGCTGACCTGTTTCGTGGGGACAGAAATCATAGAATCATAGAATCATAGAATGGTTTATGTTGGAAGGGACCTCAAGGATCATCCAGCTCCAACCCCCCACCATAGGCAGGGACACCTCCCACTAAAGCAGGTTGCTCAAGGCCTCATCCGATCCACACTTCAATGCCTCCAGGGAGGAAGCATCCACAACCTCCCTGGGCAACCTGTGCCAGTGTCTCACCACCCTCACTGTAAATAACTTCCTCCTAATATCCAGTCGGAATCTCCCCTCTTCCAGCTTAAACCCATTACCCCTCCATGTCTGTAATGCTGGTTTATCCTCACCATGCAGCACTGGTAACTGCTGTGTTCAAATAACAGCCACTGTTTTCCAGAGCTAAAATGCAGATGAGGTGGGGGGTGGGGGATGTGCTGGTGGAGTTTGGACACGACACCTCCTATGCACTTAGAATTAATGAGAAATTAGAGTAAGGGTGAAAACTGAGATAAAATACAGCATTCCACATAAGACAAAGCTCCCTGCAAATGAGATGTTTGTTTAATAGTTGAGGCACAAGTCAGTCCTGGGAAAGTTGCTGTGTTTTGCAGATTGCTGAGATCTCACAGTCTAGAGCGTCTGTTGAAGGGGTATCATCAAGTTATGTAATTTGCATAATTGAGTCAAATCCCATGCAGCATCCCTGAAGGAAACCACTAAAAAAAGCAACATTCTGGTCCCTGTGTGCTGTGTCTGGATTTCTAGAGCTCAGACATCTCTGACAAAGAGAAAAAGAGAAGGGGGAGGGGGAGAAAGGAGCATCCAAAATAACACCCATGTCAGCAACCTGCCTATTTTCCCAGTGAGAGAGACTTTGGGTGTGGATAAGCACATCTTCCCTCTGCCCATGATGGCATGGTGCCCACAACTTCATGCACTGCTTTACTAATAGTGATGAGACGAGCATAAAAATGGCAGCTGAGAAGGGGGAGAAGGCAATGTTTTATCTTTCACACTGGCTTGTTGGGTTTGGGTTTTTTTTTTTGGTAGCCTGCTGAAATTAAGCTGATCTTGAAAGTGTGATTCTTAACAAGAAATGCGATGGTGATCAGCCCACTGCAGCTACACCTTCCCTTCAGGGCTGTGTGAATGGTGGGTGCTGGCAAGGTCACGAAGCAAAGACACTGATAGTCATTTTCCATCACTGGAAGTAACTTCAGAATTCATGTTCAGACAGCGTTGACAGAACTTGTCAGTGACTCACAGCAGACTTTTCAGATCTGGTGTTTTGAGAGTGACCCATAAAACCAATATCAATATTATATGTTTGCTTGCAAGGGGATGCAGTTAGAAATATTCTAACCTCCTAACATTTACTCAAGCTGAATTAAATTTAAGGGAGCATTTCTGAATCGAATTGACTAAGGCAACTTTCTTCACCCACCACCAAAAGAAAGCTCCAGAATGCAGCATGTCTGTCAGGATCATCTGCAGCTATGTCTACCCTCTGAGATTTTAAAAGCCACCCAGGGGGGGTGTCCTTTCCCACAGAGATTAATGTTGTGTGTATCTTGTGTGAATCCCCCTTGGCTTTAGTCATGCAGCGCAGTAACGTCATGAGCACTGCAGGCAGAGGAGCAGGTAATGAGTCAGCCTAACCAGGCCTTGCTTTGCTGGTGCTGACAGGAATAAATCAGCCCTTGTATGTCTCCAGGACTGAGACCTGTACAGAGCTTGTTCCTCAGGACTTAAGGATCAATGCTTATGCTCCATATGCCTCTAAAGACCAACACTGCACTGATTCATGTACTCCTGACTCTCTACAACTACCTGAAGAGAGGTTGGAGTGAGGAGGAGGCAGCCTCTTCTCCTTGGTGGCAAGTGACAAGACTAGAGGAAATGGTTTCAGGCTGCACCAGGGAAGGTTCAGGCTGGATGCTAGGAAATAATTCTTCATAGAGAGAGGTCTCAAACATTGGAATGGTCTGCCCAGGGCAGCAGAGGAGCTACCGGCCCTGGGAGTGTTCAAGCAGTGCGTGGACCTGGTTTAGTGTTGACCTTTTAGTGCTGGATCGAAGGTTGGACTGAATGATCTGAGGACTCTTCCAACAAGATGTTTTCAGGGATTCTTAATTTAAAATTTGCAAACTACTGAAGTTTTTCTCTTGACAAATGTGACCTTGACAGGGATTAGCTTAGCCCGTCTTTACTATGCTTGTGTGCATAAATGTATTTGGGACTGAGAGCAGTAATACATCTGTCTGTGAGATTTTCTGCTGTCCACCTGCTGATTTGGGTTCTGTACAGCATGTAGTGGCAGTGTCTGTGATGTCTTCTTCTTTTCCTCAGCAGTGCAGAAGGGATGGTTGCTGCTGCCCGCTCATGCTCTCTCCCGCAGCTCTTAAATTACTTGCATTGAGTTGTTTTTTTGCTCTGAGAGTATTGTAATACACATTGATGACCTCTCTGAAGAATGGCTTGAAGCTGTGCAGAAAATTTACTCCCCTCTTCACATTATCCCATATGAAGTGCACAAACACCAGGGGAAACTAGCCTAGAGCCTGGGGGTGCTCACCCAGAGCCACGATGGCTGGAACTGCTTCTTAATGGCTTTTAGGTCACTGTTTGGCCTAACAAGCATTGGCTGCATTGATGGTACAGCTTTGTGATGGCATGAGGTGCCCCTCCTGATCCAGCTGACAGCCCAGTGGTGTGATTTTTCCCCTGGAGGATGCTGGAGATGTTGGTGTGAATCCTTTGGGGTATACTTGGAACTTGTCTTCCATCTCCGGTCTTGTACTGACAGGAGGAGGAGTAATGTGTTTAAACTGGCAGAGGGGAGATTCAAAGCAGATGTTAGGAGAGGGTTCTTTACAGTGAGGGTGGTGAGACACTGGCACAGGTTGCCCAGGGAGGTTGTGGCTGCTCCCTCCCTGGAGGTGTTCAAGGCCAGGTTGGATGAGGCCTTGAGCAACTCTAGTGGGAGTTGGAACTAGACGATCTTTGAGGTCCCTTCCAACCTAAACCATTCTGTGATTCTATTCTATGATCCCCCAAGAGCTGTTTTGGAGGGCAGCTCCTGATTCATCTCTGGACTGGATGATTTTGGAGGTCTCTTCCAACCTGGCTGATTCTGTGATTCGTTAGTGTCTTCTGAAGGGAGAGCAGTCCACACAACTACCTGCAGCAGTCCACAGGTATCTTCTAAGGGACACTTTCAGGCTAGAGTTCAGAGGGAAAGGAGATGCTTCTGCAATTTTAGCTTGTTAGAGTCCCAAGAAGAGACAGGATTTAAAAACACTCTTACCAGTGCCCTCTTAGGCGACTTAGACGTTGTTTTGCTGGTGATTCTCTTTTTCCCTTTCTCCAGGGTGCCTGATTTCTTTGGTCACTTCACAGGGCCTTGGCACAGAGTGCTGGGTTAGCTCAAGCACAGAGTGTATTGTAAGGCTTGGAGTTACACTGTGTGATTCTCCTGCTAGACCTAAACCTCGTTCCTAGACATTCACTTTCCTCTTCAATGGTGAGAGGGGGAAATGCTGGTGGGAGGTTTACATGTGTCAAATCACTGCAAATGGCACCAGGGATATTGGCACAGTGAACGATCCTCCTGATATGCTAATTCAGTCCAGAGTGCTATAAACAAGAGACAAAAGAGACTTAAAATATTGAGGTTTCAGACTTGCCAGTTGTTCCTGTGCCCAGCATGACACTTATGCACAAGCCCAGCACTCAAAAATTTGGCAAAACTCTCCTGGCAAGGAGGTGCTTTGGTCTCTGAGAGCTTTCCAGGACTTTTCCTGGCAGGGGAGCATCCTGAAGGGGAAGCTGGCCAGTGAGCAGTCCTGGCAAAGCAGGGATCTTGCAAAACAGAGGCAGACGTCTCACAGAACTGCAGCGTGCTCTGTGGCTTGTTTAGTGGGGATGATCAGAGGGGTGACATGCGTGGAAAATTGGAAACCACGGTGGTGTCCAGGGAGGTAGACATGCTGGACTCTTGCAGTAGCCCAGCATGACTGCTTCAGGGTGTGGAAAATTTGAGCCATTTTATACCAAAAAATAACCAAGCTGCCAGTTCTACTGTCTGTGCCACACAGCTGTCATCCAGAGCTGCTGACATCAGCTGGCACGAACAACAAAATCCAGGTAGAGTCTGCATAAATTATTCACATTAGGCCAGACAAAGCCATGGATGGATGCTGAAGTTGGGTTTGCTTTCCCCTTGCCTGTGCCATGCCTGGCTCACCACGTCCTGAGGAAACATCTCAAACCAGCTCTGCTTGCACCCAATGTGTACAACGAGTGGCAGCCTCCTGCAGCTGAGCAAACCCTGAGGTTTCTGGCTGCTACCCCCACACGCTCTGGATGTTTGTCAAGGTGCTCTGTGATTGCCTTGCTGACATCAGTCCAAGGACTAGATTCATGCTTGGTTTTTCCCTAGAAGTGCTGTTATCAGTTTGCCCTCTCAGTGCTCTCTTACATGTCTTGTGGCTGGCTCACATGTTCGCCCTGACACTTAAAAGTACCTTCTCCATAATCAGTAGGTAGAAATTCACATAGGAACAGCAGTGTTTAATGGGATGGGTAGAAACCCACAAGGCAGGGTAATAAGCAATTTAGTTTGATACTGATATCTGGTGAGTTCAGGAGTGGTCAGAAGCCCTTCCAGATAAGGGGAGAGTGGTGAACGGCTGGAGAGCAGCCCTGAGGAAAAGGACTTGGGGATCTGGGTTGATGAAAAGCTCAACATGAGCCTGCAGTGTGAGTGCAGCCCAGACAGCAACCCTGTGCTGGGCTGCAGCAAGAGCAGTGGCAAGGGAGGGGATTCTGCCCCTTTACTCTGCTCTCATCAGACCTCACCTGGAGTCCTGTGTGCGGTTATGGAGCCCACAACACAAGAAGGACATGGAGTCCAGAGGAGGTCATGAAGATGCTCAGAGGGCTGGAGCAGCTCTGTTTTGAGGACAGGCTACGAGAGTTGGGGCTCCTCAGCCTGGAGAAGAGAAGGCTTTGAGGAGACCTTAGAGTGGCTTTCCAGTATCTGAAGGGAGCCTACAGGAGGACTGGGGAGGGACTATTGACAAGGTCCTGTAATGACTGGATGAGGGGGAATGGGTTTAAACTGGCAGAGGGGAGATTCAAACTAGATGTTAGGAAAGGGTTCTTTATCGTTAGGGTGGTGAGACACTGGCACAGGTTCCCAGGGAGGTTGTGGCTGCTCCCTCCCTGGAAGTGTTCAAAGCCAGGCTGGATGAGGCCTTGAGCAACCTGCTCTAGTGAGAGCAGGGGGTTGGATCTGGATGAGCTTTGAGGTCCTTTCCAACCTAAACCATTCTATGATTCTGTAGTTCTTCACCACAGCTCTGCTGCTCTGGAGCTGCACTTCTGTGTGATGGGAATTGGTGAGGCTTTTGCAGTGCCTCTTGTAAAACCTCTTTCCCTCAGCAAATTCAGGCCCTCAGCATGTGCAGTCAGAGGTGGACTGAAGACATTGCATTGCTGATGTTCTTTGGTTTATGTCCTAATGGGTGCAGACTGAAATTCAGGAAGGACTACCAGTTTCTGTACTTGAACAGAAGTGAGGATTTAGAAGAGTCCAGAGAAGGGAGACAAAGCTGGTAAGAGGCCTGGAATACAAACCCTATGAGGAGAGGCTGAGGGAGCTGGGGGTGTGCAGCCTGCAGAAGAGGAGGCTCAGGGCAGACCTCATTGCTGTCTACAACTACCTGAAGGGAGGCTGTAGCCAGGTGGGGGTTGGTCTCTTCTCCCAGGCAACCAGCAACAGGACAAGGGGACACAGTCTCAAGTTGTGCTGGGGGAAGTATAGGCTGGATGTTAGGAGGAAGTTCCTGCCAGAGAGAGTGATTGGCATTGGAATGGGCTACCCAGGGAGGTGGTGGAGTCACCGTCCCTGGAGGTGTTCAGGAAAAGCCTGGATGAGGCACTTAGTGCCATGGTCTGGTTGACTGCATAGGGCTGGGTGCTAGGTTGGACTGAATGATCTTGGAGGTCTTTTCTGACCTGGTTGTTTCTATGATTCTATGATTCTATGTCTAGTTGATTGGACAGGGCTGGGTAATAGGTTGGACTGGATGATCTTGGAAGTCTCTTCCAACCTGGCTGATTCTATGATTATGATTCTATGTGCTAAAGTGAGAGTAAGTAACAATGTAAAAATGAGATAATGCTTTCAATTCATAGAACTTCATCAGAGTGGAAAATAACAAATAATGAAGATGAAGAAAGCTAAGGAGCCATGGATTAAATTAAATAAATCAAATATGCCATCTAAATATAGCCTTAGTGGGATTTTTCTGAAAGTGGTTGCTTTTTCTCTTGGTGTCAGTGTCCTTTCCTGCTAACCAGCCTGTCTGGTTTCCACCACTGTTAATTGCCTTCCATAGTGTGGTCCTGCACTTCCTATGCTGCCCTGGGAGTTTCTTGCCCTCCATCTTCATGCACCATAAGTATTTTTTAGAGAATATCCTTGTTAGCTCAGGGAGAGGAAGTTCCTTAATACTTTTCCATGTTATGAACTAGCTTTGTATCTGATTCCTTGTCCATCCTGTGCAGACATCAGCTCTCCTTCAGTGAAAATAAAACTGAATTACAGGGAGCAGGGTGAGCAATGCTCCACATACTCATGTCAGTCAGTTGAAATGTATAACTGAGTACCTGGTTTCATGGATGAAATTTGGCTTCTGCCAAGTATGTTACCATCTGCAAAACTTCAAGAAGCTGAGTGTAAATCATGTTGTGATCTGTGAAAGGATCGAGATTGATTTAAAATCTTTTATGTGAGGGGCAAAAAAATACCCTTCTAATAGTTTAACAGCCAGCTTTTAATCAGATCAAGCTCTCTTTCTTTTAGACCACTGGGTTATTATTACCCTTTGTCATGGTAATCCAACCAGCACAACCCAAGGTTTTCATACGGTTTCATGCACAGAGCATGTGCCTGCACTGAACATCATAGCTGAAACCTGTCTTCCCTGATGGATACCCAGGGCTCCTTTCCCACTGACTGCTGTAGAGGAGAGGTGATTCAGTGGGGATTATCTGCAAGCCCTTCTCTCTAAGGTTCACCAGAGCTTCATCTGTCAGACTGCAGTGAGGTGAACTGCATCAGGCTGAAGTCTGCTGCCTTGGAATAAGTGAAATGTCCAAATGCCCTGTTTTCCCAAGACAAATCTAGGCATGAAAATGAGGAGTTTGTAATTCAACTAGTCAGGTAAATGACATCTGTGCCCCAGATGGCAAAGATGCCTGATAACCCCTGAAGGTTACTATGCCAACTGCTGCTTTTTGGTGGTTGTTTGGTTTGATTGACCCATTAGTGAGAACTTAAACCTCTTTCTCTCCAAGGAGGGAAGGTTCTTTTCTTTCTAGGAAGTTCTAGCCTGTGGATTTAGCCCTGCAGGTCAGGAGAAATTAAAAGAGTTCTTTGTTTAACTGCTTTTGCAATAATCATGGTACAAATGACTTGTATTTATATTCTTCCAGCATATTACTATGTAATTGAAAACTCATTCTTACAGGTGATGTTCTTTTCTTCACCGTAAGACCTACTTTCATAGCTTTTAGGGGTGCCAGTATTTGAGATGTATCATGCTTTTATTTCCTCACACCGTAGTCTCTTTGATCCTGGATTCACCCCATCTTTCATTTGCTAGCTTGTTTCCAAAGCACCCTTTACTTTTGAATTTCAGGAACAACATCATGAGATGAGGAGCTCTAATTGGGCTCGTGCCTCATGTAAAATTTGCTTTTAAGTGGAACAGCAAGAGCCTTAATAAATGACCTTTTAAATCTTATTTTGAATTTATTCAGGTATAGTATTGTGCTCATTAATATCAATCCTGCAGTAGGTCTCCCATTACAGCTTTTTTGTTAATTAAATAGGATGTAAGATGTATTGGATATTTTCAAAATGAAAATGGGAATTTTTAACAGATTCTCTGATTTAAAAAAAAAAAAAAGAAACAAAAAAACACAACTGCTCTGCATACATGATGGTGCCCTGTGAAAAAAAAATACATTTCACTTAACAGCTATAGATAAAGTACTGTTCCAAAGCAAGCAAAACTTGCCTCCTCTTCCACTCCTTTCAGGCTAAAAACTACTTGCTCGTGATGGCCTCATCTTAAGGAAGATGTTTAATTGCCTCTTACAAGAAGGGAGACTGTTAAGAAAATGTTTTGTCTGTTTTGTATTTAATATATCCAATCCTTCCTTTAAAAGGCATCGTATGTGAGGCAAAAGAAAGACCCCTACTTTGGTGATGGACAAAGGAAAAAGGACTGGCATAACAAAGAAGCTATAAGGAGGGACTCTGAGCGTGTAGGTATGTAAGAGTGCTATAAACATGTTTGAATACAGACTGGAATTTAGCTTGGTTTTATTTGATAAGCTGAGTGAAGAACAGAATTTTCAACTTCAAGGTTAAGATGATGTTCTTGACATCATGCAACAGTTATTGTGTGTTAATCCTATTTAAAATCTTCTCTCTCAACTCCACAATAACCATTTTGAGGCAAAAATATCATCTGGGTATTTTTAAGGTAGGTGCAATATTAATTTTTGGTTAGTTGTTTTTTGTTTTTTTTGTTAAACTTACCAAAGAAAAGCATGCTGGTACCTTTCCCAAAACTGTGAGATGCAGAAAGAAAGAAGAGGGGAGAGAAAAATGTTCTAGATGCTAACATTCATGCATTATTTCATAGTTCTGGGGTTTGTTGTGCATCGCGCGAAAGGGCCCAGTTTGAACGTCACAGCTTTGCACTGGTGTGTCTGCGAGGGCTCTGCCTCCTCTGTGCAGGAGCTCAGGTTGTTAAATATACATATCCATCTGTGCTGCAAAAAAGCAACACTCATGAGGTGTTCAAACCATATGTATTCTTCCTGCAGTGAAACAGAAAACATTCTATAGATCCTCCACAGCACTGCCGTAGCCCCTTCATCTGTTTCTGGTGTTTCAAAGAAGACTTCTCTCCTGTGGTTGGCACAGCTGAGTGCTTTGTAGCAAAACTGCTTATCAAATAAAATTGTTAGGTTGACACGGTCGATCCAGCACTAAATATGACATAGAGCACAAAACTAATGAAGGAATTTTCCAAGGGCTGCAAATTGACTGCTATTCTCTTGATATATAGATTAGTTTCTGGTCAGTTAAGCACCAATTAGTAGTAATGATGCATGTTTGCTTTCTGTCCTTCTGTAGGAAATGGAGAACAGGGAAAACCCTACCCAATGACTGATGCAGAGAGAGTGGACCAGGCATACAGGGAAAATGGCTTTAATATCTTTGTGAGTGATAAAATTTCTCTGAACCGTTCCCTTCCAGACATCAGACATCCAAAGTAAGTATGTTGTTTGCATGTCTTCCACTGAAAGTTTACAGGTCCTAAATTAGCACAGCTGCAAGAGTGTGCTCTTTTTTAGGATGGGCTCCAGTACCTTTGTTTGTCAAATAAAATCCTTTCACAAAATCATAGAATCAGTCAGGGTTGGAAGGGACCACAAAGATCATCTAGTTCCAACCTCCCTGCCATGGGCAGGGACACCTCACACTAGAGATGTGAGTTCTGCTGTCTCCTTCATAATAGACAGTGTATAGTCTAGGGACACCTCACACTAGAGGTGTGAGTTCTGCTGTCTCCTTCATAATAGACAGTGTATATTACAACAGGAAACAGAGGAGATCAAGTCTGGGGGGGGAGGAAATCCCCTTTTAATTGATCTTTCACTTAAAATTACCAGAAACATGCAGCCCTGTGCAGAAAAGATCTTGAACTTAACTCAGAGGTGGCTACTTCCTTCACCTCTCAAACATGACAGTTTCTGAGCCCACTGCCATAGCCAACAGCTTTTAGCAAATAATAAGGTGGAGTTATTCCTGTAGCAGAAACTGTTGTAAATGTCTGACACAGTAGACAAGTGCCCTGCTGGTAGACAGGTGATGAATTTGTCATTTAACAATCTGTCCAGTTCTTATGTTGGCCACTAGCTAGAAATGACAATTAAATGCTCGGGAGCAGAGCAAGACCCAAGTAGCTCCACTCAGCTATGTATGAAGAGTGTTATCAGCGATCAGTCTCATTTATGGATTAGTTTCTAAGGCATCTTTCCTCATAAAAACCTCATCAGGGTTTACGAGTAGAAACTAGTTCCAACTGAAGGCTGGCTTTTGAGTTCATCTATTTTTCATTCCCTAGTCGTTCCCTTAGGATGGAGTCAACTGGATTTTGTGCAAGCCAGAAGGAGTTTTTCATTAGCAAAAACACTTCAGTTAGGACTTAACCCTTGTTTATACAACCCTGAGAGCTTTTTAAATGCTTTGTGCTGTTCTCAATCTGAAAGCATTGTTAGACATTTGAATGGAAGCTTGTTTTTATCACAGCTTAGTGAATCTGAATTCAGGACCTGCTTTATTCATGAGATATAATTTCTAGAAGTCAGGTTTCATAATTTGTTAGCTGCATATTTGAGAGATTACCTCTTCAGCTGTCACTGCAAACTAATCAAATGCTCTAGCTTGACACCCTTTCTCAATATATACTCATAAACCAAGAGTAGTGAGTATAGCTCCATAAATATTTTAGGCATGCAGCTGAAATGTTTAAACATAGAGATAAATCAGGTAGGTGAAGAAGCTTGTTGATCAGTTTATACTCAAGTTCTAGGAAATACAGTTTGAGTTTGCTAACCTAAATTATGCCTGGCCTGCATTTACAGGGGCTGTCATGGGCTCTGAGAATTTAAACATCAGACATTGCCAGTATTTCCTCTTCTGAGGATCTGATGTATTACATCATATCCCACATTGTTTCCCAAAGTTGCTGACTCCTCCTTGCTAATTCTCATATTTAGAGGTCTTTAAAATGCACAAATTTTACCTCCAATCCCCAGTTATAATTAGTAAGTGAAGTGTCTGGGTCACCACCAACTTCAGCTGTAATTAATGGTGTTGCTGCAGCTGGTTTGCTTGTTGCTTGACACATCCTTTCCCTCACTGTAGAGAGTTATAATTATGGAGGCCTCAAGGATAAGCAGAGTGTGTCTAATGGGTGCTAGGATTAGCTGGGCAGGGAGTGGGGTTACCTGTGATGGAGATTTGCAGTAAAGGGATTCACAGCTGCGAAGGTCTACTGTGCATTGCCTTTCACATTGAAAGGATACCCTTGAAATGGTACAATTTCTGTTAGTTGGGAGGTTCATGAGGGCAAATTATAATAAAGTTAGGCTGGCATGAAGTTCACAACAAAGAGCATTCTAGAAAATAAAGGGAGCCGTAGTTCAGAGCATCTGCTTTTCATAGCCTTCTGCATACAGTAAGAGGTAATAGGAGACTGCTTGGAGATGTGGCTGCGGACAGCGAGGAGAGTAAGTTACTGCATCCAGTTCTGGAGCCCTCATTACAAGAGAGATGTGGAGATGCTGGACCATGTCCAGAGAAGGGCCATAAGGATGATCAGAGGGCTGGAGCACCTCTGCTTCTTCACAGAGAGGGTAATTTGCCATTGGAATGGGCTGCCCAGGGAGGTGGTGGAGTCACCGTCCCTGGGGGTGTTCAGGAAAAGACTGGATGAGGCACTTAGTGCCATGGTTTAGTTGACTGGATAGGGCTGGGTGCTAGGTTGGACTGGATGATCTTGGAGGTCTCTTCCAACCTGATTTGATTCTATTCTATTCTATTCTATTCTATTCTGCTATGAGGACAGACTGAAAGAGTTGGGGCTGTTCAGTCTGGAGAAAGAAGAGGCTCCCAGGTGACCTTACTGTGGCCTTCCAGTCTCTGAAGGGGGCCTACAAAAAAGCTGGGGAGGAACTGTTTTGGCTATCAGGGATTGACAGGACTAGGGGGAATGGAGCAAAGCTAGAGGTGGGTAGGTTCAGACTGGACATGAGTAGGAAGTTGTTCATCATGAGAGTGGTGAGAGGCTGGAATGGGTTGCCCAGGGAGGTGTTTGAGGCCCCATGGCTGGAGGTGTTTAAGGCCAGGCTAGATGAGGCTGTGGCCAGCCTGATCTAGGGTAGGGTGTCCCTGGGCATGGCAAGGGGGTTGGAACTAGATGATGCTAGTGGTCCCTTCCAACTCTGACTGATTCTATGATTCTATGAGAAGGTGAACTGGGGAAAAATGCAACATCTGTCCTGCCCTAAGCTTTGGGGCCACAGCTGGAATTCTCCTCAAAAGCTAGCCTGGGTAGCGAAGAACAAAGAAGCAGCCCATATGATTACTCATTTCTGAGGTGGTTTGTGTGGACCTTTATATACCAAATATTGTGTCACCTCTGCTTTCTCTTAACCATGGGGATGATTGGCTGGGGGCAGGCATGTGCTGGATCTACCTGCTGCAGACATAAAATTGTTTTGTTTCAACGGGCATGTCTTCCCCTGCTAACATTTCCTTTAAGTGCTTTTGGGGTTTCTAATATTAAATACTAATTTTGCAGGTCTTGTAAAGCAATTGTAGTTGTGGTAGCTGCAGGGAAACAATTTCTCTCCGTGTTTAATGGTCAAACTTAATAGCTAAAGTTTCCCACTTCTTAAAGTTAGTCAGGAAATAAGAATTCTAGTTTCCTCAAGAAGAGTTAGAAGAGATTTGAGGGCTCTTGTTTCATATTGGAAACAGAATTGTAGCTACTAGCTATCTCAGAAGAAGGTCAAGATTGCAATGCCAAGAGCTGGATGAAAGTCGTCCATGCAGCTTTATTCTGCGTCTTGCATCTGTGCGTTGCAGCCGTAGCCTGCAGGCTCTTGGCAGCACCCCAAGACAATTCATTAGACCCAGAATAAGCTACTGTCCTTTCACACAGACACCAGAGTAACTTCCTGTAACCACAGATTTATTGAGCTTCTATAACATAGGTGCATCCTTCTCCATTTCCTGGGAAAGGTACCAGGGAAAAGCTGCCACAGCCAGAGAAGGTTTTGTTCTCATCAGCCCTTCCAGCCCTTTCAGGAAACGGGGGGAATTGCTGCCTGCATGCATGCTCCACCTTGTGCACACAGTGAGAACCTCCTCAGTGTCTGGCAGGAGAGCCTGCAAATCAGCTCTGGCACAGGCTGTGTAACAGGTCTGGTGTTGTGGTAGGGCAGGGTGCGGGATGTGACCTCCCTCTCCTCCCCATGGAGAGAGAGGAGTCTGCCCTGCTGGCAGTGCTACTAATAGATTCTGACTCCTCTCTTCATGAAGCCACCTCGGGTTTGTGGGGGACATGTGGAGTTCTAGGAACACAAGGAGATTTTTTTGTCTCCTAGGGAACAGCTACTAGGTATTTGTTACTGCTGCTGTTTGCTGCATGGCTTTCAGTGTTGCCTGTTTAACAAAGTTCAAACTTCACTTGGGGCCACACCTGCAGAAAATTGCAGTTTGAGTTTTCTTCATGAAGTTACCTTGAAAGCAGCCCTACAAGGCAAGAAATTAAAGAAAGAAATTAATGCTGTGGCAAAATACCCCCAAGTTCAGGGTATCCAAATGCAGACCTAACTCTCCAACTTCATCCAAGTTCTTCAGTGCTTTGTGCTCAAAGCCCAGATATCTTCCCTTCTGTCCCAGAGGTCAAATTAGACCTGTTGAAAACTGGGAAAGACAAGATTGGTTGTTTAGGAAAAGTATGATCCAAATAATTGTCTAGTATGACAAAGGAAGCCTTTGGCAGAGGTTGGAGGCTGAGCCATTACTGAAAGGTGGGTTTCTTTTATTGAGCAGCAATTACCATGCAATTATTTTGTCACTTCTGTGTATTGTTCACAATGTCTTGAACTTCTGGGACCATTTAGGTCAAGTGCTGTCATACAAAATCCTTACTTCCTGTACATTTTGTGGAGGAAAAGAGGAAAATAATATTTTATATATATATGAAATTGAGTGACATACGTGTGGTTTGGGTGATTTGTATCTCTGAAAACTGAGAATAAGTGAGCTAAACCAAGGTACTGATCATGCCTAGAAGAGATGTGTTCAGCTTCTCAAACAACTTTGTAGAAATTCCTCTTCCTAGTGCTCTTTAGGGTACAAGGACAGGGAAAAGAAGTGGTTTAGTGACTTCTTTTATCTTAAGCTGTAACTGGAGTTTCCTTTAAAAGCAGCCTCATCTCCTGATAGATCCTTCTGAATTCCTGCCATTAGCATCGCATTAAGCTCATGGTGGAGGTTTGAGTCATTTTTGCCGGGTAGACTAGATGAGGTCAGCACTGACTTGATCAAGCCTGAAAGTTGGAGGGTTTTTTTTAGGTACTTTGGATCAATTTGAGGCTTAAAGAATGAATAAAGTTACGTGATAGTAATTGATAGGGAAGCTCTGATGTTTCTTGGCACCACCTTTTGACTTACTCTGTCTATGTCCAGCTGCAAGAAAAAGCTGTACCTGGAGAAGCTTCCTAACACCAGCGTGATCATTCCATTCCACAACGAAGGATGGTCCTCGCTGCTCCGGACAGTGCACAGTGTCCTGAACCGCTCCCCACCTGAGCTGGTAGCAGAGATAGTGCTGGTGGATGACTTCAGTGACAGAGGTATGATAATTTATGTAGCATCTCCACTATGTTTACCTTCCTGTGCTTAGGGATCAAAGAACTTCCAAATATGTGCACAGTGACTTGAGTTTTTCTTTTACTCGCCAACAGCAGGGCTTGAGTGAACCTTCACAGAATGATAGAGTTTGGAAGGGACCTCTGGATGCCATCTAGGCTAACCTAACAGTGGTAGTGTGGCCGAGCGGTCTAAGGCGCTGGATTAAGGCTCCAGTCTCTTCGGGGGCGTGGGTTCGAATCCCACCGCTGCCAGCCGGAAGGTTTTTTATCCGGGGGTGTGTGGTTGAGGCCCCATCCCTGCAGACATTCAGGATCAGACTTGCTGTGGCCCGAGGCAGCCTGATCTGATTGGAGGTGTCCATGCTCACTGCTGGTGGGTTGGACGAGATGACCTTCAGGTCTACCTTCCAACCGAATGCAATCTGCGAAGCTCCCTGCCAGAGTAGGTTCACCTAGAGCAGGTTGTACAAGATGGCATCCAAAGAGGTTGCTCCAGAAGGAATAAACTTTGGGCCAAAAAGGCCAAACAAGCCAGAAGTGTAGCCAAAAAAAAATGACGTTTCATATTCAGTTTGTGCTGGTTTAGCTTCCAAGGTGCCCTGCTTTGTGGGCAATGTAAATAAACAAAGAAGCTGATGTTAATATTCTGCAAAGGACCTCTGTAGCCCTTAACACTTAGCCCCCAGGATTAAATACTTGATGCTTGGAATAGCTTACTTATCACATTCTGCTTTTTTCTTTTGTGGACACACCAAATGGTAAAAGAAGCCTCGATAAAAGGTTTCCACCTCAGACCACCTATGATTTGGCTTAATTTTCTCCTGAATTTTGTGCTCCTGAAAAGTAAATCTGCCACATCCTAAACTTTGCCTGCTCTCACTTGCTGACTTGCTTGCAGCTACACTCCTGGCTTTGAACTGCATTGCCAGGAGTAATCAGTTTGGACTGGGTTTAAGTGCTACATGCAAAGTCACTGGCGTAGCACATCACCACAAGTGGAACAACCACTTGAGATTGCAGCAGCAACATGTAGACATAGTTGCTGAATTTACTTCTTCTGTAGCAGAAAAGCAAAGGATCTTTTTCTCTGAACCATTTAAATGCTGTGTGATGTAAATTAAGTGAGTCTTTGTCTTGTAGTTTGCACCCTTGCTATGGTGGAAAAAGCAATCGAGTGAAGGAGGAATGAATGCCTCTATCGTGTAGACATTGCATAGCTGGAAAGATCACATCGAAAGCCCTCTGAAGTAGCTGCTGTTCTGCTGCGTTCACAGAATCACAGAATGTTAGGGCTTGGAAGGGACCTCCAGAGATCATCCAGTCTAACCCCCTGCAAAGCAGAACCACCTTTTTTTTTTTTTTTAACAGTCCAGTTTTTGGGTTTTTTTATCCCACTTCTCCCCCATCTCCCTCCTTTCCTCTCCATCTTCTCTTTCACCCTGTCTCACTCCTTTCCTCTCCATCTCCTCTTTCCCCCCATCTTCCTCCTTTTCTCTCCATCTCCTCTTTCCCCCCATCTTCCTCCTTTTCTCTCCATCTCCTCTTTCCCCCATCTTCCTCTTTTTATCTTCATCCTTTTCCTCTCAATCTCCCCTCTTTCAGCACCACCTCCACTTTTCCACCATACCTGCCCCTTTCCCCCCCCCACTGCATTTTCCCCTTTATTCCCCCAAACCAGGAGCACCTGGGTGCTGTTGGAGTCTCCTCCTACCCCAGGTGTGACCACTTTGCCCTCCCTGCCCACTCCCCTATTTAATCAGCCCCAGGAAAGGCAAGCCCCAAGCTTGCCCAACTGGGCAGAGGGATCCTCCTCCCATCATCACTGGTGAGTCCCCATGGTGCACACTGGGTGAATGGTGGAGGTGATCTAAAGGCCGGGGGGCCTGGTGGCCCCCCGGTTAGGCAGGATAGAGAATTGATGGTCAGTCTAATGTCACCCATGGGTTCTGGCTGCACCTCCTTACTTAGGCTGAGCTCCTCTATGTTTAGGTGCTTCTTTCTGCTCATTTGTGATGAGCTGAAGTACTTAGCTGAACTGGAAGCTTATATGGGGGTAGTGTTGTGTTGTCATAGAATTGTTTTGCTTGGACAAGCTCTCTAAGATCATCAAGACCAAGCTTCTGCCCAACACCACCATGGCCACTAAACTATATCCTGAAGTGCTATGGCCACACATTGCTTGAACATCTCCAGAGATGGTGACTCCACCACCTCCCTGGGCAGCCCATTCCACTGCCAGTTACTCTTTATGTGAAGAATTTCTTCCTAACATACAGCCTAAACTTGCCCTGGCACAGCTTGAGGCTATGTCCTCTTGTTCTAGCACTGGGTGCCTGGGAAAAGAGACCAACCCTCACCTTGCTACAACCTCCTTTCATATAGTTGTAGAGAGCAATAAGGTGTCCCCTGAGCCTCCCCTTCTCCAGGCTGGTGAAGAGAGTATTTGACTATAAGGGCTTATGATCAGATCTAGCAACTCTATTTTCTCTTTTAAAATTTCTAAGACTTTAGCTTTATGAGCTATGGAACTCAAGAGTCCTACTGCTGAAATTACTCAGCTGAAGGAAGAGAGCACTACACAGAAAGTAAAGAATAGACCTCCAAAATTCTGACATGGAAGAAGCTCCTAAGATGAGCTCAGAAACAGACTTGTGAGTATTTTAGTGTTTTGACCTATACTGACTTTCAATTAAGTCCTACCCAACAGCTATTGTATTTGTTCTATGGTGTGTCTCTAGTTATTTTGCAGGCAAGGCATGATGGCTTGAGCAAATCAATGTTATATGAAATAAATATTTCTTCAGAGGATTTTCAGACTAAGCTGGAGAGGAAAAAAGAAACCAAAAACCGAGCCTTTTAACAAGGTCTCTTTATTGCTGCTCAGTGTAGAAGCAAATTAGACAAGCTCATGCTGTAACCACAGCTGAATTGTACAAACAAGTTTCTTTTGAGAGGGATAGAAGTAATGAAATCTGATTTCCTGTGGATCTATTTTCCTTCTCCTCTAGACGTGCCCTCCTGACCAGGCAAAAGAAAGCACTCATGGCTCTCCCGTTCCCGCTCCTTGTCAGTCTGTACACGTGCTGTTAGTCCAGCTCCCTCTTGCTCTATTCAACCTGCCTCTGATAAGATGCAGGCTCTTCTCCATCAGCCATCCATCTTTCATACAAAGGTTGTAAGAAGTAGCTGAGATTAACTTGTGTGCAGCATCTATTTATAGATGGATATAAAAGACTGCTGGTGTTGGGCAGTGAGCAAATTGTCCAGGGAAGAGAAGGACACAGAGGCAAAGAGAGTGCTGATAAAAAACTTGTCTTCCCCCCACCCCTACCCCCCATTGTTTTCCTGCTGGCTGAGTTGATCTGTTCATGTTGGGACAGTTACTAGTTGAGGTGAACCATTTTATCTTTGCTGCTCTCAGTTCCATGTCTGCACTGATGTGTTCCCTGCTGGCTGCTGCTCCTTCTCCTTAATCATGCTGGGACTGGCTTCCACATCCCTCCCTGGATTTAACTAAATCCTTACTCTTCAGAAGGATTTTAAGTCCTAAACACAGGATCTTGAATTGAAAAGCTGCTGGCTACAAATTTCTGGATTTAATTTATCCATTGTATGGCTTTATTAAAACAAACAACCAAAAACCCCAACACACAGCACTTCAACCTAATACCTGAGAATTGGTAATTTAACTCAGAATCATAGAAGGGTCTGAGGTGGAAGGGACTGCCAAAGGTCATCTAGTCCAAGCCCCTCTGCAGTCAGCAGGGGCATCCTCAACTAGGCCAGGTTGCCCAGAGTCCTTGAATATCTCCAGGGATGGGGCCTCAACCACCTCTCAGAGCCACCTGTTCCAGTGTTCCATCACCCACATGATAAAGAACTTGTTCCAAGCACCCAGTCGAAATCTGTTCTTCTCTAGCTTGAAACTGTTACCCTCATCCTAACACTGCAGGCCTTTGCAAACAGGCTCTCTCCATCCTTCTTGTAGTCCACTTCAGGTACTGGAAAGTTGCTGTTAGGTCTCCCCAGAGCCTCCTCTTCTCCAGGCTGAACAATCTCAGCTCCCTGAGCCTGTCCTCACAGCAGAGCTGCTCAAACCCTCTGATCACTTTTGTGGCCTCATCTAGACCTGCTCCATCAGGTCCACATCCTTCCTGTACAGAGAGCTCCAGACCTGGATGCAACTTCCCACATTATAGGTTTGAAAAGGAAACTTCCTTGGATTTGAATTGTTGAGTCCCTTCTTAGGTTATTGTTTCTCGTTATTAAATTGGGCAGATGATAAAACCTCTGTGTCTGAGCTGGCAGACTGCTCACCAGTTCTGTGCCTCAGAACTGGTAAGCAGTGAGAAGAATGAGGAGAGACTTTCTTCCTTTTCTTTGAAACACATAAATGATCAGTCCTCTGCATTGTCTGCAAGGTGGAACACTGTGCTCCTGTTTCAAATGCTAGTCCCACAAATGGGCACCATTTCTTTTGAAACGACAGAATTTCTGTTGAAGGTAGTGATAGCAGAGGGCACATCTGAGATCAGAGAGGCATAATATGAACAGTAAATATCAGCTTCTTCCCCAAAGAGATCAGTAAACAGTCATCATACACCCCAGTGAGAAGCAAAAGATGGGGAGGATAATTGCTCAATAAAAGTCTATTATTATTTTTATCGAGAGGTTATCCTGCCAAGATGAAATATCAGGTATGTTCTGCTGTACCTTGTGATGGCCTTTCACGTGAGGGTTGGCTGCAACTCATGATGACCTTTCACTTGAGGGTTGTCTAAACAGACCTCTAGCACCTTAATAACTCTTTTAAGAACACCAACCTTCAAGAACTTGGAGGCTATATCCCTCTTGCTAGTGTTTGTTGTGTAATGACCTGTGCTGGGGTTAAACACACTGAGCTTTGCTGAGCTGCACTTGAGGTTCTGTTAGCACTGTTCTCTCGTTCTGGACTGCTTTCAGTTAAACACACTGAGCTTTGCTGAGCTGCACTTGAGGTTCTGTTAGCATTGCTCTCTCGTTCTGGACTGCTTTCAGTTAAACACACTGAGCTTTGCTGAGCTGCACTTGAGGTTCTGTTAGCACTGTTCTCTCGTTCTGGACTGCTTTCTGTAGGAAATCCATCAACCACTTTCCTTCCTGTTTCTCACACATGAAGTATCTTTGCTTCACATGAAGAGTGGCTGGAAGCAGCCAGGAAGAAAGGGACCTGGGGGTACTGGTAGATAGTAGGCTGAACATGAGCCAGCAGTGTGCCCAGGTGGCCAAGAAAGCTAATAGCATACTGGCCCCTGTATCGGGAACAGTGTGGCCAGTAGGATGAGGGAGGTTATTCTGCCCCTGTACTCAGCCTGGATCAGGCCTCACATTGAGTGCTGTGTCCAGTTCTGAGCTCATCAATTCAAGAAAGATGTTGAGGTACTGGAAGGTGTCCAGTGAAGGGTGAGAAAGCTGGTGAGGGGCCTGGAGCACAGCCCTCTGAGGAGAGGCTGAGAGTGTTTATCCTGGAAAAGGGGAGACTCAGGAGTGACCTAATTGCTCTCTACAACTACCTGAAAGGAGGTTGTAGCCAGGTGGAGTTGGTCTCTAATCTCAGGCAACCAACAACAGAACAAGGGGACACGGTCTCAAGTTGTGGCAGGGGAGGTGTAGGCTGGATGTTAGGAGGAAGTTGTTGGCAGAGAGAGTGATTGGCATTGGCATGGGCTGCCCAGGGAGGTGGTGGAGTCACCGTCCCTGGAGGTCTTCAATATAAGCCTGGCTGAGGCGCTTAGTGCCATGGTCTGGTTGACTGGACACAGCTGGGTGCTAGGTTGGCCTGGATGATCTTGGGGGTCTCTTCCAACCTGGCTGATTCTGTGATTCGAAGAGAACACTGCTAATGATAGAAACAGTAAGTATGGAAAGCTGGCTGCTGCATACATCAGTGCTTCTGCTGACAGATATTACTTTCATGTGCTTTTCAGCTGTTTTTAAGCTTGAGAGCAAGAATGTTTTGGTGTGGCTATGAGAAGGGTTGAGAAGTTGGCTAACAAAGTGATGGGAGAGTGAAGACAGATTTCTGGGCTAGTTGGTGGCTGCTGTGGTCTGCAGCATACCTGAGAGGCAGCTGTGTTGCTTTGCATTATTGGAGCTCTCAAAGAGATGAATCATCATCTGGAAGTGTCAACAGCCTTTTATTTCTTAATTTGTTTGAGAGAGACAATTCTGTGACCTTTAGCAATAAACATTTTTCAACCAAAACAGGCTGTCCTGATGACAGTAAATCGTACCAGTAAGCAGCAAAAGCTTTACAAGTCCTGGGTTTGAAATGTTTCCTCTCCTTTATATTTGGAAAATCAAAACATGCTGGCACAGCTTGCTGTCTGAATTATTATGGGCTTTGCATGCCTGTAGTATCACAGAATCAGTTAGAGTTGGAAGGGACCACAAAGATCATCTAGTTCCAAGTCCCCTGCCACGGGCAGGGACACCCTACCCTAGAGCAGGCTGGCCACAGGCTCAGCCAGCCTGGCCTTAAACACCTCCAGGCATGGGGCCTCAATACTCGTGCTGAGCAACTTCCTCCTACTTCCAGTCTGAATCTCCCCACCTCCAGCTTTGCTCCATTCCCCTCAGTCTTGTCACTCCCTGATAGCCTAAAAAGTCCCTCCCCAGCTGTTTTGTAGCCCCCTTCAGATACTGGAAAGCCACAAGAGGGTCACCTGGGAGCCTCCTCTTCTCCAGACTGAACAGCCCCAACTCTTTCAGTCTGTCCTCGTAGCAGAGCTGCTGCAGCGTTCTGAGCATCCTCATGGCTCTTCTCTGGACATGCTCCAGCATCTCTGCATCCCTCTTGTAATAAGGGCTCCAGAACTGGATGCAGTACTCCAGGTGGAGCCGTACCAGAGTCTCACTTGCTAAGGGTGCACTCAATGCCTCTGTCCATGTCACCAGCAAAGATGTTGAACAAGACTGGTCCCAGGACTGATCCCTGAGGGACTCCACGTGTCACTGGCCTCCACTTGGACACAGACCCATTGACAGTCCCTCTTTGGGTGCGGCCATCAAGCCAGTTCTTTATTTATCTAGTGGTCCACCCATCAAACCCATGTGTCACCAGCTTGGAGACCAGGATGTGGGACAGTGTCAATGATCTTGCTCTGGTCCAGTATAATGTAAACAATCAAATCTAGCCTTATTTCAGACAACTTTACTGCTGGATTCCAGATCATCCCCAGTGCTCTGGGACAGGCTGCCTGTTGGTAGGATCAGCCTAATGCAATACTGTGGTCTGTGGGGTTGCCTGCAGCTCTGACACTTGGATTTTTCTGTGTGGGGCTGCCATTTTAGGTTGAGTTAACTTAAAAGAAGTTTCTTTCCAGCTTGTGAGTTTTGGTCACAAGAGAGTGAATATTGTTGGGCTGTTTTCTTCTCTCTGGCAGTAGTGTCTAGCATCAGTGGAGTAAATAAGACTACCATTATTTTTTTTCCCCACCAAACTTAGCTGGTATGTGTGTGATATAAAGACTTTCTTCCCCTGCCTATAAGCATCTTCAAACAATTACAGGGATTTAATGTGTAGAAGGATACAGATTTTATTGAAGTGGGAGGCACCCATTCAGCAGACTTGGAGAATAAGAATTAACCTGCCTGGTGGTTTTTGCCTCATCCTGCTAGTTAATGAGAACTGCTTAAGATCACAGACTGACCTCCTCAGATAAACAGCAGCTATTTCAGGGTGGTCCAAACTGAGGCCTGCCCTTCTGGGTTAGCAGAAATCAGACTGCAGTATGTGTGAATTACAACTGCGGAATTCCTGATGGTAAAAACACTTAGCTTTGGCAGTCCTATGTGGATTTGTAGCTTCACTTGTAATTTCTGTAGGTATTCTTCAGTTCTAATCTCAGCTAAATTAAGCCTTTTCATATGCTGGCTTGCAGGGTACTAATTATATCCCTGTGAGCTTGTTGTTGCCAGAATGGCTCTAAGTAAACTGAAATGCTTTTTTCATGTGCATCACTTTTCTCCTGGGGACTGTCAGATGTGAACTGTTTCCTTTTTTTTGATTATTTAATTACAATGCTGCTGAGTGGTAATTGGTTCCATTATATCATAGAAATGGGAAGAGGAGAAGAGAAGTTGAAATGCAGGTCAGTTTGCCATGCTGCAGGGTTTTGTATTGGTATGATGTGTATTTGACCTCATTGCTGTCTACAACTACCTGAAAGGAGGCTGTAGCCAGGTGGGGTTTGGCTTTTCTGCCAGGCAACCAGCAACAGAACAAGGGGACACAGTCTCAAGTTGTGCCAGGGGTGGTCTAGGCTGGACGTTAGGAGAGTTCTTTGCGGAGAGAGTGATTGGCATTGGAATGGGCTGCCCAGGGAGGTGGTGGAGTCACCGTCCCTGGAGGTGTTCAAGCAAAGCCTGGCTGAGGCACTTAGTGCCATGGTCTAGTTGACTGGATAGGGCTGGGTGCTAGGTTGGATTGGGTGATCTTGGAGGTCTCTTCCAACCTGGTTGATTCTATGATTCTACAATATGTTGGGGGTTGGACTGGATGATCTTGGAGGTCTCTTCCAACCTGGTTGATTCTATGATTCTACAATATGTTGGGGGTTGGACTGGATGATCTTGGAGGTCTCTTCCAACCTGATTCATTCTATGATGGTAGTTCACTATTGGTAGCAAACAATGAAGAACAGATAGGCAATTTGTGATTTTTCAGGATCTGCTTCAGTCCCTAGATCTGAATCTGACAGTGAGAAACTTGAGCTGCTTACCTCTGGATCATCATCTGGAACAAACTGGCACTGTATGTGTTTCAGCCCTTCCTTTAGCATAAACCATGGAAGGACTTTTACCTTTTCACCCTGTGCAGCAATCACAAATCTTCAATTATTCAAGGCATTGTAAACCTACTGCGTGCTGGAAGGCTGTGACTTAATTGCTGCATGTCATTTAAAAGCAACATCTTGCTGCATACTTGGGGCTAACCGAGCGCAGGGAGGAGAGTGTATGTGCCACACAGGTGGCTCAGAAGCGCTTTGGGTACGGCTGAGTTTATGGCGCAGCTTAACAGAAATCTGTGGCTGTGGCTATGTGCTTCCATTGCATATAAAAGTCACGTTTCAGCATTCAGTTATTTGCATATTGACTGACAGCCTGCTCTTCCTCAGTTTAAGACTACTTTTATATAAATGACAATGTTTTAGAACAAATGTTGTCCCTTGTTGGAGCGAGAGCTGCAGCAGCCGTCAGCTTCTAAAGCATGCGCTGGATGCAAAGTGCTCTGTTGATACAGTAGTAAAGTTGAATGTGGCAGCACTGAAAATACTGCAGTCTCCAAACATCAGGATTGTTCTGGAAGCTGTTAACCCAGCTGGGCTTGGCTGCTCTCTGCCTGTGTGGTGGCAATGCATGGAGACTAAACATCCTTCTTGCAGTAGCCACTCAAAATCTGCCACTGTGGCTGGCAGTGAATGGTTTCAGCTGAAGTACTTAAATGTATTTAACCCAATATGACAATGACATTTGCATACTCAACCTTCTGACTTATAGAATAGAATCAACCAGGTTGGAAGAGACCTCCAAGATCATCCAGTCCAACCTATCACCCAGCCCTCTCCAGTCAACTAGACCATGGCACTAAGTGCCTCATCCAGTCTTCTCTTGAACACCTCCAGGGACGGTGACTCCACCACCTCCCCAGGCAGTCCATTCAAAAACACAGTTTATGCTAGGGTGCTTCCCAAAAGCAAACATATTTGCCTATAGCTGGTTTCTAGGAGAGAATTTTGTTGTAAGCAAGGTGTATGGGATCTCATTTTCCCTCAGAGGTCATTAGAGAGCTCCTACATTTCCAGCTTTGTCTTTCTTCCAGAGCTACCCTGTCCCTTGAGCCTTACTTGTGGAAAATTTTAGCTATTGAAGAGTCCAAAAAATGTTTATTTCATTGGCCATTTAATTTTTTTTCCCTGTTCTTTCCCCACTTCTGCTCACTGTTTGTTAGTTGTGTGTTCTCAGCAGGACTTTGAGCCTTGAGAATTAGAATTGCTCTGATGTTTGGGAGACAGCGAAACATTATGAGCACAGGCTCTGGCCTGTGGTCGCTGCTTGTGTTTGAAAAGCAGCAAGAGACTTTCAGGCATTTTATTAGAAGAGGTGAAGGAGTCTTCAACCCCCAAGCAGTGTTATCACAACCCCTGGTTTTGACCAACATTTTCTCTTTTATTTGCCTTCCTCTCACCTGGGGCTGGTTGCCTTCCTTTGCTGTGCACCGTAGTGCAGTCTCCACCCCATCCTGCAGCTTGCTTGAATGTTTGCTGGCAGGGGAGTCTCGGAGCCCATCCATTCACCAAGTGTCAGAGGGAGCCACAGCCAAGTCTCCCTTTTTCCCTTGTAAAGATAAATCCCCATGGCTTTTCAAATCTCTCTTTGTACTGCAGCACAAGTAATTCTGGAGGCAGCCACATGGGATGATCTGAATGGAGAAACAAATGTGGGTGAGGCTGCTTGGCTGAACCATGTGCAGTGTAATTTGGTCTGAAGGGCAGAAGTCACTGAGGATTGTACTGAAGGGAGAAGGCAAGGGGTGATTAATGTGTCATTTGGTGCAGCATCAGGTATGTAGCACAGACAGCTATGTCCCATTAACCACATCTGCCAGGCCTTAATTGAAAGAAATCATGTCCTTAGTATCTGAAATAGAAAAGGGTTTAATACTTGAATTCTTTTTCATCTTTAAATGGAACAGTAAAGAATTTATGCAGCTAAAGAGATTATCTTTTCATCTTTAGGCACATGCTTTCTAAAAGTCTTTTTTTCACCCCTCTTAAATACTCTAAAATGCATCTGGTTAGTATATCTCTGAATGTGGAGTGACTGTGCTTAGGACAAAGTGGTGGCAGGCTTTATTTCTGAATTTTGAATATGACTATTTTAAAGCTTTTAACCTTAAAGTAGGGAACTCTGCTTTTCCCCAACCTGTTCTTGATGTTGCTTTCAAGGTCTCTTATGGAATTTGTAGCAGCTGTTGTCTTGAACAACTGATAAAAAGATTATTTTTGTAAATTATATCACAGAATAAAGGGAATTTTCCCCTTGCTTTTAGAATGCATTGAAAGGTCACCTTGGGCTTGTTTAGATTTCCCATAAACAATGGCTTTCAGGTAACTGTCGGCAAGAGCTTCCCCTGGTATCAAAGACTAGTTCTTGGAGGTGGAGAGATGCAGAAGTTTGAGAAAACAAATGTACTCTTTGTTTGTTAGAATGAAATTCTTTGTCAGGAAACATACTCATTTTGGTATCTGTGTCTCATTAAGTCTTAGGCCCTTCATAGAATCAGTAAGGGTTGGAAGGGACCACAAGGATCATCTAGTTCCAACCCCTCTGCTATGGGCAGGGACACCTCATATTAGATCAGGCTGTCCAGAGCCTCATCCAGCCTGGCTTTAAACACCTCCAGGGATGAGGCTTCCACCACCTCCCTGGGCAACCCCTTTCAGGCAATTACCACCCTCATGCTGAAGAACTTCTTCCTAACATCCAGTCTGAATCTCCCCGTTTCTAGCTTTGTTCCATTCCCCCCAGTCCTATCACTACCTGACAGCCTAAAAAGTCCCTCCCCAGCTTTCTTGTAGGTCCCCTTCAGGTACTGAAATGCCACAATAAGGGCACCTCGGAGCCTTCTCCCCTCCAGACTGAACAGCCCCAACTCCCTCAGTCTCAGCTTGTGAGTCTGGACATTTGTCTGGTGATTTGCCACTACCAAGTGTATTGAGTCACAAAGGGCAGTCCTCAGGCTTCAGTCAAGATCTAAAAACTTCACTGTTAAAATGCTTCTGGTGGAAGCTAATTACTGAGGTAATTATTCTGTGTAGGAAGTAGCTTGGCTTTGAGTGTTGCTGGTTCTGGTAGTGGCATAAATACTACAAAGTGAAATAGGCTTCAAAGTCATTTAAGTGGTTGTGATTCACAGCCTAGATGTGATGTTTGTTTTCCAAACTCGGATGTGACTTAGAGGTAGCACAGCAAAGCATTTATATGATGTAGAAATGAGTTTGTCAACTCAGCACTGCTTTGTTTGGTAGTGAGCACCAAATGGGCTGAATAAACCTGGTGCAGATGTCTGGGTTTTGTTAATGAAAAGAATGATTTGTTGCTCTCCTCTTCTGGCAGTGTCTTGTGGGTGTGGGATACTTCAGACAAGTGGTAGGGACAGAGCTTGGTTTGGCTTCTTAGTGAGACATGGATGGAGTTCAGTTTTATGTTTTCCTTTTCAGAGTATTCATTTTCATTGTGTCCAAACACCATTTCTCTACTTCTATAGCATTAATAAAAGGATATCTAAACCCTGAATTGTTCATTAGGCAATGCCTGGGGAGCATTAAAAACATTCTCTAGTGTTTTAAGGGACCTTGGGGCCCATTGTAGTTGTTTACTTCAGCTTTTGGTGTTTTTTTGTGGTGACAGCCTAAATTAACTAACTCCTTTACTTTTCATCATCTGCTATTTACTGCTTTAAGATCAGTTGCTACAGTTGAAGGATTCTTCCAGAAAGGAGATGAGGTGGCTTTAAAAGGTCCAGTTTACTGTGACCTCTTTCTCAGCTAATTATTGTGTAGTGAAGGATGTCTGGCAAACTAAAGTTTAACCAAAATAAATAATTGAGGAGCTGAGTTTCCATTACAGCTCATTAAATAAATCTCCCTGCATTGCTTGCTCCTAAGAAACTCTATATATGCAGCTTCTATTAGTGGAGTTCTGCAGGTAAACAGCTTTAATTCTGTTTTCCTCACCTTGAAGTGCATGTCCTCATCTGCTAGGAGTCAAAACTCCAGATATCTGCCAGCTGCAGTGCAAATCAGCATTTTAATGTTTTACAGCTGCTTCTCCATAGAAGTTAATTAGAAGTGTGATTCAGACACCCTCTGCCAGCACTCATAGCTGATGTCTATTATTGGTGATCATAGTTTCTGCTATTTGAGCATGTATTTTGGGTGGTATTGACAAAGCAGCTGTTCCTATGTAGGGACTTCGATGAAGGGGGAAACTTCTTCACTTGGGGGGATAAAAAAATTGGAAGGTAATGCTGCTGCAATTTAAAAATAGAAGTTGATAGTCTAAACCACATCTCTGTTCTGTATAATTCTAACTGCAATGATCTTTGCTGAAGAAAAGCTACACCATTCCCTCACAACAGCATCGATTCGTAAATCACTGCTGCCTATTACCCATAAGCTAAGTAAGTCTTGATGTCTCTAGAGGAGCAGTTTTCCACACTGAACAGAGGAAGCCAAGGCTCAAGAGTTAAAAGGAGGAAACCTTCTGAGGTGAGCAGAGTTGGGAGGGAAGCCGCATAGGGATGTGAGCTGGTCTGACCATACCAGTTTCCTCTGTCTCTTTTTAAACACCTTGGAGATCATAGAATCAAGCAGGTTGGAAGAGACCTCCAAGATCAGCCAGTCCAACCTAGCACTCAGCCCTATCCAGTCAACCAGACCATGGCACTAAGTGCCTCATCCAGGCTTTGCTTGAAGACCTCCAGGGACGGTGACTCCACCACCTCCCTGGGCAGCCCATTCCAATGCCAATCACTCTCTCTGCCAAGAACTTCCTCTTAACATCCAGCCTACACCTCCCCCAGCACAACTTCAGACTGTGTCCCCTTGTTCTACTGCTGGTTGCCTGGCAGAAGAGACCAACCCCCACCTGCCTACAGCCTCCTTTCAGGTAGTTGTAGACAGCAATGAGCCCCCCCCGAGCCTCCTCCTCTCCAGGCTAGACAACCCCAGTTCCCTCCGCCTCTCCTCATAGGATTTGTGTTCCAGGCCTTTCACCAGCTTTGTTGCCCTTCTCTGGACATGTTCCAGGACCTCAGATAGAATAGAATAGAATCAACCAGGTTGGAAGATGTTTAAAAGAAGACTGGATGAGGCACTTGTGCCATGGTCTAGTTAATTAAAAGATATTAGGTGATAGGTTGGACTCAATGAACTCAAAGGTCTCTTCCAACCTGGAAAAGGATTGTGTGTGATTCTGCTGTTGGTACTTTCTTTTCCCCTCTGACACCCAGCTCAAATGAATGTGTGAGTTGAAAACAGCATTGTCTGAGACGGTTTAGTTTTGGTATCAGTGCAGCTGTGCACAGTCCTGGATTTGTGCTTCAGGATTTAATGGATTTATTGGCCTCTCTGGCAGATGTGACTGACTTACTGTGGTAGTTGCATTTCTTGCCAATAAAGTAAATGAGAGCTTTGGGAACTGATGACAAAGAGGTCTAAAGGAAGAGTAAAGTGTGAGTTTGTGAACTACACTTCTGACATGCTGAGCTTGTTATTACGAGTCAAATGTGTCTGTACTTTTCCTGCAGCAGTATTGGTCTTTTTTTTCATTAGCCAAATATTTGTTATCTGGTCTCTGACCCAGAGTTTACAAGACAAACATGGTTGTGCTTTGTCATTTGTGGATATTAACACCTAGGAGTTGTTATTGTAGCAATGAAGCATTATCAGTTTTCCAATATTCCACTTGGCTGCAACCCTGAAGCAAAAAATTTTGTAGATCTATGCTATTAATTTTAGGTTTCTTTTTCCTCACTTAGGCACTTGAGATCAAAACCTTTGGACTCTAAAGGGATGCATTCCTACCAAATTAAAGCAACTTTCAAGTAGGTTATATCTTGGACCTAATGGCATCTTCTAACAAGACAAAAGTCTGGAGTAGGATTTTCTGTTCATTCTTGTGCTCCTTTTTTGTTGTTGATTTATGCAGAGCAAATACTTTTAGGCCAGGAAGTTCTATATACATGAACACTACTGATACAGGCAAAGCTGAACCTCGGAGGATTGCTTTAGTTTGAGTTGGTTTAGTTAGGATTTTTTTTTCTTTCCTTTCATTTTTTTTTTTTCCTCAGTGACTTTTAAGGCTTTAATCTTGCAGCTTTGATATGTTCCAAAACGTTAGAGCACAAAATATCTTAATGCTTGATCTGCCTGCATCTCTCCAAATGATGGCAAGCTTTGTCTTGCTTGTAGGCTTTAGGTTCATGTCATGATATCCTATTCAGTCTGTGCCTATCACCAGTGATTGACTGCTGGGGAGAAGCAGACTAACCCCTCTAGCACAGCAGCTGTCTCTGTGCACTCACTCTGCTCTGGACCCTGTGGACTGCAGAGGGATTGTGTTCAGTTGGCTTCGTTCTGTCTGTAAGCAAAGTTGTGAAATGCTTTTGCAACTCTCCAGTGCTCAGAAAGCAGTCAGTCATGTAGACTGAAGACAGCTAAAGACTAATTGATCTCTCACAATTTTTTACTTCAGTAAGAAATGTTTAGTGTAAATTCACAGGGCCCTGAACCAGTGTGTGGTGCCAACATTAGCCTCGGGCTGCTGGAGGTGGTGATGCCACTGGCATAGTGGCTTGTCTCAATGTATTTCAGTGCCCACACAGTGTTTGTCAATTTAGTAGGACAATGTTAGCATTGAAACAACTGGATAATCAAAATCACTTAATTTGGCCTTAAGATGAGGGCAGAGATTCCCCAGGTCGAAGGTGGTATTTGGGACAGTAATGCCCTCCTGCTAGTCACCATGGATACATCAAACTTGAGCTGAATATTAAGTGTGCTGCAGGGAGTTTGCTCCTGTTTCAGCAGCTGCAAAGGCCAAAAGCTGCAGCTCTATGTCAGCAGTCTCTCTGATGTTAAAAGCAATCAACAAGAAAACCACTGAATCACAAAATCTCCTCTTTGCAGCAAATGTAGTCAACAGAAGAGGAACAAACCTAAGTGGGTGCTTCAATCTTGATATATATTTAATCAAATGAAAAGAGAGAAGAGTAAACTAATGAGAATGACTACTTCCTCTGGGAAAGATAGGTGATGGCACATGGGGAGAAAGAGATATTGTGGGTTGGTCAGGGAGTCAGTGTGCAGGACTTCAGAAGTGATGCATACACAGCAAGTTAGCTTTGCTGCTCCCACTGAACAAAAGGTGTTTAAACTTTACAGCATGAAGGAAGGATGAGTAAATGGATTTTTCTCAATTCCCTGGGGAAGAAATGGTTGAAATACACTTCCCTCACAAATGAAACTTTCCTGATAGATTAAGAGGTTATGCTGTAGCTAAGTTGATTATTCCCTGTGTATTTCCCTGCTTGGAAATGCAACCTACTAAACTTTCCCTAGGGTTTGGGTGTATTTATATGCTAATGCCAGCAAATGTGAATTTTCTCATTTAAAGATTACACTTTTGTCTCTGTGTTCAGTACTAGTATCTCCTGAAGCCATAACTGAGCGAGGCTGGGATGTCTGCTGTAGGGTGGAGGAAGCAATCAGCAAGTTCCCTTTAGAAATTCAGGAAGTAATTGATGGTACAGGCAAGGCAGTAGATGTTTAGGCACTTAGGTTTATCGGAGCATGCAGGACAGGCTCACACAAGTTGTCTTTTCCCCAGCATCCTGCAGTCTGGCTTATAGAATCATAGAATGGTTTAGGTTGGAAGGGACCTCAAGGATCATCCAGCTCCAACCCCCTGCCATAGGCAGGGACATCTCCCACTAGAGCAGGTTGCTCAAGGCCTCATCCAGCCTGGCCTTAAATGCCTCCAGGGAGGAAGTATCCACAACCTTACAACTTAGCTTCCACTCTTGTGCACCTTGTACCTACAATGGAAGTTTGGGTTAAAAACTCTTAGAGAACAACAGAAAGATTTCCAGAAGCCTAACTCTGTTTAGATTGTAGCAACGATTAGGAGTGGCTCTGTTAGCAGGTGGGGTGGTACATTTTGAGCTGTTGTCCCTTGCACAGAAACCCTTCCCTCCCCCAACCAGTTTTTGTTTCTAGAGATGTAGTGAGATCCAACATTGATGCAGAAAGGGCAGTGGAAACTGGGCCCACTCCCCTTTAGGAGTCTACCACAGAGCTGCCCTAAGTGAAGCAACAGATAGTAATTTTCTCCCTTCCCAGGCATTTTCTTCTTTGTAAGAAGATTTGGCTTGGAAAGCTGTGATCAGCTTAATCACTTTGCTATTATTGGGGACTGGGATTCATAGTGCAACTTATTAAATCAGTTTATTATCCTCCCAACCAACTTTAGCGATCAGAGTCTGAAAACACAGAAAGGAAATTAAAACTAGTGGAAGAGCTGCCTGTTTGGATAACAGGACACTTTGCTATTTAAAAGGATTACTCATCTGCACCAAAACAGGGAGAAAAGTTAATTTCAATAATGTAAAGCTTTCTATTTCAGGAAGGCTTGGCTTGCACGTTGTGATGAATTCAGAAAGAAGGATAATTCATTCTTAAATTGTTTAACAGCACGTAAGGGCCAAGTAGCTAAGTAAAGATGAATGGATTAATTTGTAATCTTAAACAAGTGTGTCTGTGTGTGGGAGGGTAGAGAGAGGAGGCCAGGGTAACTGTAAGCAAATGCCAGATGAACAGTTGCACTCCAGGTTTTGGTGCTTACAAAGCAGCCAAAATAACCTGCAGGGGAGGGAAACCAGCTCTGGCTGCTTAAAAGGGAGTTCTGCAGATTCTGCAGTCCTCCTCTTCTGTGCCATGTGCCCTTCAGTGGAAGGGAGAAAGTTCTCTGAACTTCCAGACTACAGTGGCTCTCCCATCTTCATACTACCTTCGAGTGGGAACTGAAGCAAAGCACCTTGACAAGAGGCAGAACACTGTGCAGCAGAGACAGCTTCAGTTTCACCAGTGGCATCTGAGGAATGCATGTAAGATACCTGCAAATGTTTCTGATATAGAATCAGTCAGAGTTGGAAGGGACCACAAGGAGCAGCTAGTTCCAACCCCCTTGCCATGTCCAAGGACACCCTACCCTAAAAATCAGGCTGTCCAGATCCTCATCCAGCCTAGCCTTAAGCACCTCCATGCATGGGGCCTCAACCAGCTCCCTGGGTAACCCATTCCAGGCTCTCGCCACTCTCATGCTGAAGAACTTCCTCCTCACTTCCAGTCTGAATCTCCCCACCTCCAGCTTCGTTCCATTCCCCCAGTCCTGTCACTCCCTGATAGCCTAAAAAGGCCCTCCCCAGCTTTTTTGTGACCTGGACTGGTTGCTGGTACTTAGAAGAGTACAGAACGTAGCTTCTGCTTACACTTGAGCAGTTGAGTCCTATGGACCTTGCCACTGCAGTGCTATTTAAGCTCTTCTGGTCCTGTAGGTCCCTGTTGCCTTGCTTCTCATACATTCACTTCTTTGAGCTGTAGGGGGAAAAAAAAATCCTTGGGCTCTTCTGTACTCCTCTGGCTTCTGCATACCTTTGTTTTTGAAGTGGTAAGATTTGTTAGGTGTCTGTTCAAGTAGCAGATGTGCAGTGGCTGGGATGAAAAACCAGCCAGACATCAGAAATTCCTGCCTTGCAAAGCCCTTGCAAGAGGGCAGCCCTGCAGAAGGAAGAAGTGCAGTAAGACCACCATGAGAATTTGACCTGAGGAAAACCAAATAGCCTTACTTTGAAAAGCTTTCTGGGACTGCCTATGTAAAGCAGACCTGCTGTTGTAGTTGCTCTGCTGTCTTCACATGGTTTTATTTACAGCTCAAAATAAAGCAAGCAGGAGTGCTTGACTGGTGCTGTTAATGTATACACTGTATATCAAGTTTATTGCAGAGTCTGTTAGCATGCTACCAGCCTGGTTTTTAATCTGCAGATAATCTTATTCTCATTTATATGTTTGGGCTGTATTACTTTGCCCAGCGTTGGTGCAGCCATTGGAATCCATCCAGTTCACCTAACAACTTTCATTAAAGAAAATTGCCCTTGTAATAAAAATTACTCAGTGTGACAAGATTCCATAATATATTTTTTTAAAGGCTCATAAAATTTTGTAGCAGTTAATGGCACTTGTTTGTTTGGCTGCCTTGTTGTTTTTTAATCCCAGATTTTCTTTTAAAAGCAAAAATTGACTTAATTGTGACAGTATTTGTAATAGAGTGAAATAACTGTTTTTCATCTGGGCTTATAAAGGCCAGGCCTGGCAGCAAGAAGAGCACAGGGAGAAGCAAATGGGGAAACCTTTTGTCTCTTCCCAAAGCACATTTTATTGTCCTGTGTTATGGTTGTGAGGTTGGGTGAAAGTCTGACTCTTTAGTAAGGGAAAGTGGATCCAATAAAGTTTGCTCCCTTGCAGTTCACAATCCACAAGTCTTAGCCTTATAAAATAGAATGATCTGGCCTGGATTTTTTTCACAGCTTGTCTGAGTGTGATCCCTCCCAGCTACAAGGAAAGTGCTTTGGGGTGTGTGTCCTGCATCACTGAGAATGAGTGGGTGCTGGTGCAGTACCTGTAGCTTTGTCTTGCTTCTTCCACCCATCAGAAACATAAGAAGGTGTCTATTGAGAGAGACACTTTTTGCCAGTACAGCGCAGAGCAGACTGCTCACTGCCAGTGTAAAATGCTCTGGTGGTTTTTTTTACTGTGGGAACATAGTAAAGAAGTGCTAAAGAACCAAGCCCAGCATTTGGGAATTAAATGGGAACTCAGTGAATTGGATTTCCTGCTGCCTTTTTAGAGTGCTTGCCTGAGAAATCTCTGTGCTCCTGTGCCTCCTTTGTTCCTGTAAAAATGGGGAAATCTCTCAGTTCTTAACTGCTTGTTTGTTAACAGAAATTAATCAACCTGCCTTCAGTTGATTCAGAAGAGCAGACATCACCACCACAGGTACAGCCTAGTCCAGTGTCATTTTGTTCATTTGCTGGTGTGTGTCCTCTTATGTGAGACCAGATCCAAAGCCATGCTCATGTCTCTTGGCAGCAGGCCTAGCTGTGCCATGCTCCTGCCCCTGGAGGAATTGGTTAGGCTGCCTTTGGGTTCCACCAGGTCAGTTCAGAAGGACATGTGCTACCAAAATATAAAGTGACCAGCACATAGGTGGTAGAAAAACTTTTCAGTCTCATTTTCTTATTTCTGTCAAGATAAAGAGTTGTGGGAAAGCTCTGTGTATGTTTTCCACTGTTTTGGGAGCTTTGGCTGTTTTAAGACTTTCCAGTGCTTTGTAGACCTGGTTTAGATAATGTAAATACCATAAGGTATTTACTTCACAAGGCCTATGAGGAGAGGCTGAGGGAGCTGGGGTTGTTTAGCCTGGAGAAGAGGAGCCTCAGGGGGGACCTCATTGCTGTCTACAACTACCTGAAGAGAGGCTATAGCCAGGTGGGGTTGGTTTCTTCTGCCAGGCAACCAGCAACAGAACAAGGGGACACAGTCTTGAGTTGTGCTGGGGAAGGTCTAGGCTGGATGTTAGGAGGAAGTTTTCGCCAGAAAGAGTGATTGGCATTGGAATGGGCTGCCCAGGGAGGTGGTGGAGTCACCATCCCTGGAGATCTTTAACAAAAGACTGGCTGAGGCACTTACTGCCATGGTCTGGTTGATTGGACAGGGCTGGGTGCTAGGTTGGACTGGATGATCTTGGAGATCTCTTTAACATCTTTGTCAGTGATATGGACAGAGGAATTGAGTGCACCCTCAGTAAGTTTGCAGATGACACCAAGCTGTGTGGCGCAGCTGACTTGCTGGAGGGCAGGGATGCCATCCAGAGGGACCTGGACAGGCTGGAGAGGTGGGCCCAGGCCAACCTCATGACGTTTAACAAGGCCAAGTGTAAGGTCCTGCACCTGGGTCGGTGCAATCCCAGGCACAGATACAGGCTGGGTGGTGAATGGCTGAGAGCAGCCCTGAGGAGAAGGACCTGGGGGTCTGGGTCGACGAAAAGCTCAACATGAGCCGGCAGTGTGCACATGCAGCCCAGACAGCAACCCTGTGCTGGGCTGCATCAAGAGCAGTGTGGCCAGCAGGGCAAGGGAGGGGATTCTCCCCCTTTACTCTGCTCTCCTCAGACCCCACCTGGAGTACTGTGTGCAGTTCTGGAGCCCCCAACACAAGAAGGACATGGAACTGCTGGAGCGGGTCCAGAGGAGAGCCACGAAGATGATCAGAGGGCTGCAGCAGCTCTGCTATGAGGACAGGCTGAGAGAGTTGGGGCTCTGCAGCCTGGAGAAGAGAAGGCTTCGAGGAGACCTTAGAGTGGCTTTCCAGTATCTGAAGGGAGCCTACAGGAAGGCTGGGGAGGGACTATTGACAAGGTCTAGTAATGTCAGGACGAGGGGGGATGGGTTTAAGCTGGCAGAGGGGAGATTCCGACTGGATGTTAGGAGGAAGTTCTTTACAGTGAGGGTGGTAAGACACTGGCACAGGTTGCCCAGGGAGGTTGTGGATGCTTCCTCCCTGGAGGTGTTTAAGGCCAGGCTGGATGAGGCCTTGAGCAACCTGCTCTAGTGGGAGGTGTCTCTGCCTATGGCAGGGGGTTGGAGCTGGATGATCCTTGAGGTCCCTTCCAACCTAAACCATTCTATGACTCTATGATTCTTCCAACCTGGTTGATTCTGTGATAAGGTCTGAACTTGATCTGTAGCTACTGTTAGGGAAATCAGTCCCACAGCTCCTGCACAATGGTTACTCCTTTTTATTACAAGGAGCACATACAACCACACTTGCACTTGGCTTTTGGCTTGTCATGGGTAGATTAGCTAAGGTGTACCTTTTGGCTATGACTTAGCTGATTTATGATTGAGGTGAGGACTATTTGTTTTGGTTTTTTTCTCTTTTCTGATGAACCAATCTTTTGTGATAAACTGACAGTGGCAAAGAGTGAGCTGTGATATTAAACAGTGGTGGTGGCTTTTGGTTGGCTATTTTGGCTTTTTAAGTTCTAGCCACTGTGTCTGGGGGAAGGCAGCTGCACTAATCTATCTAGTCTCTGTGGAAGGCCCTTATTTAAAATCTGTAATTGAGTGGACAAAATTTGTGGTTGCTTGAGAGGCTTTATTCAGGAGAGACTTGAAAAGGATGAGGGAAAAGCATATAAGAGAGCAAGAAGTACTAAGGGCTCTATTGAGCAGGAAACCTATGTAGATGGTGTGGCGCAATTAGACTTGTCAGACAAAACACTGAAATCCATTTATGAGGAAAAAAATCCTAGGGAATGTTAAATAAAGCTTTGAAAATGGCAAAATGCTTGCTAGGAGTACCTCAATAGCAAAGAAGTTGATTTGGGTGATCTTTGAAGGAAAGCAGGTGATGGCAGCTTGAAAGAGAAGGTGCAGAATGTGTATTAGTCACAGGGATTTTGCCCATTTTTCTCCTCCGGTAGCTAAACCTCTGAAGCACAATTGCTGGGTCAGCAGTATGAGGGGGAGAGCTTGTATCTTAGTTTTCTATGTCCTTTTGCTCCTTTTAGAGAGCTATTGCAGCACTCAGCTTCCGTGGTGCCTTGCTCAGAGGCTCTTTCACACTGTCTGCCTTTTCAGCCCCTGCCTTTCATGCCTGCTTTGAAAGCCGGGGAGGACTCGGCTATACCGAATGGAGTGAACACGTTGCCTATGGTCAAAGAAATAAACTTTGCATGGTTATTTGTGCTTGAATGGTTGAGTCTACTCAAGATTTATTGTGAGATTTTAAGAGTAGCTAATTGCTTATATTTGACAACCTAGCTTTTGCTAGGCACGTTTCCTTGTGGGGCTGCTGATGGCAGTGGGTAGCATTCATGAGCTATCCCTGGCACACTGTGAATGGGGTTTGCTGTCAAGTCAAGACTTCAGATGCCTAAAGATCAACCCGTTAGTGACTGGGCCAGTGTCAGTTCTTAGCCTATTTTTAGGTGTTCCTTTAGCGCTTCAGCCTTTGATGTAAAGACAGCTGTGTGCCCCTCACTCTTTATGTAGACCAAGCTTTTCATCTCCACATCTAAACAAGCTGTCCATTGTTTCGATCACTCAGTAATCTTTTTTCTGTGGCTCTCCTGTTTGAATTCTTGTGGAGACTATTAAGTGTCTGTGCTAATTCATATGTGGGTCCAGTCCATATTCAGTAGCATAAATATTTCCATATTCAAATGCAAATCTCTCTTCTGATAAGCATTTAATGTAGCCATCCAGATACATGCAGCAGCTCTGCCTTGCCGGCTTGGAGGGATGTCCGACTGGGCTTTTTGCTGGTTTTTGTTTATGCATGAGTGGATGGTTATGTTGTGTGGTTTGAAAAAAAACAGACACAACTTCAATGCACTGAGTGCAGTTTACTTTTGCAAGTGAATTGGCCTGTGTCTTTCTTAACCCACAATGGTTTTCTGTAAAAGGATCTGAGAATCCCTGCTCTGATAAAGTTCTCCCAGAGGTCTGCCAGCTGGCTTTTTATTCCTTTTCCTCTGCTGCTTGCTTTCTCATCTTGCACTTCTCCATCTTCTCCTAATTCCCCTATTTATTTATTTATTGCTTCTAAGGTTTTTGGAACATCCTCAGAAGTGGTGGTTAAGCAGTTATGTTTAAACCCTGGATTTAAAATAAGTAATTTGTACTTGATTCTTCCTAGTATTGCATTTAACTGCTCAGGATATACTTCCAATGCCATCTGCTGCTGGTGAAGGAGGAAGTGCATTTGTAAGAAATTAATTGTTGCAGCCTCTGAATTTCTCATTTCCATATAGAACACCTCAAGAAACGCCTGGAAGATTATATGGCCCAGTTCCCAAATGTGAGAATCCTCCGAACCAAAAAGAGAGAAGGGCTGATCAGAACCCGCATGCTGGGTGCCTCGGTGGCTATAGGGGATGTCATCACCTTCTTGGATTCCCACTGCGAGGCCAATGTGAACTGGCTGCCACCTCTCTTAGGTAAGTGTGTGGAGGCTAAACTCCTGAAAAGCTGCCAGCAGATGTTGGTGTTGAGTTTGGTTTATTTCCACCTGCTGCCCTCCCCTTACTCTGGGACAAAAGGAAGAAATGTCTTCAAAGGGAAAACCAAGAGCCAGGCACAGGACTCAGGTGAATTGTTGGCAACCTGCAGCCTTTAATACACTGATCAGTTTTCTCTTCTTGAGTCCTGTACCATATGATAGGGCTGTCATATGATTTGCTTAATTAAATGGTAGAGGTCATATTCTTGTTTCTTCACTAAATCAAGAGAAGTGTGGCCAGCAGGTCAAGGGAAGTGATCTTCCCCCTCTACTCTGCACTGGTGAGACCTCACCTAGAGTACTGCATCCAGTTCTGGAGCCACTGTTACAAGAGGGATATGGATGTGCTGGAAGGTGTCCAGAGAAGGGCCACAAGTCCTCTCTGTCAGGAGAGACTGAGGGATTTGGGGCTGTTCAGTCTGGCGAGGAGAAGGCTCCAAGGTGAATTGTAACCTTTCAGTATCTTAAGGTGGGCTACAAGAAAGCTGGGGAGGGACTTTGTAGGATGTCAGGTAGTGATGGGACTGGGGGGAATAGAGCAAAGCTAGAAATGGGTAGATTCAGCCTGGATGTTAGGAAGAAGTTCTTCAGCATGAGGGTGGTGAGAGCCTGGAAGGGGTTGCCCAGGGAAGTGGTGGAAGCCTCATCCCTGGAGGTGTTTAAGGCCAGGCTGGATGAGGCTCTGGACAGCCTGATCTAATATGAGGTGTCCTTGCTCATGGCAGTGGGGTTGGAACTAGATGAACCTTGTGGTCCCTTCCAACCCTGACCAATTCTATGATTCTGAATGAGATGTGAACTGATTAACAGCTTGCTAGAAGAGCGAAACTATTGCATGGTCATTCATTCCACAGCTCACAGAGAGGAGTGGCTTTGCAATACAGAAAAGATCTTCACATACAGTTTTTAAGTAGCTTTTAGGTGTGGGGGTTTTTTCTCTATAATTATATTTAGCTTTAAAGTCTGCAAGCCTGTGGAAAATACTTTTTGTGAATGACAGCTGCTTGTATGTGTTTGTAGGTGTGTAGTCCTTTCCCAGGCTGTGCTTCATCTTTAAGGAGACCTCAGTTGTACAGGGTCAGTTCTTTCCAAGGATGACTACTTGAGAGGACAGTGCCTTCTGTTTCTGGTACCTGTGTGCCTCTGGCTAGTGCCAACCTCATTTACAACCATATTGCAAATGACTGTCAAAGCTCTTGCTGATATGTGGCTTTGTCAGAAAAGCTGGCAACAATAAATCAGCTGGAGATTTCAGGATCCTAGTCAGATTTGTCAGCAGGACCGTTGAGTGGTAATACTACTGATTTTACTACACTTTGTGTCTGGTAACAGTGTAGAACATTTGCAGCTTCTTGAGCCCTGGGGAGGGAGGGCAGAATTAGCTTAAATGCCATTGCAATGAGAACACAGAGTATGCTTTAATTTTAGAACACAGAAAGGACTTCTATTAGACCTGCACTGGAAGCTGAAACATCATTTGTTGCCTCTGCTCCAAAAGTTAACTTCCAACAAGAGACTGTCTCAGTAATAAAGTATTTAAGAAGTTCCAGATGTTTATGCAGAAATTAATCCTGTCTTGTGTTACTTGGTTGGAAGAAAAGGTTGAGGAGAGGAGGTACACTTGAGCCTGCTGAGAGTAGTTATGCCATTAGTCTGAATTGCTTCCTGCCAGGTTCTGGCACAGCAATTGCAGCTGGGTGGTGCAATGGGTTACTGCCTTGGCTTTGAATCTCAGCAGAGAGGGTTCACATTCTGGTTGCTCATTAAAATAAGGACTGTTCTCTGTGTACAAGATTGTCTGGTTTGAGCCCTGGTGGTTTGAGTATCTCTGGTGGTGTGGCTGTGTCTTTCCATTCTGCTTCTGGGTGGCAGTCACTGTAGGTGTGTGCCTGGTGGTTTTATCCCACTGGGTGCAGCTTGAGTGTCTCAATGATTGCAGAAATACCAGATGAATTTACATAAATGGGAGCAAAAGAGAATGGATGAGCAAGAAAGCTACCTTGTTCTTGGGCAGCTTCATCTTTCGATGCACTTTTTCTGCAGGTTGATGATGAAAGAGAATAGGATCAAGTAGGTTGGAAAAGACCTCCAAGCTCATCCAGTCCAACCTATCACCCAGCCCTATCCAGTCAACCAGACCATGGCACTAAGTGCCTCACTCAGTCTTCATGGTCAAAGCAACCAGCTGGGGCAGGTTTTCTAACGCCTTTCTCCGATTTGCAGATCGCATTGCCCGAAACCGCAAGACTATCGTTTGTCCTATGATTGACGTGATTGATCATGACCACTTTGGATATGAGACTCAGGCTGGAGACGCAATGCGAGGCGCATTTGACTGGGAGATGTATTACAAGAGGATCCCCATTCCTCCTGAGTTACAGAAACTTGACCCCAGTGATCCCTTTGAGTAAGTTACTGCAACGCAGTGTGCGAAGAGCTGGCTAACAAAGTGGTACCCTGTTAGAGGGCTGATTTACACCTCAGTGTAGTAAAAGTCAGAGGCTGATGTTGAGCTACTTGCTTTTTAGCAGCTGTTTGCTTTCTTGGTTTAAAAGAAATGCATTGTGTAGTAGCTGTGAACACTTCCCTTTCTGTTGCTGTTTTTTTGCCACCTTAATTCCCGCAGAAGTTAACATTTCATTTAAAACTGTAATGTGTAACATTTAATGTGGTCATTTATTACTGAGATCTTTCCAATGTAACTTAGTATCCCTAATGCTCTGCCAAAAACAGCAAACCAATGGCAGCTTGTATGTCATTCCCAGGTGGGGGGAACAAGAAAACCTAGCAGAATAATTACAGCAATTTTGATGATTGCAGGGCACTGCAGAAGTAAATCTGTGATCGAGTTATGTTCTGCTGTGGCTGTGCTTGCCAACATTGGGATGGTTCTGCTGTCCTTTCTACTTCTGCAGTGTTCAAAAAGAAAGCAAACAATCCAAATAAAACTCTTCTGAGGTCAAACTCAACAACTTGATCATACTGTTGAGGCAGAGCACCACATGTGCAGCATATGGGTCTCTCTGAGAGAGGTTATGTCCTGTCGCTTGGTGATGAACTCTTCTGCCTGTTTGGAGGAGAGGCATTGACTGGTTCTGAAGGGAGCCTAGTCTGGTCCTCCTCATTTGCAAGTGAAAAATTAGTAGATAATGGAAAGCCAACTGTTTGGTGCTCTGGCAGGGCTGCAAAGGCAGCAGGAATATTGGGTGGTGAAAAGAATATCTGTTAAATCTTGCTTTGTTTTTTAAATGTTTAGCTAGAGATGTGTATCTTTGAATGTGTTTGTAATATGGAGTCTGGTTTTTCCTTAAGGTCTCCTGTAATGGCTGGAGGACTGTTTGCAGTCGATAGAAAGTGGTTCTGGGAGCTGGGAGGGTATGATGCAGGTCTGGAGATATGGGGAGGAGAGCAGTATGAAATATCCTTTAAGGTGAGCTATGTTCTCTAGAAATTACTTTTGCTTTGAAAAGTAAGAATCATTCTGAGGCACAGAATGTGAATGATCTTCCTTGTCCTTGCTTTTGCGTGTGACTAAAGGTGAAAGAGCTGGGAGTGGTTAGATAGCACACAGCAGCAGCAGCAATGATGTCACCAGGGAATTGTGAGGGTCAGTTTTGGAACATGATTAGCTGGGTTGTCCCCCCCATGCATGTGCTCTTCTCAGCAGGGTAAGTCAGCCTGTGTGGAGCTCTCTCTGACTGCTGGGCTCCTTAGCACTCACCCTGGCAAGATGATGACATGCTCTCCTTGAGGGAATGAGGATTCAGGCTGCTCTCTGTTTGCCCAGCTGAGACCTCAGTCCTGAGCTTGAGTTTCCAGAGAGGAGAGTAATTTACTGTCTGTAGTCAATCCATCTGACTCCTGGCTGCAAGGAACTGAGACTATTAATTACTCTGTAAGATATCCTCAACAACTGGAATAATAAAGCAGTTGCTGGCAATGATTTTAGATCATTATCTGCCTGGCTTGGGGACAGTTCTGTTATTTACTGATTGGCCAAGCTATTCACTTGAGGGCTTTAGAACAGGAGTTTAGCCAGCCAGCCAAAAACATGTATTAACCATAACGAGTCCCTGTGACCCACGAAGAGCACTAGGACCTGTGTTATCTTGGAATATGGCACTCTGAAATCTCTTCTAGGAAACCCACTGCAATGTCCCAGACCACTGAAGGCAGGTGGCAACCCCTTCCATAGCCTGGAGCAAACTGAGATTTCCACTTTAAACTCTGGTCATGCTGCTGTCTGGCTTCTCTTTGAGACTGAATGCAGAGTCTTGTAGGCATCCGCATGTCACTGAGCTAACTAAGCTAGTTGACCTCGACATGGGGCTAGAAGATGGTAAGGATGGTAATGTAGTGCACAGTTTAGCTTCAGCAGCTAAACATCCCTGTGCCTTCTCTGACCAAGAAATTGTGGCTGATCGCATACAAAGCAGACTCCTAAATCCCGGTGCCTCTGTGCAATTCAGAGGCATCTCAAAGTGCATTCAGCAAGCCACATACATTGCCATACATCTACACCCTGTAGTACTGTGCAGCAAGCAGTAGAGGGAAGGACAGTTTTCAAGACAATGTCTTGTCTTTTCCTTTGTTCACTGAAACAAATAAAGTCACATTGGAAGTCCCTCGGCCTCTGCAGTGCTCTCAGGGAGGGGCAGGACCCTCTTCGGAGATGTCCTTGCTGTTAGAGGCCTTTGTGCTTTGTGTTGCATGTAATGACACTGTGTAACAATGTCATTCTCTGCAGGAGGGGCAGTGGCAATATTCAGCCCCTTTTCCTTGGCCCTTTTTGAAAATGCTGGTTTCCAAGAGTGATGACAGTGGCTGGGGAAGCCTTTTGTCTCTAATGCCACAGCGGACAGTCACCCTGCTTGATCCCCAGGAAATAAGACCACTTCATTCATCTGTTTGCTTATCCTCTCTGAAACACACTGTGTTTTATTTCAGTCCAGAGATGGTGATTTATGGAGAGATAAATTTGCTTTAATTAATCTCTGCAAAGACACACACACACCCTTTTTTTTCCTTTCATTGATTAACAGAAAAATGAAGTTTTAGCTGAAAGGGGCTCAGTGTATTTTCAGAAATTAAGATAGATTGATACATTCATCTGTGGCTGATAGATTTAATAATTCTGCTGGAATTGCAAGAATAGAAGGGTTTGTTCACTGGATTTATGAAGCTATGACATTTCCTGGCGAGCACACAGCTACGTTTTTACCTTTAGAAGCAGATCGAGGGTTTGTAGTTAAAGGGGCACTGTCAACTAATTTAAAGCTCTGGTTTTAGAAGTGGGGTACCTGCTTTCACATTATTTATTATCTCGTGGGAATTCAGATTCTGAGTGCCAAATTTGCAGCCCAGCTTTAACAAAGAATACACTGCTGTGCCTGCAGGTATGCTGGGCTGCTGTTCAGTGATGTGGCGATGCTGGAGTGTGTCCAGAGAAGAGCCATGAGGATGCTCAGAGGGCTGGAGCACCTCTGCTATGAGGACAGACTGAAGAGTTGGGGCTGTTCAGTCTGGAGAAAGAGGAGGCTCCCAGGTGACCTTCTTGAGGCCTTGCAGGATCTGAAGGGGGCTACAAAAAAGCTGGGGAGGGACTTTTTAGGTTCCCAGGGAGTGACAGGACTAGGGGCAATGGAGCAAAGCTAGAGGTGGGTAGGTTCAGCCTGGACATGAAGAGGAAGATCTTCAGCATGAGAGTGTTGAGAGCCTGGAATGGGTTGCCCAGGGAGGTGGTTGAGGCCCCATCCCTGGAGGTGTTCAATGTCAGGCTGGATGAGGCTGTGGCCAGCCTGCACTAGGGTAGGGTGTCCCTGCCCATTGCAGGGGGCTTGGAACTAGATGATGCTTGTGGTCCTTTCCAACTCTGACTGATTCTATGATTCATCTTTGATCTATTGCATCAGATCTGGCCTTCTCAAGCCTCACAAGGAATAGTTGATTATTATTATTATTATTGAGTTGAGTTTTTTTTTTCCTTGAGGATATTATTTTTGTTTGATGTATAAGCTGTGCTTTGCAGGGGATTTTTGCTTTAATTTTAAAATCCAGAGCTCTGTTGCTGAGAGACTGGAAATAAACACGTTTATTTAGGAGCCTCTTGTCTTTCTGTTTTAAGACTCTTAACTATTTCTGTCATCAGCTGGCTCTGCTTCCTTCTGAGAAGAATCTTTAAGGCTGAAGGCAAACCAACAGAGAAACCATCAGTGTTTAGTACCTCAGAAAACATTTAGCCAGAGGATGGGTCAAAGTCTGTTAACAGAAGCTGTGCTCCTCGTGTGAAATATGTACACCAAACACCACTAGAAAACAAAGCATGCTGGAGGGACAAAAAAAAAAATTAGATGGACTGTAAATTAGAAATGAACTTTCTTAGCCCTAACTCATCATTTGTGTTTTTCTGTGTGTTCTCAGCCCCTTAAACCAGAAATTTCTAGACAAGATATGAAGGAGGTGATCTGTCTGTTCCATATTCAAGCAGAAAACACCTATTCAAGCAGTTCTTCTTTTGACCTGTGTGTATCCAGAACAGCTCAGTGTCTGTAACCCAGCACTTCTACAGGTCGAGGGTCTCACTATTTCAGGTCACCAACAGATAAATCAGGAAGATTGCAGGCTTGAACTGGAGCTGCAGGTGTTAGACTTGTTCAAATGAGCCTCACTTTTTCCGTCAGTGCTGCTTGCAGAAAGCTCCAGGCAAACTGTTCTGCTGATCCATAGTGTAAGAGCCGCTCTCCTCCATCTCAGCAGATGACCAGATGCTGACCTTTGAGTACATTCTTGTCTTCTGGGTAATCAAGAGTGCACAGCTATTTCTGTGTGGCACTTGCTGCCTTTGCTTTCTGCTGCCCATAAGTCTACAGCCACAGTTTCTCTGTTCAGTGCACTTAATCGAGGTGGGGGTTTTATTGCTATTTGAGGAATCACTTCCACACCTTTCCTAAGTTTTTCCTGTCTTTTGTATTTTTCTGTAATGATATGAACAAAATGGAGTACTTTGACCTCAAGTGACAATGTGTCATCCCTCTTCTAAACACCACTTAATAGCTCTGATTTTCTGAAGGCTCCTGTATACCCAACAAATGCCTACATTCTGCTACCTGCTTAACCACTGGAGCTGATTGTATTTAATTTGGAGCGGTATATACGAAGCATTTCAACTGCTCCTTTCTGCAAATGCTGTTTTGCACAGCACTTATCTCTGCTCATTTTTATTTGCAAGCATGTTGCCTCTTTTCCAGTGTTTCTGTGGCTTCAATTCTGTTTGACTTACATAATCTGCACTAAAGTGCTTCACGCCTCTCCTCCATAAATATATAGTCTCTGGTTTTTTGGGTGTAGGGAAAGGGAAGTGGGAAAAGGGATGTCTCTGACTTGTATAGGGATAAATGTAGGTGTGGACTTAGTACCTCAGATCTTGGGTGATTCTCAATCCTTTGATTGTGCATTGTACTTCAAGAGCAAAGACTAAGAATCTGGAATTCCCCTTGCTAGGTGAAAGATCAGTTTTAGAAAAGCCTTCATAAAATTCAAAAGGCTTAGTACAAACAAGCCACATCGATGGCTGCCCTGAAAAGAACCGTTAAGGGGGAGGCAAAACACATGGGCAGTACTCATGGCTTTCACTCCTTACTCCAACAGTGGGAGACATTCCACTGCACTTGTTCTGGTGGTTGTAGGTGACTGGATTGTCTAAAATCCTTTTCCCAAAGCATCAACATTGGATTGCTTCTCCTGGTTCCTGTAGCACAAAACCTATTGTGGGTTTTCCAACAAATCCAAATGCTCCACAGCTTCTGTACCCATCTCTAATGAGTGCATCTCCTTTGCCCTGTGTCTGCAGCACATTTCAGATTCACATTTTGTCACTGGCCTCCTGGCAGATGTGTAGTTAGGGTGCAGCTGCCAAGGAATCACTCCTGACAGTGTTTCCAGTTGCATTGCTGGAGTTAGTGCCGATTGTGAGCCTCCGCTGCTTATTCTGGGCACGCACATACACCACTTTACAGCAGCTCACGTTTGCCCACACTGAAACAGGCCAGGCATTCTGCTGGGTTTTTTTTGTGTGCTGTTGGAGGTTTGGGGTGGTTTTTTTTTTGTTTGATTGGTTTGGGTTTTTTTTAAGCCAGCACATGCAGCTTAATTCTGAGGCTCTCAGCTGCAGTACAGGCTGACTTCTTTCTCCCTCCCTATATGGTGATGCAGAGATCAATTTTAGACCATTGACTTAATTTTTTTGTTTAGCTTACCCTGTGTGTTTGGTTGAAGTTCCAGAGTAGCTTCTCACCAAGCAGCATCTGGGAAATGGACCCCTTCACTCTCTGAAGCATGATTATTACTGTAAAATGCTCCAGGCAGTAAGGAGGGACCATGCTGGTCTATGTCATGCAAACGCAGAGATCCCAGTGCCATTTGAGCTACCTTAATCTTTGGTAGAGCAGTAAGACCCAGCTGCAGCAGCAGCTGATGCTTAAAATACAGAAGGCTACTATTTTCCTGAATTATTGGTTGCCCTTGCTCTCACCTTGTTATGCAAAGAACCCCCTTGACTTACTGACTGTCCTCCCCACCTTCAGTGTGTGCTCACTGAACCAGCCAGCTTCTCTGCATTGGTGCATCTCATGGTCTTTATTTCTCTCATGGCTTGCAGAAGCAGCTTTCTTTTCAAGACTTGTCTCTTTCCTTTGTGTGTTCTTCCCCTCTTGGGAAGCATCATGGTGCTGTGTTTGGAAACCATAAACCTTGTGTACCCAGATCATTTGTGTTCACACACCAACTGCAGCATTGTATTGTGTGCTTGGGAGGAGAGGTTCAGCTGTCTTACGCGACACTGTTTTCTGAAGTAACAGAAGGGGAATTGGATCAGGAGAGCATTCCCATGTAGAGAATAGGTGGCATATTACCTCGTGCTTTCATAGCACATTAGCTGAGTCAAAGGCTCTTGAGTCATTTGATGAATATGGAGTTACATCTCCCCGGGCCACTGAGAAGATAGGAGTAATGTCACCAGTGGTGGTGTTTTACTTGCCTTGGGTATGGATTTGTTATTAGGGTGAGATTGCAGCCGTAGAAAATTCAGCTGCAGTATGCCCATTGACCTCAGCGTAGCTCAGTTTTCTTTCCCTTCTAGTGGATCTGTCAGCTGTTAGATGCCTGGCTTAAAATGTAGATTGGGAAAATTGTGCCTGAGGAGGAAGAGCAATTTCCCATTCTCTCCTAATGCAATCTGATTAGATCGTTGTATAAAGCACTGCCTGCCTGACTAGCTTTAATTCTTGTTCTTAAGGCATTCTAGTAAGCAGCTGATTGAAATTAAGTGCATCAAGTTCAGGCTCTGATGTTCGCTGTGGTGTCAGCCAGGGAGGTGAGGCACCATCTTACCCTTCTGTAAAACAACAAGAAGCAGCAGCTGTCTCCCCTGGCCCAAGGGGAGCAGAGTGGCAGTGGGTGTTAGCACGCAGGCAAGAGGCTCTGCCTCACAGGACAGCGCTGCTGCTGTCTCAGCTGTTTGACAGCACTGCATTTTTAGCAGTCTAAGTTCTGGTGTGTCAAGCCTGTGAACTATACCCTCATTTAAACCCAACCAAATATCACTAACTGAGTGGAAGAGTTCTCTCAGCTAGCACACAGCTATTTTGGGTTTGCTTAACTTGCAGTTATTCCCTGACAGACCCTTGAATTTGATTCCTCTGACCTTTAACTCTTGCTTCTTAATGCTTTTGTTAGCTGTGTTTTACCAATGCGTGTCACACTCTCTCCCTCTCCCCCTTCTTCCAGTTTTATAGATAAGGACTGGTAATTGTCTTTATGGAGGCTTTAATGAGTTCTGTCACCACACAAAGAAGCTTGCTAATAAAATAAATCAAAGCAGCAATGAATGAATGGAAAGCATGCTTTTAAAATTAGATTTGTACCGCCACTGCCATGCTGTCACTTGCAGCATGAGACAATGTTAAAAAGGCACTCAGTTGGCAGAATACCTTGAAAGGGTCACTAAGCTCTGCTAGCAGGAATTAGGCAGGTTTCCTTTGCTCCATGCAGCCCTGATAATTACAGCATCACTTGGGAGTAAATATTTTAAAGCGTGATTAGGAGAGCACGTAAAACCGATCTTGGATTTTACTTGTTCAGTAACTCAGCTAAGAAGCTTTTCTTATCGTATCATTGCATGTGTTCATGTTGTATCCTCTTCTGTGCCTGGAGTCTTGTAGCAGCTTGGAGCTCTTGGCCCAACACAACATCGGTTCTGTCTAGTCTCCTGTACCCCCTGCCTCCCTAGGGTACTGCTTGGCAGATAAGTGCTGTCTGTGTTACTGCTCCACAAGAGCTGCAGTGCAAGGCCAGCACTCTTCACTCTCGCTGCATGTGGATTGCAGGGGACTGTTTCTCCCCTTGCTTTGGGAAGTCATGTTTTCAGAGCACATGTGTCCTCCAGTGGCCTGACTGAAAGCCATGCCTTAGAGTTCAGAGGCCAGCAATGCATCTTGTGGGCAGGCAGCTTGGTGTTTGCATTCAGGCTTGTGCTGCACTGGAATGCAGCTGCTTATGAACAAGGAGCACTTTGGTGATGCAGGGCGCAGCGCATAGGGTAAGGATACAGGTTGTTGAGGAGTGTGCCTGTGCAGCTGAGCTCTGGGCTTCTTCAGCTGTTCGTGCAGCTTTTTGTAGTTACTCAGATCTGCTGCAGCTCTCACAGCCTTGCACAAACCACTTCTGTTACAGAAGCACAAAGCATTCCCAAATTCTTGTTTTCTTGTTAATTTCCTAGCAGAGGAATCACACTGAGGCCCTCTGCAGCAAAAAGCACAAGTAGCTGTAGACTGTGAAAGAATTCTTCTTCCACTGGAAACTTTGTGGAAGCTGAGTGCTAGTTTCTTTTTTTCATCTTCATCCTTTCTGTACCAGCCTCTCAAGGCACAGCAGGGACGAAAGGAATGAAATTCTGTGGCAGGAGTGTTTATCAACTTTCTTCTTGTCTGTCTCACCGTAAGGGACATTCAAGTCAGTGCCTTGAATTTTAGAAGTTGTCCTGAGAAAAATATTCCTCTAACTGAATGCAACCAACCTCCATTAAGTTATACACAGTCAGCAAATGACTGTAATTATTAGGGCCAGCAGACAGAGCTGAAACTCCAGAGGACTTTAGTGTCAGAGCTAATAATTATGCAGCAGCCTTGGCCAAATATTTCTCTTCTGAGCTAAGTATTTAATATTGTCAGTGTAGAATATTAATGGAATTGCCTGCTATGTGTGAAGCTGTTGACTAAGCTCATTGTACAGTGAACTGTGGTGGCTCAAATTAGCCACAGTGAATGGAGAGATCAAGAAGAACACTGCAGCACCAGCAGACCTTCTTAAATAATGCTGCCATCGGGGCATTAACATAAGATCTGGGGACAAAATGAAGGGCAAGATAGTGCCATGCTTCAAGAATTCAGAAAGTCATTTCTTTTGAATACAAAAGGATAATTTAAGTATTGATTAGATTGTCTCTGAGAAGGATATATGAATATTTTTTCTTAAACCTAATGAAGTAGATTGGCTGGTTCAGAAAACATCTCCTTTGGTTTCACTTGGACAAAGTTATTATCTCTGTGCTATAAATAAGGAATAAAAGAAAGTTGTTGCAGAGTGTTTAACAGAATGAAATCTTACCAGATTGGGAAAGAAACTTTTGGCCTAATCCAGACATTAACCAAGCATCAAAGCAGCCTTCTTCAACAGTAGTAACTTTCAGGGCTTTTTCTTTTTTAAGCTACTGTAGTTTTCACCAGGCAGGGATTTCTGCTTAATTGTGAGGCTGCAAAAGCAGTGAGTGCATGTCAGCAATGAAACCATAGGAGAGCACTGGTAACCCCAGGGGAAAGTTGTGGTTTCTTCTGGTTCCTGGCACTTGAACAGGCTCACGAATTCCCTGGAGTGTTTTGCATAACCCAATGCTACAGGGCTGGTCTGCCTTTTACAGCAGCATGACACAACCTACACCCAGGTCTTACGTGACAGCTCAGTTTAACTGTTGTGGTTACTACTGCTGTAATAACACAGATGGAGTTAAAGTGTGCTGTGTGCTGTTCTCTGGGTGCTTGGGGTGGTTTTTCTCTGTTCTTTTCTCTAAAGAATGCAACAGTGAACTGTTTAGCCTTTGGGTTTGATAGCACTTGTGTTAAATCAAGGCTTGCTGCATGGCTCTAAGCAGGTAGTTATAGGAGTGGAGGCTAAGACAGGGAGGGGGGAGGGTATTTGGGAGAGTGTACTTTGAAGTAAAAAAAAAAATCTGGGTTAAGCTTTTTCATGACTTGAAAGTCTTCCTGATGTTGTTTTTTTTTTTTCTTCTTCACTGTTCTCCACATAAGCAAGAGTGAATTTGTATCTCTGCTGTTCCACAGGTATGGATGTGTGGAGGTCGCATGGAGGATATCCCCTGCTCTAGAGTTGGTCACATCTACAGAAAATATGTTCCATACAAAGTTCCAACAGGAGTCAGCCTGGCAAGAGTAAGTGGCAATGACATTCCTCACGACAGATGTCTGACTACAATATGACTGTGCCACTGTCTCCTCTATCCCCACAATGGGAAGCAAATGTAGGCTTTGCAGTTCATAAACTGTGCCTGTACAGTGGTCAAATTGGGCAGTTTTTTCCCATAGTGGATGTGCAGCACAATGGGAAGAGAGCCTAGGGGAGCTGCAGGCTCAAGCAGACAGCTGCCATGCTCCAGACATCAGCCATTGCGAGGTGTTGGGAAAGGACTCTGCAATCAGGCACTGGCAATGGAATCGCCAATAAAAACAAGATATGGCTTTATTTGTGGAGCACTTCAGTCACTTTATAGCTGTGCTCTCCAAGAGCAGCAGGCTTCAGCATGGTGATTGTGTTCTGGTGATTGAAAGACCTCTCAACTTCAAGCATCACAGGCCACCAAATGAGCTTGCTGTAATTTTCCACGATGGAATGTTCTGTGCCATCTTATTTCTTAATCTAGTGTAGCCCAAAGAGGAAGGAGCCTTTGCCTATCCAGCACTAAGTTTCTCCAGTGAATTTCCAAATTGAGAAGGGATAGCATTGCCCTCTGGTGGGAGAAACAAATCATGGAAGCAGGAAGGCTGCAAAACTGAAGAACACAAACAGGTACCCAGCTGTTCTGCAGTCTCATGGCTTGCAGAGTGTTAAAATGTCTCCCAGCCTAATAGCACCACCGTGGTTAGAGATTTGAATGTGCCCAGCAATGACCTGTCAGAGGGACAGAGTGCTGTCCTGTCTGTGCCATCTCTTCAGGAAGGAGCTCTATTTCATTTGATTCAGTGTTTGGCTCTTGCGTACTCTCACACTGCTGGAGGTGGCAGACAGGTGTAGGGAAGGCTGTTTCTTAGCCTCTGAGATCCACCTTGGGACAAACAGCTCTCGCGGTGTGCAGGATGTGTTTGGGGCAGGGTCAGTGCACTGCTCCTTCTTAATGTCTGAGTGTTTTTGGTAACAAATGACTGCTGCTGGAGTTGACCACCTTCACATGAGGTGGGCAGGGCTGCTGGGTCATCTAAGTCATAGAATCAACCAGGTTCGAAGAGACCTCCAAGATCATCCAGTCCAACCTAGCACCCAGCCCTGTCCAACCAACCAGACCATGGCACTAAGTGCCTCAGCCAGGCTTTTCTTGAACACCCTCAGGTACAGTGACTCCATCACCTCCCTGGGCAGCCCATTCCAATGCCAATCATTCTCTCTGGCAACAACTTCCTCCTAACATCAAGCCTAAACCTCCCCCTGGCACAACCCCTTGTTCTGTTGCTGGTTGCCTGGCAGAAGAGACCAACTGCCACCTGGCTACAGCCTCCCTTCAGGTAGTTGCAGACAGCAATGAGGTCTGCCCTGAGCAGGCTGCACACCCCCAGCTCCTTCAGCCTCTCCTCACAGGGCTGTGCTCCAGGCACCTCACCAGCTTTGTTGCCCTTCTCTGGACACATTCCAGTACCTCAACATCTCTCTTGAATTGAGAGGCCCAGAACTGGACACAGCACTCAAGGTGTGGCCTGACCAGTGTTGAGTCCAGGGGCAGAATAACCTCCCTTGTCCTGCTGGCCACACTGCTCCTGATCCAGGCCAGGATGCCATTGGCTGTCCTGGCCACCTGGGCACACTGCTGGCTCATGTTCAGCTACTATCTGCCAGTACCCCCAGGTCCCTTTATTCCTGGCTACTCTCCAGTCACTCTGTCCCCAGCCTGTAGTGCTGCTTGGGATTGCTGTGGCCAAAGTGTAAAACTCTGCACTTGGCCTTGTTAAATCTTATCCCATTGGCCTCTGCCCACCCATCCAGCCTGGCCAGGTCCCTCTGCAGGGCTCTCCTACCTTCCAACAGATCAACACCTGCTCCTAGCTTGGTGTCATCCACAAACTTAATGATGCTGGACTCAATCCCCTCATCCAGATCATCAATAAAGATATTGGACAGGACTGGGCCCAGCACTGATCCCTGGGGGACACCACTAGTGACAACTGCCAACTGGATGTGGCACCATTCACCACCACTCTTTGGGCCTGGCCCTTTTAGCCTGTTCTTGACCCATATCAGAGTGAATCTGTCCAAGCCATGAGCTGCCAGCTTTGCCAGGAGCTTGTTGTGGCAGACAGTGTCAAAGGCACTGCTGAAGTTCAGGTAGACTCCATCCACAGCCTGCCCCACATTCACCAGGCAGGTCATGACTACACTGGTCACATTACTGTGTGGCACTAAGAACGTCCCTGATGTTGCCAGGGTCCGAGGTCCAACAATCTCTTGAGCGTTGTGACAAGCAGCAGGGCAGGTGTCTAGAGAGGGTGGTGTGCATTGCTGCCTTGGAATTGCACAGCAGATTAAGCTTGACAGAGATATGGGATGTCTACTGCTGCCAGGAATTAAATAATCCCTTTGCTTCTACTCTGAAAGGTCATCACCTGAAAGTTCCATATTCTTGCAGTATCTCAGAGTTTCTCTTGAAGAGCTTTTTACCCAAGGAAATGGAAAACTAGCAGTCAGAAAGAATATTGTGAACTTAAGGTTTCCAGGAGGGAGTACAAATCTCATTCCTAGATAGGTATAATAGATGCAATAAGAAGGATTTAAGAAAGCAGCTTTTTGTCAAGCACCTTTGAATGTCCTGTGGTATTTGCCAGCATGGTTTTCTGACTAACCTCTTTAACAGGGAAAAGAAAGGAGGGAAAAAAAAAACAACTTTTGATTAATGTTCTTTTCCTTAGCCAGAAGGAACAAGATATAATGGCCAAGTGCCAGGATTCTGTTTTGACCTCAACTGAAAATATCTTTCAGAAAAGAAACTAGAGAATGATAAAAATAATCTCCAGCATCCTGAAGCTGAAGAGAAAGAGTGGATGTGAATGAAAATCCCTTCTGAGCCAAGCGGAGGAGAGCTGTTCCAAATGCTCGTGGCAGTGGTTTGTTCATGCAGAGTGTTCTCAGGTGTTTTCCCCTCTTCCCCCTGCCCAGAACCTGAAGCGGGTGGCCGAGGTGTGGATGGATGAATACGCAGAGTTCATTTACCAGCGCAGACCAGAGTACCGCCACCTCTCTGCAGGCGACGTCGCGGCTCAGAAGGAGCTCCGCAACAACCTCAACTGCAAGAGCTTCAAGTGGTTCATGAACGAGGTCGCCTGGGACTTGCCAAAGTTTTACCCACCAGTGGAACCACCGGCAGCTGCCTGGGGAGAGGCAAGTTTGTGCTCTAAAATCTGCAGTGGGCAAACAGGCTGCGGTTTGGTTTTGAAACTTGCTTTACCCGTGTGCTCCAGTTGTGGTTTGCCGTGGTTAGGGTGGCAAGTGGGTGTCACGGGTCCTGCTCAATGTGCTTCAAAGAGCAGAGCTCCTCTACCATTACATGGTAAAAAGAAAGCAGTTGGGCAACTGTTCTTGTGAGTGCACAGCTACAAAGACGCCAGATACTTGGCTTGTTCTGAGCGTTCTGTGTTTAGTAGAAGTCAGAACATGCCAATAGGGAAGGCTAAGGAGAGGTGGCAGCTGAGCAATAGTAGAAGCCTTGTATTTCCAAAGGGTTGCACAGCTGTGTTGAGCTACTCTGCTCCTTAGCTTTCCTATCTAGATGCCAGGGAAACCATCCCAGGTTTTGAAAGTCATTTTTATGTTCTGGGAAAAGAATCACCCCAGGAGTGAAGTCATGGATTGTTACACACAACAAGGCAGCAGCCTCTGCAGCCATGTAGCTAATGGGGTTTGCTGGGTCCTGGAGGCTGTCGTGCAGCTGGCGATGGGGCCCAGTTTGAGTTCCTGTGCTTTCTTCTAAGTGTTTTCTGCCAGCTCAGATGCACAGTGAGGTAAGGAGTCTTAGTGGTAGCATTTGTGTGAGGACAGCTCTATCTGAGGCCGCTGTAGGCTTCTTTCTTGTGACTTGGTAAGAGCTGGAGATTCGGAGACTAATTTACTATTTCAGATACGCAATGTAGGAACTGGACTGTGTGTGGATACTAAGCATGGAGCTCTGGGATCCCCCCTGAGGCTGGAAAACTGTGTGAAGGATAGAGGAGAGGCAGCGTGGAACAATGTGCAGGTAACAGTCCCTCTGATAATCATCCCCTAAATAAATCTGGGGATGGAGAAGTAACAAGAACAGGTGTTTGTGAGAGAAAGCCATTGCAAAACCCTGCCAGATGAACAGAGGACGCCATGCACCCCGAGGCTCGTGTGCTTATTGTACTTATTGTACCTGTGGCGGGATGTGGCTTGTGCTTGTGGCAGGGTCTGGAGCCTGGTGAGACTTTGTGCAGAGGTTTTACCCCCACTTTGAAGTTCTCGGAGCGAACAAGAGAAAGCGTAAGAGAGCAATATGCCAAAATAATCAACCAGTAACCAGGCAGCTGTAAGATGTAACAAAGTGAATATTAACTTCAAAGGTAGTGCTGAAAGAAGTGATAGAGGAGCATCATGCATATTAATGAACCTGCAGGAGCATTCAATAGCTGCTTACTATCATCCTTCTGACAGGAGGCAAATGCATTATAAACACCCAACCATTGCTGGGGAGAGATGAAACTGTCCAGGCTATAGATTCACCCTCTCAACATATAAGGTGCCAGAAACGACAGCTTTATTGTAACAGAAGAGAGGGAAATGTTAGTTTGTCTAAACTGTAACAGCTGAGCTGAGAAAAGATCAAGGAAACAATGCCTCTATTACACAGCCATGCATAACTCTTCAGGGGGAATGGCTTCAGTAGCAGGAGGTGGAGAGCTGTTGCATATCACTTTTGATGCATGAAAACCAGAAACAAAACCAAATTTACTCAGGCATAGTCCAAAACTAAGCTACTGTTGTGCAGCAGGATCTTGAACAACTAGTGTTGGTTTTGAACTTCTGTGTGGTATTGAGCCTAAGTGGTGATGGTAATTTCTTTCCTAAGAGAGGTTTAGAAGAGAAACAGAAACAGAGTAGGGTTTTTTTGTGCAAAAAAAAACAAAGCTCAGGGATTTCCAGGCCACACATGCTGGCATCTGGCAGCCACAGCCTTGCCAGGCACTGGTTGTGCCTAGTTACCACAGCTAACAAAGCCCTGATTTATGGGGCATCCCTCCTTTGAATTCACCCAAAAGTGCTGGGTCAGTAGAAGAGAGCATCAGGAAACATTGCCCTAATGTTTGCCCTTCTGTTGCTCCTGTGTAGTGGGTGGGGAGCTATGGAGTCCTGCTTACTTGTCCCAGAGGCATGGGACAGACTTCTCAAGGTGACTGCAGGCTGCCTATGTAGACCCAGGTGTTTACTGTCAGTGTTAACTGAGAGCTCCTGTAGCTCTCTGCCGTTTTTGCTGGCTGTGAAGTGCTGTAATTGGTCAGCTGCTCACTTAATCCATGATGTATGTCTGCATTGCAGAGACATTCAAGGCTGCTATTAGTACCCAGGCTAACTAGCATGGCTGTTTGCAGCAGCACCATCTCATTTAGCATGCTGTGTGGCAGTCTGTGGGGTAGCTGTTACATATTTCCCTAGCCAGCAGTCCCAGTCCTGAGAGGTGGAAGTAGTTTTTCTCTGAAAGATGATGTCCTTTCCCTGAAGCCATCCCCACCCTGTGGGCAAAGAAAGGAACATCATCCTGCCGGTGAAAGCAGGATGCCCAGTACCAGCCATACTGAGGGTCCTCTTTGTCCTGACAGGTGTTCACATTCAGCTGGCGAGAGGACATCCGACCTGGGGATCCCCAGCATACCAAGAAGTTTTGTTTCGATGCCATCTCCCACAGCAGCCCTGTGACCCTCTATGACTGTCATGGAATGAAGGGGAACCAGCTCTGGAGATACCGAAAAGTGAGTCTGTGTGTGTCTGTCCACACAGGTGTGTTCCCATATGCTCATTTAAGGTGTCAGATTGCCTGCAGGTAGTTAAATCGTCTTAAAATGTCACCACTCATCTTCTATTCCTCTGTTCACCGTAGCTGTGTGTGCTAGTTTGAGCCTAGCTAGCATGTTTTGGTGAGAAGAACTAGATGATAGGCTGTAAAATGAAAACAATGGTGAGGTCTACTTCCCTCACAGTCTTGCTGGGATGTGTAAAGAAAGAAAGGCAAAACAAAGATTAGGGCACTTGCTTCTTCTCTTCGCTGGGGAGCTTTGCCTGCTGGGGAGAAGCTGAGGCTGCTGGCTGGACTCCATCTTGCTTTCTAACCTCACCCTCCTTTTGCTTGGCTGCTTCACCTTGCTTTTTAACCCTCTGGCTGAACCTCCATTCTTCCTTGAAATTGGGGTAAGGTTGAGAGGGGTAGGGGGAAGGTGAGGGGGGTTGAGAGCCCCTCCTGGGGACTCAGGTTTCTGGGAGGGGAGTTGTGTCTGTATTACCTTTTTTACCTTGTCTATTTCTGTCTATAACTGTATATACTGTAAATATCTGCTTGTAAATTGTGCCAGCTGTACATATAAGCTTCATTCAAATTTCCAGAGCCGACTGAGTCTAGTCTGGGTGATTTCTAAAAGTGTGGAGGATACCCAAACCATCACACTGTGTAAAGAGTCTGCAGACAATCTGCTGCCATCGTGCCATTAATTACTCTCGTTGGAATTGGTGAGGACTGCTTCTCCAAAGCTTGCTAAGACACTGCCCTTGCAGTCCTCTCCACAGCTAGCACTGAGGTGATGCAACACCTTTGCAAAGCCTGTTTGCAGAGAGGTGTGCTGTGTTTGTTGGGTGGCTGAGTACTAGGAGATAAGCAAAAGCAGATAAGGATTTATGTATCTTCCTGCTAAGCAATGCTTTTATGGGCAATAGGTAAGTAGATTCTTGACTAAATGCCCTGTCCTGGTCTTTGCAGTCTGCAGGCCCTGTACTGTGGGGCAGCTGTGGCGGGATATGAGGCTGTAGGATTGAGAATTTGGCTTCAGACATAGCTTTAGGGCTTCCCAGTGCCGATGTGAGGACTGGGGTGGATGCTGCCGCAAAGGGCAGGAATGGACCCTGACACTTGCCAGCCAATTGAGCGCAGCCCAACGTCTTCAGATACATCCAAGTGACGGAACAGCTTGCCGTGGTGTTGAAGACTTCCTTATGTTGGTTTCAAAAGAGCTTTGCTTCTCTGCTTGCCAACCTGACATCAAATTTCTCTTCCCCAGGACAAGACCCTCTACCATCCTGTAAGCAGCAGCTGTATGGACTGCAGTGAGAGCGACCGAAAGATCTTTATGAATAGCTGCAATCCTTCATCTCCAACACAGCAGTGGATATTTGAACACACAAACTCGACTGTCTTGGAAAAATTTAACAGAAATATTGATCTTTAAAAGACTGAGGGGAGGGGAAAAAAGAAAAAAATATATATATTTTACAATTCTAGTTTTTACTGGGGAGGGTTACAAACAAATTTTTTAAGAATACTTTTTTTTAAACAGTCAATGAAGGTAAAAGGGAGAATCTCAGGAGAAGGTTAACTAGCAGGCCAGTCTTTATTGTGAAGATGCTGCATCCTTCTCTTCTGGGGATGGTGAAATCTTTAAAAGGCTTTGCCAGAGCCACTTTTGTGCTGAGACTGGAGCAGAATCTCTGTTTTTAGAGGAGTCTGAATGTGATTCAATCTCCCTTTTTTTTTTTTCTCCCTTTTATTTTGGTTGGTTTGGTGTTGGGGTTTTTTTGTTTGTTTTTTTGGTTGTGTTGGTTTGGGTTGTGATGGGGTTTTTTTCACTGTTTTATTTCCCATCTGGGTCTGATGTTAAATGATTCTGTTATCCAGGACTCTCCAGGACTTTCTGTAGCTGCTATACCACCCACTGAAGCATTGCCACATAGGTGCTTTATCTTCCAAAGGCCATATAAGTAGAATCTTGAACACAAGTTGTAATCCTCCAATCAAAAAGAAGAAAAGGCCATCAAAATGTTAAGTGAAATGATTTCTTTTTTTTTTTGCCCTGACCTAAAATATATTTCAAACAGGTTGAGTATTATTACTTTCCAAGTCATAGCTCTGATAAAGGAACGAGTTCTAGTGGAAGTGCAGCCAAGTGTGGGGAATATCGCTGTAGTTATTAGCGATGAGGACTCTGGGTTTCTGGTCCATTCACTTTGCAGTCAGTTTGTCACTCACTGTTGAATTTTCAAGGTGAAAGATTAGCAGAGGGGTTTTAGGTAAGTACAGTTTGTACAGGTAAAGATTTTTAAGAGCCTTTTGAATATCAGGTTCCAAATTTGCCTCTTACTCAGAATCACTGTAACGCAGACACCTCGGAGAGTTTCTCAGAGCTAAATCTACTAGATGAAGGTAGCTTCCATTTTTCCTTTAGAGGTTTCAAGGCTAACTGAATTCACAGTTGGTGAGCAGATTAATACATGATAATTAAGTTAGGGCTAAGATGAGCCATTGGTCTTTATCCAGTTGTTCATCAGTGTGTAGCTCATTGCAGTCCTGTGGTCAGTCGTGTTCTAGGCTTGTGAGAGTGTGCTGTTAATCTCTTCTCTTTTCCCAGCATCCACAGCACTGTGCAGTTTATTGTCACTGGAGATCTGTTTACTTAAGCAGAGATGTGGAATTGCTGGGCTCAGTTCACTGGTACCTATGCCTTCTGTGCTGAGTTAGCAGTGTGAGGTATTACCCTTTCTGGTTTGGCTGCAGGATCCGCCAGACCTGGCCCGTATCTGTCTCATCCCAGCAACTGGAAAAAGGAATGACACCAAAGGCTGAATGTAGGACCACTGGTTTCAAGTCTTATCCAAAGCAAGTGTTTAAAACTAAACCCAAACCCACCCTGGCTTAAAATGAAGTTGTTACAAAACCAGATTTACTAATTCAGCCAACTCAGTCTTACAGTGAGGGCAGCTGTAGCATTTCCTTGTAGAAGCTGTGGCTGATGGAGCCATATGTTGTGCACATGGCATAACAAAACTTGCCCTTTTCTGGTAGATGCCCAGCTCCACTGTTTGCCCAGCTAGTATGCAGCCAGCTTGAGGAGCGAAAGCTGAAGCACTTGGTGTAGGAGCAGGGCACCCCTCTGGGACTCTTGATACGCATGGTTAATGGCTCTTCCCTTCTCAGAGGGGTAGGAAGCTCTGCTCTAAGGTCTCTTTTCTCTCATGTGAAGTCAAGGAGATATTTGCCTGGTATCAAGAAATGAACAGGCTGGCTCCCTCTGCAGAGCTCCAGAAGTGAAAAGCCCTTTGTAGTGTTGCCAGTTATAGGATTGTTGCCTGTGTTTCAGATGTCTTTGAGGCCATGTAGTACTGTGTCTGCCAACTGGGAGCAAGCTGGGACACAACTATCTGCTTCCCAAGCTCTCATGTTTTAACTATGAGGCCCAAAATCACTTCCACCTCTCATCCTCACAGCTGAGGTCATGCCTGTCCTTTTTTGCCAGCCGACCTGGTCATGCACTCACAAAGGAAAGGAAACATGGGTATTGCATTAGAGCTGGGACCAGGCTTGCCAAATGTGGTGGTGTCTAACCGTGTGGGAGTGAAGAAAGAAGAAAAGCTCTAGGCTTTCCTTGTGACAGTTCTGCAGCAGTATTGCTGTGGAAGTGAGACCAGCACCAGAGTTGAGATCCTAGGTTCTCAGTAACTACAAGTCTGTCATTAAGGTCCCTTCTCATTTCTGTGGCAGACAAGGCACCTTCCAGTGCTTTGTGCTTGGCTGTTGCTTTCCTTAAGTTATTAATGCTGTCATTAGTCTGTTAGTGCTGACTGTGGATCCCTGGATGGCCTGGCTAGACGTCTGTATGAATGTTTTAATACCTGTGAAGCAAGAAGCTGTTTGTCCATGGACAGCACTCATTTTTTATGGCTGGGACACAATCAGCGAGTTATAAATGGACTGTAGATCGTTTTGCTTGCGGCTTGCAACTTTGTGTCTTAGAAGCTAATCCTCTCATTAGGAAACTGTTTCTGCAATGCATAGCTTGCTTTGTACTTGGGCTCACCTTGTGCACAGAGTCCTGGCTGCTTGGCTTGCTGGACGCTTACTTCCAAGAGAACTGCAGTAAGGAACAGATCTTTTACCACTTAGTGATCTTAATGTGGAGAGAAAAGACAGCTTCTAGCAGTTTGCACCAGAAGATTAGGTAATTGTGGAGGCAATTCCTGTTTGACAACCGGTACATGGAAACCAGAGCTTCAGTGTGAGTGGTCCTACTGGGTCCTTCTCAGTGTGGTTCATCTGATCTGTCTTCTGAAGTTGTGAGTGGGATCTGGTTGTGATAAGTGCCTCACAAATTCTCTGCGCTTCTGACTGGCTCACTGGGCTTAGAGCTATTAATTTATTCCCATCAGTTATACTTTCTGATACCCTAGAGGCTTTGCTGACTAACGAGAAGACTTACTACAGCCACCCATTCACAGATTGATAAACAGAAGCTGTACTTCATCATCTGCATCTTTAACTGAGACTTTTCTGGGCAATCTGGTTAATTATTCCAATTACTTGCTGTTATTTGTAAGCAAGATTGCTGAAGCACGAGTGCATAGGCAAATCTTCACATCTGTATGCAAGTCAATGCTGGAGATTAAATACCAGTGATTATCTAATGCAAAAATAAATATCTTCATTTTTTTTTCCCCCAAAAAAGTATTCAAACACCTCTCTCTGGCTGCATAAATTCTGCTGCTTTTAAGTGTCAGAATCCCAGAAAACAGGGGAATCCTTGGATGTGGGTTTTTTTTTTTTGTCACATAATAATACTTTGATTTGCTCTTGAAGCTGTTGTTGATATTTACTGGTGCTAATCTCTAAAGCCTACGAACAGAGTTAGAGGTTTGGGGCTCTTATGTGTGCAAGGTGTCTTTTTTCATGCCTGGGAAAATAACTTTCTTTTCCACACTGTAATAAAAGAGGAGTGAGCCTTACTGAAAGAGGAATACAGCATCATTAAAATAAAGATGTGCCTTTTTAAATGTAAATGTACAGCAAATGCTTAAACTTGAACCATTTCTTAGTGCCTTGCTGGACAAGAGAAAAGAGGGGAAGGGGTTGGGAGATAAGGATATAAGAGAAAGCTTGACTTGTGCAGTGTTTGTGTTTGTGTGTGTTTTTTAAACTAAGTGCAAAATTTGTGTGAACTAGAGTAATTCAGAAGCTCCTGGGTTTCCTCTGTTCAGTGGCTATCATTAAGGACTCTGAGGAATTGTCATTCCTATTGGGAAGACTTGGAAAAGATGGCAGCTTCCTCTGGGCACACTAACAACTAAAGCTAGACCAGAGGATGTCTTGGCTCACCTCGTGGTGAAGGCTCAAGTGTTTCACCAGTGTTCAAGATCCTGCAGTTTATTTTCTGAGTATCCAGATCAGAAATCACAAATAGTCCCAAAGCCACATCAATAGTGGAGCAGAAGTGCTTTCAGAAAGGTGGTTAATTCCATCTCTGGGAAACTTCTGAAGGATATGTTTAAATCTCTAATACAGAAGTAGCAAGAAAGCAGTTTCTCAGTTTAACTTTCTTCCTGCTATTTTTTTTACAGCAGCCTATGCACAGAGCTTTGCTCTCCTCTCTTGGAGAGTTCCAGACAGCAAACTTCCCTTTTCTCTCCTGCATTGAAACATCAGTGTACTGAAAGGCAAACAGGTACCACCAGCAACTGGCACTGCAGGAGCACAGGGCTCTCTATCCACTGTAGGATCATTATAGCAGCTCTGCTGGCTTACAGCACTGAGGAGAGAGATTTCCTGGAAGTCACACTAGGCAGTCGTGTGACTGTGGTGTGCAAAGGGAGAAGGCTTCATTTTAAATTGTCTTTCAAGATATGGACAGGCACCTGAATGGTTTTGACTGGAGAGAACAGACAGCCTCTAGCAGTCAGCTTGTCATGCTTTCAGTCTGAAGAGCCCTGATAAAGTTATGTCTGAAACAGTCTGGCTTTGCTAGCACAAGGGACTCAAGCACAGCTTGCATCACTCCCATCTGTTGTGCTTCGTGTTGCTACTCACCTGTATTTCCAATCACTTTCAACAGAGGAGCCTGGTGATGCCAAAGTAGTTCCTTATCTGACAAGTGGCAGCCTAGGTTTCCATTTTAACAATCGTTTAGCATGCAAAGCTTCTTAAATATTGAGCAAACTCTTGCCAACATGGTGAGTAGCTTGAAGTTAATGTCAGTTTGTGGGAGTAAGATTAAAAGGTCTTTCACAGGGTCCATAGCGAAAGGGGAGCTGGACTGGGAATCGGGAGCAGTGCATCCTGCTCCCAGTCTAGCAGTGGCCTATTGCCTGATCTTAAGCAAGGGGAAGTCTGTGTGCTGCCATTTCCCAGCCTGTGTAAGATTTAAGTGCTTTATTCACTGAGTGTCGAGTCCATATTTTAAAAGAAGCTGCAAGTTCTCACCTGATCCAAGTGGAGAGGAAAAGAGATGCAAAGGGTGGAGAATGGGAAATCAGAACTCTGAAATTTCCATCAGCTTTCAACGCACAGTTGTCAATTCATTTCGTGTTCCTCATTAACAAGATTGATTTATTCACATTAGAAATGCAAAGTGTAACTGAAATGTAACTCCCACTCTGATTGCTCCTTTGCAGCATCACACTTCAGCTTGGAGATCTCTGTATGAAACTAGGCAATGACAGATTATGGAAATCCTAATAAAAATCCTATCTCTGCTTTTTAACTCTGCTTCTGCCAGCTGAATATGCTCCTTTACTCACTGCATTTGAGCTTTCTTGATGCTTCTGTATGACCCAAAAGGCTCCAATGTTTCCAGCAGATGTGAGGCCTTTGGGAGTTTTATTTAAAGCCTCTGGATCTATGTGGTCTTAAATCTACTACTTCAACTCCAGGGGAAAAAAAAAAGTCCTAATCCAAATTAGTGAGCGAGAAAATATGAACTTGAGCCACAAAGGAAGATAAAAACTTATCAAGCTAACAGAGTGAAACGTTAGCCTGTAGGATAACAATAACAAATAGCTTTAGCCTCTAGGGTGGAGAAGGGAATTGGTTTCAAAATGCATTTTCCAGGATCTTGGTGATAAGGTCTAAGTTTGTCTATTCCTTGTACTGCATGCATTTATCTGTGAAACTGGATGGTGCCTCTTGAATCAGTGTATATTTATTTTGTGCATATTGGGACCAACAGCCTAATATCTGGGGGGTGGTAAAGGACTTGTAGCACTTTAATGTAGTAGCTTTCATAAGTTGGGACTCATTGATAGAACACCTAGTGTTTTTAAAAGTTGAATGGACTTCCTTTTATAATATATTTAAAATAAATTTTTAATGTGTTTTCTGAAAACTCTGTATGCAGAACTGACTCTCCTTGCCTGCTTGGCTCCAGCAATTGATGCCCTTCTCTCTGCTTAGGAGGATAAGCTTAGTTACTGGTCTGTAGGTTCCCCAGTGCAGGCTTCCCATCACATCAGGCACTGCTCTCCTCCAGCCCCCTTGGGAAGTATCCTTCTCGTCTGCCCTTTGTGCAGGGTAGCAGTTGCAGGGCTTGCTGCCTTCACAAAGCTCATGCCTGAGCACTGTGTTGGGTGTATGTGGCACGTTCAGGCAGCTGAGGGCTGCAGAGGTGCCTGTGGGCATCTCTCTCTCTGCCTCTCACTGCTGCTTCCAGAACAACCCATCATGCCCCAAATTGCAGCCCTGCTGCAGAGGACCCTGACACACCTCAGCTCAGACAAGTTCTAACAAAGAATGGTAGTTAGGAGAGGAGATGTAAGGAGCAAGGTAAAGAGATATGGACAAACTGGAGGAGAGGTGGAGACAGCTGTGTTCATGCTCAAGGGTGCTGTCCTGGAGGGGCCATAACCATGGCAGATGACTTGTGCCAAGGCAAGACACTCCTGAGGGACAGTGGCCATGGACCAGTGTGTAGGGCACACTGGGAAAGCACATGGGAGTGAAGACAGCTGCACACTTGACCATGACCTCCTGCACCAAGCTGTCACCTCACTGAATGCATGAGGACAAACAATGAATGAACTGCAGCATATGTGCAGGTGTTCAACACCAAAAGTTGTTCTCAAAGCTTGTGTGCTCACTGCTGAGTTGTGTAACAATGAAAACAGAGCGTTCCAATCACGTAAGCCTCTTCATGCATCTTGTCTGAGCTACCCTTTTCCTGCAGTTTGGGGGAGCTCACCATCACACAGCTTTTGCCTAGCTTTGCACAGGATAAAGCTCTCGCTGCCCTTTCTCTGCACATCTGCCTTGAGAGCAGCCACTGGTAGAGCTGTCCTACACCTCAGTCTTCAGGGGAGGGCTTCAAACAGCTCTCTGCCCTGTTTGTGTTCCAACCTTTTGAGTGGGAAGAGCAATCTTCCAGCCCAAGAGAAAGTAAGTTTACTGGTGTTGCTTGTGGCCCTGTCTCACATTGCTATTGGGACCTTCTGCACTTTTTACTGTCACCATTTCTTCTGGGGGCCTTTCCAAAGCCTCTTTCTACTCTGTGGAGTGAAAAACTGAAAAATCGCATGTGTGAAATTCTCTATGTGGAGAAATCAGCACTTGTGAAGGAAAGGCTCCTTCCTGGGGGACCTGGATAACTGCAAGGCATGCTCCTAAGGAAAGACAGTGCCATGATTCTTGGCCATAGGAACATTTCCCAGGGGGAGTATGTGCCAAAAGCTGTGACAGTTTAAGCATTTTAGCAGGTTCGATATGTGCCACCCTCAAAAAATGCTGAGGAGAGTGGGAGTGTGGAGAAAGGTGCTAGGGCAGTGTTTCCATTGGACCTTAAGGTACAGAAAATGGAAATGGTCTAACTAAAGGTATAAAAAAAATGAGAAAAGGCTTCTTGTCAGGCAATCTTTGGCAGCACAGACCTTTTGGAGAGCAGTATTTCTGTCCCAAAAACCTTGAATGGCTCCATTAAAACAGGAAGTTCCAGATGACAGCTACCTTGCAGAGTTGTCTTCAGAGGGTAGTGCTGCTCCAGCTAAGATTTACAGGCCTGTGCAGGTCCCCCTAATTTGATTAGAGGGCTGGCTTGGATAGGCAGGCTATTACAGCTTCAAAGGCACTAAAGCTGCCTAGGTGCTGATGGGTTTATGAAACATTGTTTCTCACTTCATTGCAGCTCCCACAAAGAATTATTAGATCAGGTTAGTGATAGATACCTAATAAAGAATGTCTCTGTGAGGCAGTTTATTTCACAGCAGGCGAGTTCCAGACTAGCAGACTGTGAAATCTCGAGGTTCCCACGAGGATAAATATGCTGAAATAAACTGCAATTACACAAACACCTCCCTGCACCTCCTTTTTTTTTTATTATTTTTTTTTTTGAAGGAATGAAGGGAAAAAAAGTGTCCTTGTGTTAGCCTGAGCTGGAGGTACTTAGCACTGCATTAGTAAAGAGGCACTGTGGGTCGGACTTTCTTTTTCCCTCTTAGCAGACGTTGCAAAACAACTTAAAATCATTCCATTTGCATGAGACTGGAGTGTGCAGCCAAAGATGAAATACAACCTGATGGGAAGTATCAACCTGTTCTGGCTTTGGTGATGCCTGGTTCCCCAGCCCCTCCTAGCCTTCCATAGAGGATTCCAGGGAGCACCTGCAGAACATCCTCCTCCTAGGGACAGGAGGAAGTCCAGTCTGTTACAATCATGTTCCCTTTCATCTGTTTCCCTGCTGCTATTCTCATCTGTCCCTGCAGTTTGTTTTCAGCTTCCTGAGTGTTGATAGTCCATCACGGTTTCCTCAGCCTGCCATTTGATTGTTATTTGTAACGTCAAGATAAACCTAGAAAGCTTACTATCGGGAGCTCCAGGATCACTGTCAGCCTTCTGCTGCTCTCCCTGGCCCAAACCTAAAGGAACGGCCGTATGTTTTTTCCCAGGAGGGTATTGCTTCAGGCAGGCAGATCCCAGGCAGTCCTGCCAGGAGCTTTTATAGACGGTGGTATCTTGCTTCTTTAAATCTCTTTGTCACTTTGCTCGTTGGTCGGCGAGGGAAGTCAACGCTCATTTCCCCCACCCTCCCCCTGGAAGCAGTGTGCCCAGGAGAGTGCACTGTGGCTCCTCGGAAGTGACACCGCTCACAGCACGAACGGGAATTGCTAATTGCCGGAGGGCACCAGCCGTAACAGCTAAGACAAGAGGCAGAACTGTTAAGGAAGAGTATTAAATCCCTGCCCTCCAGATTTATGAGACGTGTTTGCCACTGGAAGGACCGCCTGAAAACTACAACCACAAAAAAAGGGAGAGACAGATTTTAGCGTTTCTCGGTCTTGCGGGGAGCAGGCAGAACAAACAGACCGCAAGGTGCCTGTGTCAGTGTGGCTGTGGAGGAAGCAGATCTGCTGGCCGCGGGGTGTGAGGAGTCTCTTTATGGCAAAGGTATCGTGTGCGTGAGTCAGCGCAGCTCAGCCCGTGCTAACGCACGTCCTTCCACGTGCGGCATTGCAGACTTTGAAGTCATTTTAGCTCACAGAAACGGTTTTTTAGCGTTGAGGTTTTTGGTTTTGGTTTGTTGTTGTTGGGTTTGGTTGGTTTTTTTTTTTTTCTGATCGTGCAGAAAGTCTTTTTCTCCAGGAAGATGAAATCCTTTTCCATTTACAGCTGCCCACGCAGCTCTGACAATAGCATATGCTGTCTGATATTGCAGGGGTCACAGCATTTCCAGAAGTAACATCTTTTCTTCACAGATCAGTAGGAATTCCTTCTCCTCAACACTCCTTTTCTCACTTTCTTCTCTTTTTTTTTTCTTCCCTGAAGAAAATCAGATTGCTTTGGAAAATATTTTTCCAAGTCTAATCTTTTCGCTATCACCACTTTCACCACTTTCTAATTATAAAGAAGTAGGGGGGGGAGTATTTAATAATATTTCATCTAGGGACTCCTACATGAGATCAGGACTCCTGATCTTCGCTGATGTAGCCAAGAAGAGGCATACGCGGAGTATGTCGACGTGAGTTTTGTTTAAGAGACTGAGCGAGCGCTGCAGCTCTCAGCTGTTATTCGAGCAACGCCAGTTCAGCTTTGGTCAGAGAAACCCGCCTTAGGAGCCCGCGGCTGAGGCGGGCGAGTGCCGCGCCGGGAGCCTTGCGTTGCGCTAGGCGGATGTCTGCGTTGCAGTCGGAGCCCGGAGGCCAGGGATCGCTCCCCACCTCCTGCTGGGGGGACAAGGCCGTGCGGCCGCTCCGGGGCAAAGAAAGCCGCCGGGTTTGCCCAGCCTCTTTAGGGGCAGAGTGGCGGTGAGTAGCCGGGCGGCGATGGAACGGCCGGCAGGGACAACTGCGGGGAAGCCAAGCCCGCGTCTCCGGCCGCTCCGCCAACGGGCAAGGCAGGGGAGGGGAAGGGGCACTACGGTGCCCTGGCAACGGCGCGCGGCCTCCCGCTCCTCTCTGCCGGCGACCTTCCGGCTACCGGGCGAACGCGGAGGCGGGCCGGGGCCGAGCGGCTGCTGGAAACAGGCAGCGCCTCTCGCCAATACACGCGCGGACCGGCGGCATCGCGCCCCGCCCCTCGGGCCGCACCGCCCAACCAGCGCCCCGCCTGCTAGGCAGGGGGGCGGGATTTCCGCTGCCGGGGAGGCGGTTTTGTGTGTGTGTGTATGTGTGTGTGAGAGAGAGCAGAGCGTGCGGGGTCCCGGCTCCCCCGCGGGCGGCGGCGCTTGGGGGGTCCGGGCCGGCGTCCGTGGCCACCGGTGAGGGGTGGCAGCGGGCGACCATCCCGGCGGCGCGGCCCTTTACGCCGGCGCTGAGGGGAATCCCCGCTGTGAGGGGACCCCTGTGAGACTGGGGGGGCCCCCGCAGGGGTGGCGGGGTCCCCCCGAGCGCGCGGGGTGGCGCGGCAGCGGCGGCGGCGGCCACAGCGGCAGTTTCTCCGGTTCTCGACTCCCCGCGCACGGTGAGGGGCGGGCGGGTGGGCGATGAATGGTTTCAGCACCGAGGAGGACAGCCGGGATGGGCCTCCCGCAGCCCCCTTTTATGGCCAGAGCTGCTGCCTCATCGACGACGGGGACCGCTGCGTGCGCCCCGCCGGCAACGCGTCCTTCAGCAAGAGGATCCAAAAGAGCATCTCACAGAAGAAGCTGAAGCTGGACATCGACAAAAGTGTGAGTCGCGGCCTCCGCCAGTCTTGCCCGCCGCCGAGCCCCCACTCACCGAGAAGCCGGCCGGGCGCGCCTTGCCGTCCCCAGCCCGGCACCGCACTGCGGTCCCTCCCGGGGAGGCCGCGCTCCGGGCGCCGCGGGCGGGCAGGCAGCAGAAAGTTGCTCCTTCGCTCGGCAAGTTGAGCTTTGTGACTCCCTTGAAGGGGTTCGCTGAACCCTTGCAGGCTGTAAGGAGAAGGGGTGCGAGAGGCGATGGGTTGTGTTGCTAGCTCGGTTCCTCTGGACTGCGTTTTGGCATCCTCAGCGTTACTACGCTACGGTAGGAGAAGAACATGCTGGGTAGAGATGCGGCTTTTCCTCATGGCACTGATAATCTGCTGAGGCGTGATGAAGCAGCACTAAAGCGGTGTGTTTTGGAGGAAAGCTGTCGTGCTATGGGGAGCTGACGATGTTCAGGGGGAGCAGCGGAGCAAGCTGTCTGCTTTGGTGGCAGTTGTGCTATTTTAATTTCACTTTCGCATTGCAGACCGTAAGTGAAAGCAACGGCAGGATCCCTGTTGCAATGAGACGCCGCTGGCGTTACTTTTTGAATTAGTAAGGATTTGTGTTGTAGTGAAGGTGATCACCGTTGTGCCTAAAGGGAAGGACGAGGTGTGCCACCTCCTAGCAGGACGCTCGTGTGCCTGCTTGCTGGTCGGCACAGAACAGCCCCATTTGCTGCTGGCCGCTTAGTGACATCAGGTGACAGCTGTCAGGTCTCAATAGAAACAGGTCGTTTGTCGAGTAGAGAAAGAGGTAGAGGGGAGGCAGCCCGTCAAGGTGACAGATTACAGAAGAAGTTTCTCAGATGTGACTTGGTAACCCGATCTCTGAAGATTAATACCAAAAAAGAAACCAAGGTGAAGTTTTGAGTTGATCTGTTTGGCAGCTTCCCCGGTTGGTTAGGTTGGTTCCTTTTGCGCAGCTGAAATACATCATGTCACAGGAAGAGAGTGACTCAATTTGAAATACAATCTTACTTTAAAATAATGGAATCTTTCTCTTGCCTGTAGTCCTCAGCAGATTTGTCTACTGCCGTAGAGATTTCTTATATTATAGAAATGATTTTTTTGTTGACAGGTGGAAGGCTTTAGAAATAAAAAGGGGAAATCAGACCGGTGAACTCAAAGTGAAGGAAAAACATGAAGTGGGCTGCATAAAGAGATTCTGTTATAGACACTACATAATTTTAATCTCTTGTTGTATATATGCTAACTCTAGTTGGATACTGCTTGTTTAGAGGGGGCTTCTGTGGCAGGATAAGCAACGGGAAAGAACCATGTTTTGGTTTGCTTTATTTGTTTTAATTGAGGTCGTTTGCCAGCTTTGATTTGATTTAAACTTTTAAACACTTGCATTAATAATCTCCTAATGTTCTGTACAATTCAAACCAGAAAGTTTACAAGAGTGCAACAGAATAGTATTTCTCTTAGTAGTTACCTGGTAGTAAGTCCTGAAGCAAATGCTCTTCCTCCAGACAATTACTTTTTTTTTCCCCCTGATGTATGACTGCAGCCATAAAAAAGAAATATATTATCAGCTGAGGTTCAGGTTGAGCTGGAGCTCTCAAGTCCTTCATTTTCCTTGCCTTTAGTTTTTGTAATGTAAATTATCTCTAACTCCAGAGTACGCTATCAGGCCTGGGGTTTAAGATTAGAAATTCCTTAATGTCATGAGGCAGTCAGTCATGCCAGTCATGAGGGATGCATGCTGATAGTGGTGTCTAAGTATCTGCTGTTGACTGCTGCTCCTACAGCACCTGTTTTGATTGCTTTTTCACCACTTCTGGCTCTTAGGTGAGACATCTGTACATTTGTGATTTTCACAAGAACTTCATTCAAAGTGTCCGAAACAAAAGAAAGAGGAAGACGAGTGATGATGGAGGTGACTCTCCTGAGCACGAAACCGATGTCCCGGAGGTTAGTAGGTGCTGAGTGGGTGTAGGTTGTTTCACCAATTTTGAGCATGTTGCAGTTTCACTTGGATGTTCTAATGCATCAGAAAATATTTACATTGTACATTGCAGTGCCACTGGTACTGCTTAGAGGGTTGCTCTCACTTTGCATGAAGACTTTATTTCTTTTTCTGAGGTGTAACAATCTTCATTTTCTTCTTCATTCCTGCATGAGTTCTTTGCCCATAGAAAGTTTTAGACTTTACATAGAAAGAAGTATATAGGGGTAACAGTTTCATGTATGTACTGCTTCCAGAGACCTGTGTAAACAATATTTGATACTAACTATTTTTTTTTAGGTAAAAATGAGATTTCTTTTTAAATAATTATTTTTTTTAAGTAACAATATTTTTGATAGTGACACAGTTCTCAATATGGGTCTTCGCTACTTAGCATGCATCGTTTTGCATATACAGCACAGAATTCAGTAGGTCACTCTCTATCTGTTTGGATATTTGATATCCAGGGATATTAAGCTTCTCCAGACCTTTACATAGGTGGTATTTTTGGAGCTATTTAAAATTACCTTCCAATAATTCGTGACCTCTTTTTATTTTCAGGCAATAGGCCTGAGGGAGGTTTTTCTGTGCTACAGAGCTCTAGAATAATCTCCTCTCTGTGCCGTTGTGTGCTGTATTTGCTTTGGTTATGTTTCTGGTACTGTTGACATTGCAGAAAGTTGTGCAGAGGTGATATTCGTGGAGGAGTTGAGTTGTGGCCACGTCAGCAGAGCCCTCTGCTGGAAATGCCACCTGTGTTGGCAAAAAGCATTTTATTTCTGGGGAAAAAAATAAACCAGCAAGAATCATTTTGTCAGCAGAGCTGTGGTGTCTACAAACTTCTGGTGTGGAGGTGTTGAAAGAGAAGCAAGCTTTCATTTTTGGGGGTTCAGGATACTTGATCTTCTGTTCTAGCTGTTTGCCTTTTACGAGGTATAGCTTCAGGACTCTTCTTATAGAAGCTTTACATTAGTTGCCAGGTGAAGACCCAGCTAGCTTCTAATTGGTGCTGTAGAGCACACAGGGTGTTTTGTGGTTAAAACCTGAGGGGTGCACTTCACCTGACTGAACAGGGAGCTCTGCAGTGTGTCATGCTAAATGTCATTTTCTTCTTGGTTTTCAGCAGATTCCTTTTGTCTTTGAACTGCCGTTTCCCACATGATCTTCATCTTCCTGTATTCTCCTCCCCACACCCCTTGCTTTTTAACTGTGTACTTCTCATTTAAGTGTCTGAATTTCATTTCTTCTCTGTCCTCTGTTCTATGTCAAAAGCCATTTGTTCAGTGCCTGCTAAATTGATATTTCATGTGTGAGCTTTTTAAACCTTTGGGGAACAAAAGGTTCCCCTTTGCTTGAAGGTTGCAGGGGTATAATTGAGAGCAGAAATTGGCCAGCAATTCTGTTGACAGCATGCGAACCAGAACAAAATTTTCTATTTCCCTGGGGCTATTTTGGTCCTTTAGCATTAAAAACCACAAAATAGACTTAGATTTGTCAATAAGAGAAACTGATGTGGTGATGAATGCAGGCAAAGAGCAGTCCTGTAGAGGAAGAAATAGTTATTTTTAGATAACTCTGCTTTTCTGCCTAAAAGAAGCTCAAGGTAGCGTTCATCCTGTCTTCTCTGCATCACTTCCAGGTTGACTTGTTCCAGCTCCAAGTGAACACTCTGCGACGCTACAAGAGACATTACAAGTTGCAGACTAGGCCTGGACTCAACAAGGCTCAGCTAGCAGAAGTAAGTGACAATAGAGGCAGTCTCATCTCTGTTATTAAAACGGTTTTTATCTCCTCTGCTAAAGTGCACATTGCTTGGACACTGAGACCTGTCAGGACTCTCTTGCTAGCAAGTACCACGTGTGCTGCAAAAGGTTTCAGGGGATGATGCCAAGAGAAAACTTCGTGCTTGCTGTCACCTGAGACCATCATGGAAGACAGGGAAGCTGGCACTTGCAAGCGTGTTTTAGTAACTTGCTTTACTTCCCTTCCCTCCTTGATCACCGTCACGATCTGTTACTTTTAGGGAGCAGAAACAGAACCTGGTTTCCCACGGCCTGGGTGTAAGCTGAAGATGCCTGTTCCACTGAAACTTAGACTTAAACACAGCTAGTCATCTTAAGTGCCCTTGTTAGTTTTTCTTTCCTTACTTGAACTGGCTGGAATTGCTTATTATTAAAGGCAGAATCATTGACCATGACTTCAGATTCTTGTTTCCCTTCCTTGTCCTGATGTCTTGTTATTCTGTGTTAAGTCAATGAAAGGCTGTTTCCTTAAGGGCCTCCAGTGCTGCTTTCTCACCATATGGGGTACTTGTTAAGAATTCTCTATCTCTTTGTTATTTGGGCTAGTTCTGCTTGTTGTGCATCTGCTCTGCTTTCTTTCCTGGCTTGATCTGAAGGCATTTTGTGGGAAAAGTCTTCTCTAAACTTGAAAAAACTGTAGCAGTTACTGAATGATAACGAGGTTGATTTTGTAAGCTGAGACTTTCACAACCGTCTGCCCAAAACTCTCTGTTCTGATTTTGCTTTAAAGAACAAAAACTGGCAGACCAACAAAGACAGCAAGACACTGTTTTGCTCTCTTTGAAAGTCAAATAGGGAATAAACATACAGAGTCTAAAGCATGTGTAGTGTAGTGCATGTAAGAGTGTGTTGAAGCAAGCAGGGTGGGTGTATGTCCTCATTAGTAGTTCTGATTTCTCACATTCTAACTAACTGGTCCATAGTCTCTCAACTACCTCCTGCCATGAAGGACTTAGACAATTTGCCATGAATGTGCCCAGGAGGAAAACAAACAAACAAACAGAAAACTACTATGCAAGCAGAAAATAAAGGGAGCCTAACTTAAAGTTGTCACACACTTCCCAGATTTCCTGTGAAGTCTGAGCAGCTTTGACCCTACGCTGGATCCTCGTCCAGCTCCCATGCTTGAATCACTGCTGCCTGAGGCTCTTAGACTCCTGCTGCTACCCCACCGTAAGGAAAACTCAAACTTCCATAAATCTTCTTGGAGTGACTTGTTGCTGAGCCTGCATCAAAATCCAGTTCTAGAGCTGTGTTTGGTACCAAAAAAAGGACTTCTTCCATTGGAGAAGCCGATCTCATCCAGCTCCAAGATGTTTTCTACATTCTGAGGAAAAAGCAGCTAATGGTTCAGGGCTTATGCTAGTGTCAGAGAGGGGTAGCCCTAACCTAATCCTGACCTCCCCACTGCAAATCCTCTGCTGTTCCTTTCAGTGAAAGCTTACCCAGGGCATTTTCCTCTGGGCTCTAAAACTTTGCTACATCTGGTTCACACAGCAAAGTGTTTATTTCTGACACTCTCCTTTAAAACACTGAGATGCAGGGGAAAGTTGCTCTCCAGATAATCTCAGCATGAAATGTGTCACTTAGGAGAGGCTCTGCTGCTTTGGCAGGAGGATGTTCTGGCTTCCAAATTCCACTCGTAGGTTGGCTGCAAATACTGCTGACACAGCAAGGCTCTGCTGTGTTCAGACACACATTCCAGCTGTAAAGAGGGAGAGGTAAATGAGGACTGACAGTTTGAATTGGTGCATGTTTGACTAAAAGTCCATTACGCTCAGTGGCCGTAAGATTGTTTTGGGGAAGTGAAGAGAATCCCTGTGCTGATTATTCCTCCTTTTTAATTTGAGGCTTTCCTGTCTCTTTGCATGTTGTCCTTCCAGACTGTCAGTCGTCACTTCAGGAATATTCCTGTGAATGAAAAGGAGACACTTGCATATTTCATCTACATGGTAAAGAACAACAAGAGCAGGCTGGACCAGAAATCAGAAGGCAGCAAGCAACTAGAATGAAGATGAACAGGACTAGGAATAAAAGAGACCTTGAAGGAACAGACGGTATCGTGTATTTTAGGTATATAAACTGTTAAAATATATTGTACTTTTTTTAATGCAGTAGGTCTGGATGACAGGAAAAAAAAATAATACACAGACATTCTTATCAGGAGTACCTGCAAACATGTGCCCAGCATGTTTCTGAAGACTTCTTCCTCTCATTTCAAAGTTGCTTTGAAATAAAGAAATGAGGAAAATGAGGAAACCAAGTAAAACCTGTAGGAGTTTATCGACTCAGTGTTTTAAACCATTTCTGGAAATCCTGTATCTGAGTGCAATTCAGATCACAGATGGAATTTTTTCACTGAATTCAGACTGCACCCCCAGCCACCATGCAGTTTGGCCTGGCACAGGACTGGAATAGCAGCAGAGATAAAATCCAGTATCGAGCTGCACGGGTCGGAAGTTTGTCTGAAGTTCGCTCCCCACCTACACTTGTTCTGTCTTGCCTTGAGTCAGTGCTTCAACTCCCAAACTTCTACAAATGCTCCAGCTCACCAAATTTACTCCAGTGAACACTACTTGACTAGTCTGAAATTGATGACTTTTTAAAAATATTTTCCCTCCCACACCCTTCTGATGTGGACGCCAAACAACTCTCTGCAATCTCTTTTTCTAGTTTCTTTTATTTAAGAACTCACTTATTAAATCTCTGTAAGCATTTGAAACCGTCTGCATTTCCTCAGAATGTGGTATTAAGGCAAGTACAGCTGCTTTGCCGCCTTTGATCATGTTGGTAGAACTGCTTGTTTGATTCACTTACACGTATTTCCCTTGTATTCAGGGCTCAGTGCTGGCAGGTGACACGGTGGCTTCAGACATCTGCCTCAATCTCTGTGACACATCAGGTACTGGTCACAAGTGACAGGAATTTTGTGCTGAAGCTTTTTTTTTTTTAGCAGCTGTCACAAAACTGCTGCGTGGATTAGTTGGCTTGTCTCCATTTGGTATAAAGCACACTTTGCTGAGGAGTGTAGCACTATAACTGGGGTAATGAACTGACTGGAGCATGATGCATTTCATCTGTGTTTGTAGTGGGCACACAGACCTGAAGCACTTGCCTTTGGTGAGCATTCTGTGTTCTTCCCTAGCAGCCATGTGAGTGAAGGGTGGCATACTGGTGCTCTGCAACTGGGCACTGTAGGAGGAGATTGCTCTGACTTGCTATTTAAAGCCAAGGTGTCCTTACAAACAACACAGTGATTATTTTGGCAAAAGGAGTTTATGAAAGTGTTGGTCATGACTGACTGTTCTCCAGTGACCTCAAATTCTGTTCAGGGGGATTTCATCACTTAAAGCACCACTCTTGTTTCTTTGCTGTCCTAACCAATGTCTCCATCCTATTACAAGATGCCAAGACTCCACAAAGAGAGTATATTCTCAACAAGCCTTAAGCAACAAACTGAACAGTAGAAAACTTTGGTTAGCATTTTGTCAATGTCAAGTTTTAATATTCCAAAACTGGATGAAGCTTTATTGAAGAGCTAAATACGCAGGTCACAATCCCAGCTTAGTACTGCACTGTGTTTTGTAAGGCATGAAGGGCTCAGAAAATGAAGCTCTTGTTGAAGCTCTCCCAGGGTTTCTTTAAAAATCAAGTCACAATTCAAAGCAAGTTCTTCACAGAACACTCTGGAGTGTTTGCTGATACTCTAGAAACCAAGTTCAACAAACTTCACCGTGTCTAAATCTTGTGTCATAGGCAGAATTACTCTGTTACAGCATACATCCCATTTGTGAAGTTTTGGGGAGTGTGATTGTTTCAGCATTTCCTTGTTCGATGCAGTATGGATTTTAAGAACATCAGACCAGAGAGAGGTTCGAGGACTGAGGAGAGAATTGTCTTGTGTCAATATTTCATGAATGTTTAAAAATGTCCTGATTCTGCTGCTCCTTTCCTTATTGGAAGGGTGAAGTAATTCCCACATCAGTCAAAATGATCTGGCTTCTCTCATTCAGGACAGACAGCTGAAAGGGTACATTCTCTGACTGCATGTTGATCTTCAAAGGGCTCATGTAATCAGAGGATATTATCAAGGGAAAATAAGTTTCTGAGCTGAGAGGGTTATGCCTCATTGTAACTTCTAGACCAAAACTGTAAAAATGTAGTTTGTTTGGGATTTATTTTTGTTGTTGTTTGTTGTATTTAGTTTTATTTCTAAGAGTTTTAGCAGCCAGCAGCAAAACCATTCTTTTCAAGGAATTATGGTGGCAGGTTCCATCTGTTCAGGTGTATTCACTGGAATGCTTTTGTGCAGAGATGGTATCCAGGAAAATTTGAGGAGTTCTTTTTTCTCTTTTCTCTTTCTTTTTTCTTTTTTATTATTTTCTTCCTTCTTTTTTTCTTTCTTTCTTTCTTTTTTCTTTTTGTTGTTGTTTTCTGAAAATAGCGAATGGATGCGGAATGTGATCCTTGTTGGTTTCACTCTTGAAGCAATTATACTTTTTTGAAGATGATGGTGATGATGATGAAGAGATGTTTACCAGCCATTAGCAGTTGTTTATAAGGTGGAAAGCTTGGAGGCAAGACACCAAAGAAATAGAAGAATCTTTGGCTGTCAGACCCCATGGCCTTATAAACCCTTGCAAATGCCTTATTACCTTGCTAGAGCAAAACGCCTTGAGCAAAAGAAAGCTGATGTCTTGTTGGAATGGTCAGCCACTCGCTGGCTGCCGTGCTATAAACTGAAACCACACGTCAATTCAGTAGCAATATCCATGTTCAGGGTGCCTGTGATTCTTGAAAAGCATTTAGTGTCTAATAACCAGAAAACGCAACAATGCAATTGTCCTTCTGTATGATACCATATTCTGTCTGTTTGATTCCTTATGCTGCATGCCAATTAAAACAAAACTAAACAAAAAGGACTTTCCAACTTCTCGTTTTAAACTTCAAACTAAATGTGTTTGAACCTCACACTTGTGAAGCCATGAGGTGGGACATTTTCTCAGCACTTTTAGGTGGGACTTGTTGGAGATGTGGAAGACCCAAATTGCTTTGGCCGGTATGAGATGATGATTATATATGTATATTTTTTTTCCCTTTTACATATTGCTTTTCACAGATGGGCCTTAAATTCTGTCTAGCTTTGAAACGTGGAGCACAAGCCTTGGGGGCATGGAGGATGACCAGATACCATCTTCCATTTATAAATACTGGAAGCTTATTTCTTACAAACCTGCATAGGTGGCATTCACCCTGGGACATAGAAATCCTCTTTGAAGCCCTCCAGCCATTAGGTAGCCTAACTCAATTACATAGCTTAATTAGTTTGCCACCGAAGAGTTACATTAACTTCTTTAGACTTCTGACTAGATCCAAAGCCATTAGTATGAAATCCAAATAATGTGGAAATATCTCTTCCAGACTTAATTTCATCCTGTGTGCTGACCCTCTGCTAACTTTAAGGGAAGAAGGAGAAATCATTGCTTCTAGTTATCAGCTTGAGTTCAGCTCAAGAGAGGTGGAAGCATGTGAAGAATTGAGTTGGTGGCAATCTGATGGCTGGAAAGTGCAAATATATCAAAGCAGGCTGTGTTAGAGCTCAGGGGTGTAACATTTCTACACCTCTAAGAGCGGTGTGTATCAGCGTGAAGTAAACAGGTGCATTAAAAGCTAATGTTTCTTTCGACAGGCACTTTAGATGCTCAGCCTGAGAAGAGCAGAGTGGGCTGGTTTGTACCGCTTGCCCCCAGTACTCTGGTGTCCCAGTTTTCCTTAGAAATGTGGCTGTAAACCACTAGATACCCTGCTGTGCAAGACTTGACCAAAACATGCCAAGTCTGCCATTTAAAATTAGTCTTAAGTGCAAGCTGGATTCAGAGAGGCTTTGAAAACAAGTCCACAGTGTGAGTTTTCAAGCGGGTCATGATGGCACAGAGAAGACAAAACAGGACATGGCCCACAGAGAGACTGAACAAATCAGGCTTCCACAGTCAGCAGCGTGGAGGAAGATTTGTTCTGTGTTAGCTCTTGTAATGGATGTTTTATGAGAGGGGAGGAAGGGGGGAGCTGTGCACTTTACATCTTTTGGTTGAGCCAAATGTAAATACCAATGGGAGATCTTCAGCAGTAACTGCAGTTGGAGGGGAGAGAAATGGTCTGCTGAGGGACTGTTTATTTAAGTTCACAGATCATTATACTTCCCTAGAGCACTAGAGTCACTTTGCAAGAGTGGTGGTACAAGGTAACTTCCCATACAGAAGTAGTCCTTGTACCACCCAGAGTATTGACTGAAGAGTCCCAAAGGTGAAGGAATGTTATTGATGCCTCACTCCTCTTGTTGCTGATACTCTTTAGCCGTCTCTGGCTTGTGGAGTTAGGGAGTTTTCGTTTCCCGCTTTCAAAGTGCAAATGAACTGTTAGGATGTAAGAATCTCCTTGCACTTTTCACAGCTATCCCTGGTTTTGCAGTTTTGACTTGCCTGTGAATACATCTGTTTGGAATGAATTGAATGGATGAAGAGAGTGTGTGGGGAGGTGTCCTGCCTTAAACCTGGACTTCCCTTGCAAGCAATCTGCAGACCATCCTGCACATCAGCAGGCTCCAGGAGCCTCTTAGCTGAGCCTGAGCAAGGCTGAATTTACTCCTGTCCTAGCTGACAGCTCTGCTCTAGAGTGCAGGGAATGGGAATGGCAGGTAACTTGTAGAATGGCTTGGAGTCTTTCAGCGGGCTTACTGGGAGAGAAAAAACGTTCCCTCTTCTGTTTCTGGCCTCCATGTGTTGTGCTGATCCTATGCCAAATGTTTTGGACACCTTGTATTTTTAACCGTGTAATATAGCTGTGTATTGTTAAAGCAACTTAGTAACTTACAGCAAAAACTGTAGAACTCATTTCTCTGAGGTGTAGGAAATGTCCTGCTTCCACTGTGTATGAGACTTTAACTCTGTACTGTCTGACAAAGATGAAAAGCTGAGTTTCACTTTAATAAATGATCTATCGAGCAACAAAGCCTACACTCCGTTTTTATTTGCCTCTCTGCCCTTAGCACTTCTAGCTCCAGAGCTAATGGAATTCTGCTTTGCATGGACTTTCTGTGCCAGGCTTCTCTGATTCACTGTCATTTCCCACCCACCTCCACAGGGCTGGAGATGCTGCAGCCACGGAGCAGAGAATGGCACTGCCTACAGGGATGTGTCAAGCCTGAAGCAGAGAAGTCAGATGATGGGATGTTTTGTGACAAACTCATGTGGGTTGCACAGATGCAAATCATAGAGCCGTTTGAATGTGACAAAAGGATGACTCACAATAAAGGTGGAGGTTGTTGGAGAGCCACCTGACCTTGCATTTTGGGGAGCATCAGGCTTTTCAGTGATGAAGGGGTTTTAATTTCTCGCACAGACGCTGTATCATGGACAGTCAGCTGAGTGCAACATCTCATCTGATCACATTTCCTTGTGTTTAATTCAGCCTTGTGCTTCTGCTTCCTTCTCAAGCATGCACTTGGCTATGTTTCCTGCATGGCTTCTGGCTCCTGTTGTCCAGAATCAAAGCTGCATACCCAGCTGGCAAGCTGGATGCTACGCCAGAGTGATGCTGACATGCAGCATCCCAGTGTTCAGTTAAGCCTGCGCTAGGGTAAGGTGTCCCTGCCCATGGCAGGGGGATTTGCACTAGATGATCCTTGTGGTCCCTTCCACCCCTGACTGATTCTATGATTCTATTCTATGATTCTATGTTCTCCCAAACCCTATCATGGCATCTTCTAGTGCTCTGCAGGCACTGTCTAAGGCATACTTTAGCCTGAATTTCTAGCCAAGAGAGAGGTTGTAGTGTAGCTTTTCAGACACTTGGGCCTGTACAGAGGAGGGTGACAGGATGTTGAAACCTTTACACTAAAAATGCCTGACTTTAATGTAACACTGTCAGAGTCAGTCACACAGTTGATGTGCAGTGAAGATTTGCACACATCGTTTTTCCCAATACAATCCCACACCCTCTATACCCTTATTCCTTGGTGCTGTCCTAGAACCAATTGACTTGTCTCTTCAGTTCAAGGCAACAGCTAAAATGCTTTCTGAGAGTAGAGTGGCAGCTTGTGTTGCTGCTCCACGGATACTTTCAGCTGTACAGAACATGTCTATACTGCCAGTGGTGCAGGAGACACTTCTCTCCTGCCCTACACCTCAGGCTTTTGGTAGCAAGGAAGTAGGTATGGACTGCAGAGAAGAGATCTGAGAGAGATGAATGTATTGTTTTTTTCAGTCTGCTGTGAGAAACAATCCATGAGTAGTAGTTGTGTTTGGCTCATGTCCTCTCAGCCGGCGTTGATGTCTTGAACTGCTGGGGGAGACTGAGCCAGTGTGTCAGAAACGGATCCATGTCCTCAGTGCCAGCATTTGTGGACATGTCTGGAGGTTTTTGCAATGTATCAGGATCTTTTTGTGCAAGACAGCATGTTGGCATGCTGCAAGAGTGTTGTCCCTTTCCCAGGGAGCTCTCACCTGAAGGTAAGACTAGAGGTGACACAGGTAGGTGCCACTAAAGGAGCAAGCATGGATCACTTTACAGGGTATCACCTGTGTGTGCTTCTAGGTATCAGAGAAAGGTCTTGAGGAGAGAACAAGGGCAGCATGCCGCAGTGGAAGGGGAAAAAACATGTCATTTGCCTTCCCAAATTGGTGAGTGGGCTCTTGTGCCAACATTACAAGGAAATGTCCTGCCCAGGAGGGAGAAGCAGAGGGGCTGAAGGAGAACAGCTGTATGCAGCAACCTGTTGTGCAAGTGCTGGTTTTATCACCAGAGGATACCCTGAAAACTCCAGGGACAGAAATCAACTCTGATGGTTAACCTGTGATGTACACGGAATAATAAATAACGCTGCTTAGTCTGGTGTTTGCTTCCTGCCGAGAAACCAACGGAAGAGTTCAAGCTCAAACCCAGGGAGGAGTCAGTTCGGTGTTTTTAATGTAGTCACGCTGAGAAACTAAGCGATCAGCAGACTGAGCTGATGGCCCTGGCGCGCACAGCCCTCCACGGGCTCCCTGCTGCCATGCGAGGGCAGTGTTCGCTCAGCAACCCGCGCCGTGGGAGCTCCGCAGCCGCGCCTCCGAACCCAGGGCGGCTGGACGGGACGGGACGGGAGCCACTTTCGTGTCCCAAAGATGCCTTCTCGGGTACGAGCTGGCCGTCCTTGTTAGATACCGGAGCCGGGATTATGCTGCAGCGGGATGTGGAGATCGTAAAAATGGTTTGTTTGGGCTTGGTTTGGGTTTTTTTCCCTTGGTTGGACATTGAAATTGAACACGTCCGATTCCCTGCGTGACACGTCCCGCAGCCTCCTCGCAACGCTGATGGAAACCAGGCTCCGCTTCCCTGCTCCCCAGCCGAAAGGGCAGCACGGAGCACTGGGGAAAGATGTGAATGTGGATTTAATGATTTTGTTTTTCCGAGGTTGAGAAGGCTGAATGCACAAGGCAGAGCTTTAGGGCTTGCTTTGCTTTTTTTCCTGTTTTCCCCTATTCCCCATGTATCCAGTACAGGATGACTGCATGGCTCTGCTAGCACTCAGTGTCCCTTTGCCAGGAGCTGGAGCTGACTTCACATCTCTTATCCTTATAGGCAGTGTTGGCTTCTTCCCTAGGTACCTCAAAGCCCCTTCATGTGTTTTGACTTTACTGTTTCAAGGATTTTCTCCAAGATCTATTGCCTTTACCTGTTGCAGGAAACAGTCCATGCTCGCTGAGGCACCCTCAGCAGGGAGCACCAAGGCACCTGTGAAGAGCAGAGACTTAGAGACGGGGGAGAGAGTGGTGTCAGGTAACTGAGGTGGCTCCACAGCTTTTCCTACCTCATATATGGCCTGCCAGGAACCAGAAGGCATAGTAACAGACACCACAGCAGCAAGCTCACTAACCCAGGCTGTGGTCACAAAGCAGAAAGGAGGCCCCAACAGCCAGAGGTGTCTGAGCCCTGCATATGTCTCTTCCTGATCTTGCTGCCTGTGCTGGCAAGTCCATCTTGAGAACAGGTGGTGGGTCCTGGAACCAGGTCATTCATAGATCAGTTTGGTGTCTAGGTTTACACCAGCTTCCGTGCCTGTTGAGGAGATGGCAGGCCAGCAGCCACGGTCTGGCAGGCAGCCCTGGGCAATCTGATCTCCTCTTTGGTGGATTGCTGTCCAAGTTGCAGGCCCTTCGTCGAGCTAGGATGGGAAAGTTAGGAGCCACATCCATCCTCTCTTTATGGAGACGTGGGGGAAATAGCACCTCCCCAGCTCTGCCCAGCCACAGAGGGCAGCCAGCATCCCAGTAGGTGTTCTGAAAGAGAACTGTTCATCTCTTCTCTGTCCAGCCTACCCTGGAAGTACTCTACAAGTTGATGTTGCCATTGTTCCATACACACCTTCCCAACAGAACTAGGTTGTTTATTCTTTTACTGGAATTTCCACTGCTTTGCTCTCCACAACCTCTCATCTTCATGTAAAAAGCAGAGCTATTGGTGCACTACTGCTGGCCTTGAGCCACCTCACTCCTCTGTGTCTCTGCTTTCCCAGGGATCAAAAGCAGGTTGAAAGTTCTTCATTGGTGCAGCGATAACACTGGCTACATAAAGGACTTTTCTTATTAGAATAGCACAAAATACAGTGCCAAGTTGCCCACCAGGCTATCCCTTGTCCTCCTCCCTTTTCCTGATCTTATTTTCTCCACTCTTCCCTGCTGCTCTTCTGCTCTGAGTCCTTCATGCACTCCTCAAAGCAGGCCAGCAGAGGTATCTCCACAAAAGCCTTCCCACCTCTTTGTACCACCTTCCTAGAAACAGGTGTTTAAAAGGGCATTGGGTGTGGAACTATGTAGGTTTAGCCCTAAGGAGCTGGCTTGATGCCTGTGTGAGGGACTTGTTGAACACAGCTGCCCAGGCTTGAGTTTGAGTCAAGCTGCTGACCTTCAGTGTAATGCCTGCTCTTCTACTCTCTGTCTTGCACTGGACCAAAGCAGTGAAAGCTGAACAACGCAGGTGAGCCGAGGAGGGAGTTCCAGGATTGACACAAGTTTTGTGCACTAGCTCAGACTTGTAATTCCTTCTAACTTCTTGGTTTGGGAGGGAACTCCTGGCTGAGGCAATTAAACCAGCCTGCTGTGGCCCCCATGTCCCTCCTGGCTGCTCCTCGTGCAGGTTAGTTACAGGCCATGAGAGTTTCGTCAAAGTAGCTGCAGTCTAAGGAAAAAAAAATCCCTTTTCCTCTCAATTCCTCACCTTTCAGCCACTAGCGACGCCATAAATTCCCCTACTTCTCTGGTTACTGTAAAGTCATTCAGGGTGGTCAGGACCTGAATTCCTCACACAGAAGAACAAGAAGGGGAAAGGAAACTTTGCAAGCAAGGACCTTCTCTGCCCCAGAGATCCAGCACAAGGAACCAGTGAGGCACCAAGAGTGTGCTCTCGCCATGCAGTCCCTCAGCTCAGGCCTGTCGGGTAACTGCCTGCCTCGCTCTCCTCTCACCAGTAAGTATCCTTCTCCCAGCCTGCACTTCCCGTTTGTGCTCCAGCAGATCCATCTGGCTACTTAGAGCCTCAGCTCTGCAGGCTCCTGGGGCTGCTGCAGATCCAGGTTTGCTGTTACCAAGGTCTTGTGAGAGGAGTAAATTCTCACTTCTCCCAACACCCCACTCCAGGGAAAGAGTCTTCACAGAGCGAAGCAACAAAGGTTGTCTTTGGAGTGGTAGGGGCAGGGCATGGATGGTGAGTTTGTTGTTTGAAGGATGATCTTGGGAAGACTGGCCCAGGCATGCAGTGATCCTGGTCTTCTCCCCATATGGGCACTGTATGGAGAAACACACCCTGGGCAGAGCTCAGTTCTAGCAGATCCCAGCAAGGACAACCCTAGAGGTGAAAACCCAGAGAGTTTGGATGTGTTTTAAAAAATAACATAAATCAAACCAAAAAAATGTCATAGCCTTCATCTGCTTTGTGGCTCCAGGGTCTTCCCAGGCTTGGACACTCATTTTTACAGCTATGGACTGGAAATGATTCTTCTCTTTAGATGGGTCTCTCAATCACATGACTCCAGCAGCGTGGAGATTTGAGGGAGAACTATTGCATGTCATGAACTTTGCTGCTGAGGGGGCCTCCTCTACTGGACAGAAAACCTTCCCACCTGAGCAGTACTTCCAGGAGACAGTCTGACTTGGGAGTCAGCAACTGTCCTGAGAGGCTCCAAGTGTTAGGAAAGGATCAAAAAGCTCTCCTGGTAGTAAATCTTTCACCTGCCATGTTACTCACTGGAGCTTGTGGCTATTCCTCTGAGGTCAGCCCCGGGTCAGGATTTCTCCTGCCTCTTTAGTCCCCAAACCTGGAGATTTTTGTCTTATCTTTGACGCCATCTTGACACCAAAAACAAATTATGGCCCAATTACCCTTACTACAAGGGGCTGGGGCCACCTTAAATAGCCAGAACTATCAGGAGCTTCCTTAAGCATGAGTAACTAGAATGGGGTGCAGGGTGGGGAGGAGGGGCAAGGGCTCAAGGGGATCCCTGGCATGGGGCTGCCTTTGCCCCCGCTACCCGGCTTGACAGTAGGGGCCATTCCATCCAGCCTCATCCTATCCTGTCCAACTCACTCTGTCCCAGCCATGCTGCTCCCTGGGGCTCCAGAGAAGCCAGAGCAGAGATGGGGCTCCCTGCTGCTCCCTGACAGCTCCTGCCTGTGAGGGTTTCCTTCACTCATGCTCCCCCCAGTCCCAAGTCACCGGCTGGGGCCGGGCCAGAGAGCCTGACAGGAGACAGCAGGCCTGGCCCTGGCCATGACCTTCTGAGCGACCTTGAGTGAGTAGTCTCTGCTGGGGCTGGGGGCCGGCTGTGCCTCTTGTCCCAGGCCAGGGATGTTTTGGCAATCACCCCAAAGAAAGGCACAGAGCAGCATCATGACCGAACTGCCATAACAACTGCCCTGAAACTTCACACGGTCCGTTTGCTTTCCCCCTTCCAGTGACCATCAAACACTCCTCTGCCCTGTGCCTTGCAGGTCTTGCCCAAAGCTGTGCTGTCCACCTAAAATCAGCAGCAGTTTTGGGTGTGCTGGCTGGCTCGCAGTCCACAGGCTGGATCATGCCCATCAGAGGGTGCTACCTGAGCCTCCCTCCCCAGGGAAGGCGGTTGTTGGGAGTGTGTGCAGCCAGGGAGCAAGGAAGTGGAGCTGTATAGAAATGTCAGATGCAATCCTGGCCTTCCAAGGTATGGTCCAGGTACCCTCCACTGCAGAGTGAGCGGGTGGCTGGGTGTTTCTTCCTCCCCTTTTTTTTTTCCTTCCCTTTTTTGTCAGATTGGTATTTTATTTGGCTCCATACTGTCTACTGAGCTGTCCAGTGTAACCCTTCCCTTGCTGCTTCTGAGATAAGAATAGACTCCCCTGAGATCAGATAAACAGGCCCATAAATACCTACAACAACAACAAGCAGGGCCTGAGCTTGGCAGAAAGGGAGAAAAGAAACACAGAAAAGGCACAAAAGGATCCATTTCTTTGCAGTTCAAACCTCAGGAGTGCAGGGCACAGGGTGGGAAGCACCCAACAGCCCCTCTGCCCCCAGCATTTGCCCCCTTGTCCAGGCAGAAGGGTGAGGGGCTGGGTGAGGTTGCCGGGTCCCCTCCATGTCCCTCCTGGCTAGATTCCAGCAGCTGGGACACTGCACGTGTGATGTTGCCCCGGGGCGAAGTGATCCCTACGTGTGCGTGCTGCTGTCCGGACAACTGCCAGCTCGGGCCTGCATGCCCAGAGCATGCTGCTTCCCAACGGAACCAAGTTCATGGCAGGGTCGAGACGTAGGTGTGTGCTGGGCCACCTTCCCTAGCCAATGAGCTAGGGTCTCCCTTGGCTAAAAATCCAAAGTTAGTGGCCACCCTGTTCTTCCATCCAGGTTTGGTGCAGCCGGCACCAGGAGCCCGGCAGCTGCCTGCTCAGACACCTCTCCCAGGTCTGCTGCCTGAGGAAGAGGCTGTCCCTGCGCAGGGCTGCTACTCCTTCTGCGTCTCCCCTATCTTTGAGGGTGAACGAGGTGACCCCATCCTAGGCTGGACCCTGTGCTGAGCTCGACACCAACACCTCTTCCCATCCCGGGGAGCCTGTGTAGTGCCGCTGTGGAGACGGAGCTCACTGCTTGCAAATCAACTCCCGGCAAAGGCTGCGTCTGGGGAAGCAGCACAGCCCCGGGGTACAGGAAATGTTTAGTGTGAGGGGTTCTTTCACCCACTCTCCCGAAACGCAGATCCAATCTCACAGGAAAATCCTCTCGTTAGGCAGGGAAACCCTTTGCAGATACGAAAACAGAGAGCGTTTTCACTCGGAAAACAGCGGAGGAGTAAGGGAGTCTGGCGCAGGACAGACCTGCCCCAGAGGTTTTCTGGTGGTGGTCACCAGAAACTAGTGGCGGGAAAAGCGACAACCCAGTGGGCGCAGGCAGAACATTGCCTCACTGCACAGGGTGTCCCTTTCCTGGAAGAAAATCTGGAAAACCCGACGGAAAAACCCACCAGGGGGGTTTGTTGGGATAGTGGAGAATCCTCAGGCTGCAAACGATATTCCAGAGAGAGCCTGGTGTGCTGGGACCGAGGACTCCTACTGCTGGGCAGAGTTGCTCCTGCCGTACCCGAGATCGTATTTAACCCTTTCTCTCACCTGCTGCCGAGGGGCACCCCTGGTCGCTGCTGTATGGATACATTGGTATGGGCTGGCATGTCTGAGCAGAACTGGGGCTGGACACAGTTATGGGGTGCTGGATTCACAGCATTAGTGATGGCTTGGGAGCTTCTCTCTAAAAGCACAGCCCTTTAAGGGACTGTGAAATTCAGCCATAAAATAGAACGTTTGGAGGCGGTTTTCTGGTAGGTTTCTTTTCTCTCTCTCTTTTTATTGTTTTGGTTTCTTTTTTTGGTTGGTTTGATTTGGTTTGGTTTGGTTTGGTTGAGGTTTTTTTGTTCCTTGCATGCATTTGGGTTTAGAAATGTCCTCTTCTAGCCTCAGTCACCGACTCAGTGCTGCGCTAAACTCTTTACAGCCTGAAGAAAGCCACAGTGCTGCAGGCATTGCGCTGCTCAGGCAATCCATTTCCATCTCAGCCTCGTTCAAGCAGAGCAGAACACAGCTCAGGAGTGGGGTGAGGGGGCATGCAGTGGCTCCAAAGTGAGGAAAAGCTGAGTCTGTGAGGCTTAGCCATGCTGGCTGTTCCCTCAGTGTCTGTGTGTTCATCCATCTGTGTTTGTACACACACACACAGAGCAGTTATAAAACCCAAGGCTGCTTCCCCACAGGAAAGCTGGTGTGATTTTGGTGTGTGCAGCTGCACATGCACAGGCTAATCATCATGTCAGGGATTTACAGGTGTCACATCGTTGTTCCTACAAAGGTATTTTAGTTGCAATCAGAATGTTGTTTTAAAATAATAAATTTACTGATGCCTGCTGAGCCCTCAGATCAACCTTACAACAACATATGACATCCCCAGGCTGGTTTTCTTTGCCTCAGGCAGTTAGCCAAGCATTACAGTTTATCCTGGTGTCTCTGGGAACAGTGGCATGGCCAGGCTGGGAAGGCAGGATCAGGCCCTGAGCCCGCTCACACATCTTGGAAGGCACCACAGTTACAGAACTGCGTGCTCACAGAATAAAGGAAGGAGAAAAAATATTTAAATCATTAAGAATTATTATGCCCAAAAGGTGACAGAGGTGATTATGGGCTGCATGAGCATTGGGGTGTCTGAGGCCAGTGGTCAGACACCAAGGAAGGGTTGTTGTTCCTTCAAAATGCAGCCAAAGCAATGCCTGAGAGAAGATCCCTGGGAGACGGTGCTGCTGGTGCCAGAGCTGTAAAGGGGAGCCAAGCCTAGGGGCTCTGTGTGGCAGCAATAAAACTGGGGATCCACAGCTCTGTGATGCTCACACCAGCCAGCCACTGGGAAGGCCTGACCCTGCCATCCTTCCCTGAGCCAAAACCAGTCTGGTCCCTCTAGCTGGTGCCATGGGTCAGGAGGGAAGGGACTGTAGGGCAGAGGTAGACTTTGACCTGGGACAGACTGAAGACACACACTGACAGTGCCCTCACAGCTCCTGGGATGAATAAGCACAGTGTAAAAAAATCCTGAAGGATCCCACAGAATTGCCAAATCCCCATGGGAGGAAATTCTCTCTCAAGGATCAGCCTCACAGCAGGGCAAGGACTTCAGGGAACTCCTTAATCCTACAGAACCCCTTGCGCAGCTGTATCTCTGGAGCAGGGGAAAGCAGAGGGGTTGGACCCAAGGCTGTTTGCTTGAAGTTTAGATTTTATTTCATTTTATTTTAATTATTCTGTTTTAAATACGTGGTGTGGTGTGCCCGGTCCCTCGGGAAGTGGTCATGCAAATCTGAGGTAGAATTCCCGGCACAGGAGTGTTCCCGAATGCACCTCTAGGTAGTTTCATCACAGCCACACGTCGGTCAAGCAGCGGACAAGGATGGGGACAGGGACAGAGGAGTTCATATTTACAACAGCAAACAAATCAAACCGTTTCAGCCCGGCCTGGGAAGACAGGAGCTGCAGATCGTTGCTGACAACGGGAAGGAGCAAGGATTACTGCAAACGGGGGAAGGGGCGAAGGAGTAAAATGGCCCGGCCGGTCCGCGCTGCCGACAGGGTGGGCAGAATCCAGCCCCGCAGGGCCCTTCGCTTCTCTCCTGCGGAGCATCCGTCTTGGCGGGGGGAACCGGGCCGGGTACCCGCATCCTGCGCCTGAGTGGGCTCCGAGGGCTGGGCCGGGTTCTCTCCGACATTGCACATGGAGGGGCTAGCGGGGAACGCCGTCGGGGCGACGGGGAAGCCCTCAGGGGTTCAGTTCCAGAGCCCAGACCTGCTGAGGCCAGCCAGTCCGGCCCTTCAGCTTCTTCTCGCCGTGGCCCAAAGGCTGCGAGTAGACCTCGGGCTGCTGTGGGAGAGGAGACGAGGAGAGGGTTTGGGGGAGGAAGGAGCTGTCAGGAGGTGGAGGTCTCGGGCCGGTCGCCGACGCCTTGCGCCCGCCGCGGGACTCGGCTCCGTGAGGCTTTGATCAGCCCGAGCATAGAGGAGTTTTGAGCCCCCCACCGTCCCACTCCGCCCGCTGTAGCGAGGGGTGATGCGGCTGCCCCTGCTCCGAAAAGCACCCGCGCCCGCTCACCCCGGGAAAGCGGCCAGGGCAGGGAAACGACGAACGGGCAGCAAGCTATGCTGCGGACGGTCCCGGGTTTTATCCCTCGGGGAAAGCGTCCCAGAGCCTGCCCGGCCTGCGGGGAAATTTTCTCAGCTGAGTTGTTCCCCATGAGTGAGTTTTTTTAATTATTTTTAAGGTGGGGAAAAAAAAAAAAAAGGCTCCAGCAGGCCCGGGAAGAGCTTTCCTCCCCTACTCCCTAGCCCAGGGGCTTTCGCCTCCCGCTGCTGGCCCGTCTCTTACCGTCTCCCTTTTCCTCTTGTTCTCCCTGCCGTCAGCCTTCTTGATCTCGGCTTTGAAGCCCTCGGTGTCCCCGGGCTGGCTGTCCTTAGCCAGTACCTCCATTAGGTAGGCGATGTAGCTGGTGGCCAGGCGCAGGGTCTTGATTTTGGAGAGCTTGGTGTCGGCGGGCACGTTGGGAATGCATTCGCGGAGCTCTGCGAAAGCGCTGTTGATGCTCTCCGTCCTCCGTCGCTCTTTTTTGGGTCCCCCGACCCCTTTCCGCCGGCCCAGGCGGCCACTGAGAGCCTCCAGCCGTCCCTGTCCGGCCGAGCCGTATTCGGCGGGGCCGTAGCTAGGGCTTTGCCCGGCGAGCTCGGGAGTCACCTCAGCAGGATTGAGCACCCAGCCAGGGAAATAGGCACGGTCCTGATGGCACCGCGCAGCCGGGCCGAAGAGGAAGGGGTCGTGCAGCATGTGGTGGTGATGGTGGTGATGGTGGTGGTGCTGGTAGCCCCCCACCAGGTTCATGGTCGGCCCCTCTGGCCCTAGGGGCCGCGCTCAGCAGCTCTCCATAGCCGGCCGGGAAGCGCTCTCCGCCGGGCGGGCACGGCAAGCAGCGGCGGCGGTGTGGGGCGGCGATGGTGGTGGCTTGCTCTGGGGTTTGAGGGTTGTTGTTTTGTTGGGTTCTGTTGGGTTTTTTTTTAACCCCTTCTGGAGCCTCCAACCCTGCCTTTATATAGGGCCAAGAGCCCCCCCGCCGCGGAGCCAATGGGCAGGGGAGGATGCTCGGGGGCCCCGGGGGGAGCAGGGAGGCAGAGGGGGCGTGCGCCACGGTGGGGACTCGGTTTATTTGGGCTCACACCTCCGCTCCTTGTTTTCGCCTCCTGCTTGCTCTGTACTTGTAGGAGTGACCCGATGGGGAACCCAGCCCCCGCCCCGTCGTTCTTCGGTCCCCTCCGCTTCCCTGTTCCCCGATCGGGGGTGTCCGAGCTCCCCCCGGGGACCAAGAGGAGGCAGTGGATGCGGGAGAGTCGCGGGTGCTGGGACCCCCGACGGACGGGCAGGGCAGTGTGGGTTCTGCGGTACCACAGTGACCAGGGGGTTTCTGCTGCCCGAAAGCCATATCCGCCGGCGGAAACAGTGCTGGGTCCCTTCCCCACACGGGTCGGGCTCATCACAGTGGGTGTGGGATCGGCCGGCCAGAGCAGGGTGCTCAGTGCCGCGCTTGGAGCTAGGGCATGAGCAGTGTGCCGAGGGAAGCGGGTGATGCGGGAGAGAAGGAGGAGAAGACACTGGCTGGTCACCCCCAGGCTTGGCACTAAGGGGGCAGTGGTGATGGCAGGAGGGTTCCCTGTGCACGAAGCGTGTTGTCCATGTGTGGCTCGATGCACAGATGCTTGTTGTGCAAACACTCTGCAACTTCAGGCAGGCTGCACATCCACACGCTGCACCCACATACGTGCAGCTACACCACAAAAGTGTTGCACACATGCACTCAACTGTACCTGTTACACACACACACACCAGCAGCACACATATACTACACATACAAAGTGTGTATAAGTTACATGGATGTAAAATACATATAAACCCCACCACCTGCGTGTGCTGCATATGCTGGGCACACACGCACACTGAATGTGTAGTGTGTAAGCACACGTGTATGCTGCACATCCACTGCGCACACACACATAAATATATTACATGGATGTTATATACACAGACGAATCTGTTCATAATGGGGCAGTGAGGATTTGCCCTGCCTTTCCCTGTCACAGCTTGGCCGCAAAAAGTCTGGAGTGATCTCGTTGAGTTTGGGGTCTTGTACTTTACCACAGCTCCCAGACCTGAGCCCGGCCTGAAGCCGTACAATGGGCAGCACGTCACACTCCCCTCCGCACCCACGGCAGGCAGATCCCCAGGGCAACGGCTCCCAGATCCTGTCTGGGTGACACTGAGGCTGACCCCTGCTTTTGCTCCAGTTACTCCCAGCGAGGACAGCCTGGGCACGGCGGTGGCGATCACAGCGTGGCGGGGCAGGAAGGGGCTTTGGGCCCAAGGTATGTTAGCGATTAACGGCGCTTTCCAGCGATTCATCTTGCAGCGGAGGGTGGAAACGTTGGAGGGTTGTTTGCAGGCGCTTGTATTAATCATCCGGGCTAACACACCATTAACGTCCTCCTGCATTTTAAAGATGACAAATTTTATTTGACTTCTCTCAATCACGGTTCCCGGGCGGATTCGGGAGCCACTTAAATGCCTCGGATTTTCCATCGTTAGTTGTTACAAGGGAGCTGCAAAGGCAGGAGGCCGTAGGGGGGGGATAGAGGGGGGGGCAGGGCAGGGTGCAAGCGGGTCTCTGGTTCTGCCGGGCCCCGGCGGCCGGAGCAGGGGGCGCCTGCACTGGATCTGCCCAGCTTTGCTCCCCGCTGCTTTGTTTTTAGCTGCTGGAAAGCACCCCGCTCCCCCACCCCCTTTAAACAAGCACCCTGCAAACATTTGCTAGTGATTACTCTCCTGTTAGAGCCAGGCCTTCGGTAGGGCGTTGTGTCCCCCATTTCCTCCAAAACACTCATGGCTGGGTGGGATCTCTGAGCGCAGCTTAGAACCAGTGGGGGTCAGTGCCTGGCTTGCCCAGGAGAGGTTCAGGGGTCCTGCTTCATGCCTTGCCTTCTCTTTTCCCCTCATGCCGGCAGAGCACAACCTGCAGTGCCCTGTTCCCCTTACGAACCACTCAGACTCACCCATAGAGCCTCTGCCCAACCTTATAAAATACTTGGTCCGTCAACCTGCCAGGCTGAGCTCTGTGCCACCCAACTCCAACCCTGGAAAACATCCCCCGAAGTCATCTCCTTTCCAAAAAATACCCCTTTCATCCCTGTAGCCCTGCATTGCACAGTCCTCTCACAGACAAATCCAGCTAAGAGACGACACCTCAAGCTGTGCACCAGAGCCACCTCCATCCAGCCTCTGACCATCAAGCCAGGTAAGCCCAGCCCAAGCCCGGGCATTATCTTGCTTTATTTCTCCCCCACCTCTCCACCCCATCGGGAGGTCCCTGGACCCTGCACAGTTTGGAAGTGCTCAGCTGAGCAAATAGTGGGACCAGCAGGCTGATTTTCCTTTGGAAAATCATTCTAATCTTTCATGTTTTAATAAAATAATAAAACCAGAGCCTTTTCACACCAACACCTTCTAAATCAAACCAGACTGCCTTTGTCATGGGGTCCAAATTTAGCAGTTCTCAAACTTTTGGTGATTTTCTTTAATTTCACGTCTCCCCACTCACATGAGGGGGGAAAACACCAAGCGGTTCAGATTAGGCAATTTATGGCTGGCATGGCAGGAGGAACCACGTTTCTCTCCACCTGTTTTCCTTCAAATCCTTCCCAGAGAAGTATTTCTTGCCTTCATGGCTGGGCAATGATGAGGAGGGGGTTGTGCCACATGTCAGGGGGTGAGGCTACACCAGGTTCCACAGCCCCCAGCATCCCACTGCAGCAGGAGCTACTAAGCTCCACACCCAACTCCTGCCCTAGGACGATGGCTGTAGATTTGGCCTCGGTCCCTCAGCCACCTCCTTATCAGCACCCAGTGAGCGGCAGCCCAGGGTGTCCTGTGACTTTGACGCCAGCTCTGCTCCCCCCTTCTGGCTCCCTTATCTAAATAGGAGTGTAAATCAGGGCCTTGGCAGATGCCCTGGCAGGACAGGGACTCCATAAAAAGGGGCTCTGCTCCAGCTCTGTTTACATTGCAGCCCCGTAAAATATTCCCCTTGTCTTCCCTGCTAGCGTCTCCCTCGAGCATCCCGGCACCCTCCTGCGCCTGCATCCCCCTGCCACGGGCTCCATCACATCCTTGGGCTGCAGCCAGACGGTCCCAGCCGTGACAATCCGTGGCCCCTCCCTCTGTCCCCCAACAGGTTATGCCCCAAGGTACCTCTGCACCCAGACGCTGCCTTCGAGGCCCTCCTACAGGAGCTGCTGCAGGCGCAGAGTGAGGCTGAGCCAGCTTCCCCGGGGCAGCTGGGTTGTGTCTAAAGGTGCCCCTGGGTATTTATAGCACTTGCCCGAAATAATGCAATAATAATCACTCAGCACCTTCCTAACAGTTCTGCTCCTGGAGGCCTGGGGTGCATGGTTACAAAAAGCCCTGGGAAACTGAGGCACAACTGGAGTCTGCTTCACGAAGAGGTGCATGGGGCTGGCTACATGTGTATCACTGCTCAGGGGGGATTATTTTCCTCCCAGTGACATAAGAACCTGCAGAAGTGAATGAAATCAAGTTGTTGGCAATGAACCCAGCCCTGGGGTCACATCCAAAGCTGGGCTGCAAGTGCCACAGCTGTGTGAGACCACTGAGGGCAACAATCCTTCCCAAGAGGGTTTGTTGCATGGGTTTTGTAGGGGCAAGAGGAGTGCTGGGATGCAGGGGACTGAAATGTGCCAGTGCTCCTGCACTCCTGCGCCTGCACGCTGCTCAAGTCTGCAGCATCGTGCTGCTCGATCCTACAACACCATACATGCAACCTCAGGTGAGGTTCAAGCTGTCAAAACCCCTCTTGAGGAGCAGGAGGAACTGGGAGTGAACTGGGTACCCGTGGTGGCTGTGCCATGCTGATCCCAGTGCTCCTGTTCTCAGCAGCAATCTATGGCATCTTCTCTGTACACACACCTCCCATGCCGCCCCTCCAGTGACTTAAAGGATGGTCGCAACCCTTGCCTCTCAAGAAATACAATCTATTTATGGCCAAGCAGCCACTGCCCTGTGTGGATAAATCAAAAGGAAAACAAAGCTTTATGGAAAAAAAGATGATTAAATTTTCCATGTTCTCCTGAAGGGATGCGCCAGGCGCTGGCTGTTTATTTTCTTTCGTCCTCTCTCCTCGCCCGTGCTGTAAATGACATCGTGTTTAGAAAAGTTTTTTATGTCATCAGAGCGAAGTCACAGCTCAGCTTCCTCTCCTGTGTATTTTATGTAGATGGATGTGTCTGCGAGGAACACTCAAACTAAACAGAGCAGGGGTTTATAGGAAAATGTATTTATTTGAAAACCCGTAACTCACAATTTGGGCCAAGCCGGGCTCCACGTTTATTGCCGCTAATGGGGTGTGGCGGCAGTAAATTAACCTGCAAAATTGCTGCCGCCCTATCAACAACAGCTCATTGTGCTGACGGGGCAGAGCGGGGCAGCCCCTCCCCAAAGACGCCTCATGTCAGTTTGCAATTAGATTTGGATGCAAACAATAGGCTATGGGAAGGCAGCAGCAGTCATGCGGCTCTTCGCTGGAACCAGCACCAAAATGTTTACTCCAGGCTGGGGTGAGTGCCCTGAGTCTTACTCAAGGCAGTGCTGGTCTCCCATCTGATTGCTAAAGATATCAGTGGAAGGAGGCTTTACCTGCCAGCAAGGGAATTTCTGTTTGTGTTACATTACCTGCCACGGGCATGCAGTTGGGGACGATGGAAAAAATGAGTCTGTGAGCTCTGACTGGAAGCCCAGGTGACCCACGTGCAGGGAGTGCTGGTCCACTTGCTCTGCAGCTGACCTCTTGTCATCAAGAAAGAACTTCTGGATTGAAGCAAGAGCGACGTTTTTGCCCTAACTCCTCTTCTTTCCCTACTCAAACTCCCTGCTGAGACCAACACTGACCCCCCCCAAACCCTGAGGCCAGTTGTTGACCCCAGGGCAGGAGATGACAGCATCATCCCCCACCCTGTCTCCAATCCTTGGGTTTGGGTGCTGACCCATGGTGGCACCTTCCCGCCAGTGGGGAGAAGAACTCCTGGCTGCTGCAGGTCTGTGACGAAAACCAGTGCCTTCCCCTCCTCTGTCCACGTCCACTTTCCACTCCTGAAGTAAATTTACAAGGGCTCTAAAATGTCCTGCTCCAGGGCATCAGCCAACTGCTAATGGCTGGGGATTGGGAAAGACATTTCCTCTGCGCGAGAAGGATTGCATAAGCGCTTATTAAGGCAGCTCCTGGCGTCTTCGTCTAAAGCATCTGGTTTGGGGCATGGCTGGAGACAAACTGCTCGATCGGGATGGGGTAAAGCTGGGCCTGCTGCCTCCAGCTTTCCCTTCTCTGGTGCAGGTTCAGGTCATCTCATGTGTGCTGATGCTGAAAAGGGAGGTGGGTCATGACATGAGATGTGTCTTTCTTCCCCTCCCTCTGCTGTCATAGAATCTTAGTATGGTAGAGGTTGGAAAGGACCTCCAGAGATCATGGAGTCCAACACCTCTGCAAAGCAGGACCGCTTAGGGCAGGTCACACAAGAATGTGTCCAGGCAGGATGTCAAGATCTCTAGAGAAGGAGACTCCACTCTACATCTCATCCTGGTCATGCCACCATGAGGACTTGCCTTCACACATTTTACTCAGATGGTTTTAGCTTTGCAATGTCCAGCAGAAGGAGGCACACTTTGAGCTCATGGCCTTTCCTATCCCAGGTGCCACAATGCCCCATGTGCACAAGGGATTTCTCCATCCTTGGTCATGCTCCCATCCCACCTTCCCTGAAAGAGAGGCTTCTCTCCCACCCCATTGGTTCTGTGCCTGGTGCAGGATCTGACCTGGCTCACTGGTTGGGCTCCTCTTGTCCTGCACCATGTTTGCCTGACATTGCAGGTCGTTGACTTTGTGATGGGAGTAGGCTGGTGACAGTGATGCATGCCATCAAAATGGATAGGGATGCTCTGACATGGCTCTGTTGTGCCACAGGCTCAGCATGATGCACTAGCACCAGGGAGCAGCTGAAGCCAGGGAGCAGCCCACATTTCCCTGTGGTGGGACTATGTCCCTGTATCAACATTTCCCACCCTTCCTCTCTCTGCAGATCCACCCTGGAGCTTCTTAATAATTTTGTCTGCAACTTTTCTGGGCCAGTTCCAGTTCTCATCACCCAGTGCCTTGTGCCAGGTCTGGCTCTGCCTTCCTAGTTCTGCCAGGGCAGGAGGATGAAGACAGTTATCATTGCCTTTAAACACCTTAGTGTCCTCATTTTCCTCAACTCTCCCAAAATCCCAGTGTTCCTCTCCCCCCGAGTGCAAGAGCTTGTCCTCTGGTTTCCCCCAGGAGATCCATGCAGCCACCAGGCTGCCATCAGGTTACAGCCAGAGTCAGAGGGTGGATTTGTCAAGGCTGGGTTTGTTTTCTGCAGAATGAGGTGGTTTCAAAAATTAACAAGCGTCTGCAAGAGTCCTTTTTTTTTTTTTAACTGAAAATTATTTGGGGGCTGGGGGTTTTAAATCATTTTAGTGCTTTTTTTCCACCCTTTCCCCCATGTTTTATAAATGGGAGATGGCAGGATCAGGATTCGGGCTGCAACTGTTTTCCTTTTTAGGATGCAAGTCTTGGGGTGTGGAGATGATGTAGAGCTGGGGGTCAGTTATTTGTGTTGCTTCCTTAGGTTTTGCTTTAGATACTCCTAAAATAACCTGGGGAGAAGAAGGGGAAACCTGGAGACCCCTGTGGCAGCTGTTTCTTCAGTTAAAAACAATATCTTCACATGGAAAGTTGCTGCCAGCTGCAGGCTGTATCCAGCCCTCTGCCTCGTTTGCTGGAGGCTCTTTTGCTGGAGCCTGCATCTGTCGGCTCTGGAATGTGCTCCCGAAATACACAGTCCCAAATGCAATGCAGAGCCACCAGCCCCACGCTGGGCTGGGGGACACCTTCTGATACCTGCCACCCTCTGTCCTTTTATCCAGCAGTGATGTGCTCCAAGTGTGGGTGCTTTGGTACTAAAAAAACATCGTTTTGATAAAACAGGTTTTGGTTCTATGAAAACTGCCTCAGTTTCACTCCCATTATCCAGGCAGCTCCTGGATTTTGGGTTCAGGATGACTCTTTGCCTCACCCCAGGGCTGGCAATCCTCCACCCCAAGCTGGGATCTAGCACAGCTATGTGGGTGCTTCCAGGGCACTCATGGGCATGGAGAGTGGTGAGGATATTTTTAAGGACAAAAGCACAGATTCCTTGGGTGTCTTATTGCCCATGTGGTCCACTGTGGATACTGCCCTGCCTTGCTTTCAGGGAATCGCGAGATGACGATGTGATGTGAAAAGTGAATCCACATCTGCAGAGAATAATGACTTTATTTATTGTATGTCAATATATGACACCTTCTAACATGATCTGGAGACAAAAAAAAACCTGTTTGAAATGGAGCTTTTTGGAAGGGGGAAAAAAAGGCTCCTGTAAAAATGCCGATCCCTCCCTGATTCTGAAAACTGAAACAAAATAGTTTGCTTTGAGCTGAAGACATTTCTGCTCTTGGCTCCTTGTTTCCCAAGAAGAGCAGTGAACATGAAGGGGAAAAAAAAAACAAGCCTTCTACATTAAAATATACTTAAGTGAAACTCCAGTTTTCTCTTAAACTTTGCTTTGGAAACATTCAGAGCAGCTTCGTGTGAACCAGTTGTGCCCTTGGAGAAGCCATTAAAATAAAAGCAACCCAACCTAACCTTGCCATTTCTGAAAGAAGCATCTTGTTTGGACCAAAAAAAAAGAAGGTTTGTTTTGCACCATAAGTCCAAAAGCTCTCAGGGAAAGCTTTATGAAATGATACTGTTGAGATACTGTTGCCCAGAGAAGGGCGACAAAGCTGGTGAGAGGCCTGGAACCCAAACCCTATGAGGATGGGCTGAGAGAGCTGGGGTTGGTTTAGCCTGGAGAAGAGGAGGCTCAGGGGAGACCTCATTGCTGTCTACAACTACCTGAAGGGAGGTTGTAGCTAGGTGGGAGTTGGTCTCTTCTGCCAGGCAACCAGCAACAGAACAAGGGGACACAGTCTCAAGTTGTGCCAGGGGAGGTCTAGGCTGGATGTTAGGAGGAAGTTGTTGGCAGAGAGAGTGATTGGCATTGGAATGGGCTGCCCAGGGAGGTGGTGGAGTCGCCGTCCCTGGAGGTGTTGAAGCAAAGCCTGGATGAGGCACTTAGTGCCATGGTCTGGTTGATTGGCCAGGGCTGGGTGCTAGGTTGGGCTGGATGATCTTGGAGGTCTCTTCCAACCTGGTTGATTCTATGATTCTATGATAAATCCACCTACTGGTACTGGTGGTGGAGCAGCACTGGGGATGTTTTGCAGGATGTGACCAAAGCTGATGGGTGCTGGTGAGCTGAGATTCACTGTTGTCCCAGGCTGTGAAATATCTCCTGCTTCACCACAATGTATTTTCCAAGCAGGATGAATGCTTGCAGAGTGCACATTTTGACATATTTTGAAGCAGCAGTTGGCCCTGCTCTGAGCTTGCCACCAGCACTCCTGTGAGCACCCCAAAGGTGCTCACGGGAGTGCTAGGGCAAACTCAGAGCAGGAGCCAGGGACACTCACCTCAGGACAAGCAAAAACCCCTCCCCAAGGAGCTGTCAAGGTTCTTTGTAAAGTCCTTTCCTGTCTCCATGTTCCACCTAAAGCACAGAAGAAATACCCTGGTAATTTCTAAGGTAGAAATAGACACACCAGTAGTCTCAATATGATATCTATGCAGATGCATATGAAAATACAAATGTAAGTATGTGTGCATGTGGGGGGGGTTGTGTGTATATGGTGCTGCTTTTCCTGCCAGTAGCATTGAACTGCAATTTAGACATGGCTATTTCTATCCCAGGATCTTTAGCAATGAATTTTTGACATGCAGCTGCCCCTCTTTTGCAGCACACCCAGCCTGGTGAGACCTTACTGGAGTACTCATGTGGTTAGGCAAAAATTATTACTCATGGATTTGTGCCAACCTGACAGTTTATAAGGGGAGCTGAGATCTTTCGGAACAAGCTCTCCTCCTTGGTGAGCTCTCCAGGAGGAAGCTGTCTCAGCCTCACCCACTCTGTGTGGCACCAGAATTGGATGATGAAGCATGCACCCGCTGCCATGTCCTCACCACCTTGGGAGATGCTGCACCCACTGTTTTCCTCAGGAGGGGACGAGCAGAGAAGGGGTCACACTGCTGTGAAACCGCAGTTTTAGAGGGTGGTTGCTGTTTTGTTGAACTGAAATGGCAAGAAGTATCTTGCCTGAAGATGACAGGCTTAATTTGCTGTGTCATTAACCAGAGCCGAAACTCTAGCTGGGCTGGGTCTCCTGTGTGCAGCACTCTTGCTTCCCTCACTGCAGCTGATCTTTCTCTGATTCTGGCAGATAAAGGCCTTTGTGGATGCATTTTCTTCAGCCAGACCTTGTTTTTCTTCACATGGATGTTATTATTTAGTATATGGGATGAAGAAGGTATTTCTTCCTTCTCACATATATCCATAGTGGGTCAAGGCTCCCCTGTAGTGCCCTGGCTCCCTAGCACACTTGTGCTGCCCCATGTATTTGCAGAAGGCTCAAATAAGCACAAAACATGACCTTCAGGAAGCATCCCTTCTCTGCAAGAGCAGAACTCCTGTTTCTGAGCTGGCCACAGCCTAGAAATCTCATGGAAATAAGCCACAGAATCTGACCCAGAGGTGGTGTAGTGAGGCTGGTGCAAGCTGCAGATGGACAGTGAGACCGGGAAGACCCACGAAGGTCTCGTAACCACCTATCTTCTGGCCTCAGCCGCAGCTGCAACCCACATTCCCAGTTAAAATCAGCTGCTGAGACCCAAACGTGTCAGATGTGGAGGGCAGCCCCCAACTGGGTGAGCTGGGCTGCAGCGTTTGGCCACGTCAGTGGCTCTGCTGGGATTACAGACACCAGCACTTCAACACAAACCATGCTTTTCGTGAAGCAGAGTTGCTCTGGACCCTGAGCAGCCCTTGAGTCGGTGAGCAGAGAGCTGGAGGCGCAGTGGAGCCGAGCGTGGAGCCGCCGAGCGTGGAGCCGAGTGTGCCGCCTGCCTGCGCCAGGCTCAGAGCACGGTAGGAAAAAATACCGCAATAGGCAAAGCATCTCCCATTTGCCCCTAAGCTCCAGCTCTTCCTGTGCTGATAACCAGCCCAGTAAATCTCCTTACAACAGTGAGACATTTTTTTGTCCCACTCTCTTGCCCTGGCAGCGATGCCTTGTCAGAGACGGCTGGTTGTGGGAGCTGTGGTAGGGCTGCCCTGCTCACCTCTCTGCAGGGAAATATCCTAAAGCAGTGCAGCCCCCTGAGAATCACAGCCGGCTCTGGAGTCCTCCAAGCCCTGCCTTGTGGTGTGGGAAGGAATCTGGGTGCAGGCAGGGGCTGTCTCCTCTCTAATTGCCCCCCTGGAGCCCTATGGCTGGGCCACTTGCTGATATCTCAGGCCATCGCAGCTGGTGCCGGGCTGACTCAGGCGAGATGCAGACTGATACAGCCCCTCTGCTCTGCTCTGCACTGGTGCAGGGCATGAGAGTGGGAGGAAAATCCAGAGTATACGTGTCCAAAGCCTCCCTCCTCTTAGTGCTTCAGCTGAGATAGAGATCTTGGGCAACAGGCAGGCTCCCATCAGTAGGATGGTGCCCAGCCCTGAACCATATGAAGCCAGGACACCTACTAGATGTGGCTCGTGGCTTATGGCTGGATGCATGGCACTGACCTGGGAGAGGTTGAGCCTGATCAAACCTAGGTGGAGTGTGATGTTCCTGCTCTAAAATAGCAGCTCTGTCTGTCCTTGGCAGCAGGATGGGGGGTTTATAATTTGGGAGTCTATGTGGGACCACAGAGCTAATGATTTCCCATGCAGGAGATAGCCACAACACCACCTCCCAGTTCCCCTTTCAAGGGTGACAAAAAGTCAGGACTCCATTTTTGTCCCACCATCCTGCTGTCCCTTCCATACAGCCAGGCCTCTACTCCCAAATCACCTATAACAAATGCCACCATGCCATGACTAAGCTGCTGCCCTGTTGGGACCTTCTTCCCTTCTGCACCAGCAAACGCTGTTTGTTTTCCTCTTCCTCTCCCAAACCCCTCATAAATTTCTCATTGCTGGCTCCACTAACGCCATGTTCCCATTAAACCTTGCAGGCTGATTGCATCTGTCAGTGTCACTGTCTGGGGCTGGAATGTGTCACCCTGCTCCAGAGGAGTCATTTATTCAGCTGGAGCAGAGCATTTCAGGACAAAGCGCTGGGTTGGATCACGGTGGGACAGTTTTCCTCTGGTGGCAAGCGCCAATCCATCTCATGCAGCAAGAGGAAAGAGTTGCTGCTGGATTCTTTCCTATTTATTTTTCCTAAACAGAGGGCTGAGGAGTGCGAGAGTCGCCTACCAGCAGGATCCTGCACTTTTGCTGGAGTCTCCTAGAGAAAGGAAGTTTGCTTAAAATGTCTCCAAAACCCATGAGTCTGGAGCAGACTGTTTTTATCACCCTCTCTGCCCTGCCTCACTGTTTCTGTAGGGACTCTTGAGATGCCCAGCTGGCAGCAAGGGTAGCCCCATGGCTGGGTGTACTTCAGGGACCCTGCTGTGTGTCGGCAAGGGATGGGGCTTGTAGTGTCTGGGATGTTCAGAGTGGTGGAGGAAGCACATGCAATTGCATCCCAGCACAGCTCATCCTGCAACACATGCAGGGTGGTGCTGGTTGTGACAGCATGGTGACAATGGGGAGCAGCCAGCTTTGGTGTCCCCATGCCCACACCACGCACAGCAGGTTCCTAGTGCTGGGGAGGGTCTCTCTTGTAGGTATTAGATGAGACAACGAGGCATTTGGGGAGAAAACATGAAATGGAATTATTAGGCATCTGCTCTCATCACCCGTGGAAGTGTGCAGCTGCATGCAGGGCGCCTGGGTGCTGGGAAAGACTCTGTCCTGACTCCATCATCCCTCATCCCTATCTGAGGAGAGCTTATGGGTGTTTTGGGATGTGTGCAGTGATGGAGACAAGAGGCTGAAGGGATGGCTGGTCACTGCAAAGATAGACTCTTTCTGGACCAACTGTGCAGCAGGAGAAAGGCAACCTCAGCTGCCTTCCTTTGGGATACCTGCACTTGAGTACTACCATGCCACTGGTAACAGGTCTCCTGTTGCTTTTTCCCAGCTACCTGTGCTAATGTCCTTGTTGGGGGGATACTCAGATAAGCTGAGAAGCGCCTCTCCTCGGGGTGCTGCCCGGTGACCTGCATATGGTAGGGGTGGAAGAGACAGTCAGTCTGTATTGCTTTGTTTATAAGAACATATTTGCAGTGATTGATGTCCGAGCTGGGGAAGTATGCTCGCAAGTGAGACTTTAAAACATGAATCAAGCAATGTTTGGAATACGTGTGCTGCTCTGTCAAACATTTCTCGGCGTTTGGAGTCTGCAGAGCCTGCGCGTCCAGAGGTACCAGTGCTTGCGCGGAGGTGTCTGGAGGGAAAGCGTCGGCCCCGCTGCCAGGGGAGCGCAGGCATCCTTCAGCCTCGGCACCACCTCTCCACGCAAAGGGGCTGCCGGGAACGGGTTGGGGTTAGCACCCGCAGCCACTCTGCCGAGGGGTGCGTGCAGAGGTGTCCCGTTAAGCGCCGTCCATCATGGGACATTCCTTTACAGGACGCTCCTTACTGCTAAATTGTCCCCCGGGGCTGCCGAAGAATGAGAGCAGCTCTGGAGGACAGAGTCAGCTTTCAGGCTTCCTTCCCTTCCAGATAACCCGGCTGCCCGTGGAGAGAAGAAAGGTCTGGAAGGGGCGGGCTGTGCCCAGATGTTCACTAAGTGCATTAAGACCCTCAGCCAGAGAAGCACATGCTTCAGGTTAAGTCCCTGAGCAGTCCCAGCTGCAGCACTAGTAATGAAGTCTTCAGTTCATCTCTTTGCTGAATGCTCTTCCTGATAAGGGCTGGAGTGGTTTATAGGGACCAGGAAATCTTTTCAGGGTTTCTCTTTACGTGTCCTCCTTACGAAGACCTTGCTGGGCATTCTTCTGTGCTGGCATTACTACTGCCATGCCATCTCCTTTGTCCATGGGCTTTCCCAGTTAAGGGAACCTCCCACACCCATTGTGCAGGGATCTTAGATCTGGTCCCACATTTTCTGGAGCTCTGCCTTCTCCTCCATTCGTAGGGATATTGCCCCTTCCCATTGCCCACAGGGTGGAGTTGGACATGGCCCATCTCAGCAGAAGCAGCTGCTGAAATCACTGCCAGCTCTTGGGACACCTCTGCCCCGTCCCACTTCAGGTCTCAGGGGACACCTTGTCCACCACTTCACCAGAGAAGTTCCAGCCCTGTCAGCTGAGTTGGCCAATGCCTTCAGCCTCAGACACACACACACACAAACTCAATGGCACTAAGTGACACGCCATGCTCAGAGGAGTGTCCTTGCCCCAGCAAACTGTCTCAGGGAGCAAATACCTGGGGTGATGCCAAACTCACCCTTCCTGGGAAAGGGATGGGTTGCAGACAGTCTCAGGGGCGTGGGTGCCAGTTGGCTGCCATTCACTAGCCATAAATGATGTTTCCAGCCCTAGACTGGGTGAGGACATTTGGGCTGAGAGGAGCACCAGAAACTGGGCATCTCTCCAGGACGGGCAGACCTTCCTCTTCCAGGCTGTCTGCCCGCTGCTGCCTGTGGGGACAGTGGGTCTGCCTGCTACATTCCTCCACCCAGCTTTTATTTATTTATTTATTTTCCCCAGGAACCCCAAGAAAATCACTAGAAAGATATTTTTGACCAACGAAAGCCAGAAAGACCTTTACTCCTCCACCCAAGCACGCCACCCTTGTGCGGAGTCTCTTTAACTGCAGGCATGGAAAATGCATCCCGTGAGCAGATCCCCTTCTCTCACAGGTCCCCTTTCGTTGCTTTTTAGCACAAGGGAGATTTATTCACTCTGTGGGCATTTTTAAAGGGTATTTTCTTTATAGCTGGGCTTCTCCTGCTTAGGGGAGATTAGGAGATCGTATTTCATGGCTTGTCGTGGATCCCCTTCCTGAAGCTCTAATGAACTATGGATGAGTGACCGTGGTAATCCAGTCTGAAGTAGCTCGTTAAAGTTGCTGAGTCCATTACAATAACTGGCTACATCTGATCAGATTACTTCTTTAAATCGCTGATTCTGCTGGTGTAGGAGGGCCTGCTCATAGCCCAGTGTGGACAGCAGGGGCTTTACTCCGGGCTCCGTGAGTGCCAAGCTCTCTCCTTGTGCATCGCTAACGAGGCACTATTCAATTAACTCACACTGCAGGAAGACGGTGGGATTTCCATTCACTGCTTTGCTTGGCCAACCCCAGACGGAGCAGGCAACTTCACACCGTGCTGTTATCAAGTGACTGGTACCAAAAAAGTGACCCAACCATCTCCCTGCTGTAAATAGATTGGGGGATAGAGCTGGCAAGTGGCTATGGGGGCCAAATCCAGCCCAGGGCCACGTGAATCTCACCAGAGGTTCTAGCTCCGTGCCCTTTGAAGAGCAGCCTGTAGCAGCTTCCTGCCACCTGCCCCATCTTGTGCCCACCCTGTGGCAGCAGGGCTTACAGTCTCAGAGCCACAGGATGGAGCCTAGCCCAGTGTCCTGGCGAAACAGAACCCTGCACACCAGTAAAATGATAGCAGCCCCACTGGCAGCAGGGGTCTGCTCTTCCACCTCACACAGAGGTGGTCCTCCCGACCCCTGCCCGCATCCCTTCCTTATTGAAAGCAGAAGCCTTGCAAATATCCAGGGTGGGGAGAGGAGGGGAAAGGCCAGATCCATCTGCAAAAACACAGGCAGAAATGTTTCTTTGTCTTGGGAAGTGTCAGGGAAAAGAAATTCCCTTTGAGGATAGGTTTATGTTTGCAAGACTTCAAACCCCTCATCTGGACAATAACAGCTTCTGTCTAAGGGATTCAGGCCCGTAAGGTACCGGCCAAGCCTGGAGTATTAGACATTAGGACAGTAATTAGGGCTCTGGTGCTGATAAGGGTGCAGACCTCAACCACCTTCTGCTCTGCTCATGCCAGAGGAGTGAGTGTGCATCACACCCAGTGGTTTCAGGGCTCTCAGCAGTGCGGCAGCACTGGGGGATGTAAACAATTCATGGTCTGGCTGAGACAGGGCTCTCCATTACCAGCATGTTGGTGAGCCCTGGCAGGAGGAGTGGTGAGGGCAGCCACTGAGCCCAGAGACCACTCAGCACTGGCACCCCACACTCAGGAAAAAGGGGCATGTGCTCAGCAATGGTGACAAACAGGTCCCCTCTGGCAGCATGACATAAACCTGACTTGGTATGGTGAAAAGAAGACGATTTTCTCTTGTCTTGGCTGTCCATGCCATTCCAAACCCCAGCAGCTGCTGCTCAGCCATGCTATAGGGTACCAGCTCCTGCCAGCATGTGGGTCTCTGATGTTCAGGAACAAAACCAGCTGGATTCTGTGGTTTACAGCTGCCAGCCCTGAGAAGACTGACCTCTGCCTTTGCTGCCTGCTTAGTCCACTGGCAGGGAGCCCCAGGGCTGGCAAAGGTGCTCGTGCCAGTGCCACGCAGCCCCAGGCTGCAGAAGAGGAGGGTGATGCCAAGGGGCCGCCAGGGACTTCTGATCATCTCATTAACTCATGAGAACGGCAGAAAATAATTGCTCGTGGCTCAATGCAGTCCATCTGTGTGGGATTTTCTCCATAATAAGTGCATACAGCCTGGTTTTAATGTTTTTCAACTTACTTTTTTTAAACTGAAACATTTCCTAGTGCCGAAACCTGGGCAGAAATCAGTTCCAGCCCTGGGGGCAGAGGCGGGATTTAAAGGCACAAGTCTCAGGCTGAGTTTTTAAGAGGTTTCGTACAAACTATCCTGCCATAATGCTCATGTAATTGATGCTTTTGAGTACTCCGAGGAGGCCGAGGTCCTCTGAGGCTTTGAAAGTATGTTTTACAGTATTTTCTGATGTGATACATAAAAAAACCCTAATCATGAGTCAGGCAAGCAAAGCTCCTGAGACCGCCTGAAAATTATTTGCACACACACCCCTTTTTAAGTGATGGCATTTAAAGCTTTTCAGAATGTTGGGGTGTTTGAGCAAAAGTTGATTTTTCACAGTTGCAGATCTCTGCTAGCTTCGGTGTAAAACCTGCCCTGCAGCCAGCTGGGTGAGGCTGGGCTGTGGTCTCCTGCAGAAGCCTTGGAAGCAGCAGCTGGTTTGTCTGATTTTAGTGCAAGATGCTGTTTGAGACTTGACTCTGGCCAAGCAGCAAGTGACTGTGGGGAGTCAGGGTGACCAGGTGTGATGAAGTGATGTGCTTGGTCCTTTCCAGGGTCTAATTCTCAGCAGATAACTGGAACAGTTCCTGAGATTGGTCTTCCAGTATCTGAAGAGGGGCTACAAAAAAGCTGAGGAGGGACTTTTCAGGTTATCAGGGAGTGACAGGACTAGGGGGAACAGCGCAAAGCTGGAGGTGGGGAGATTCAGACTGGACGTAAGGAAGAAGTTCTTCACCATAATAGTGGTGAGAGCCTGGAATGGGTTGCCCAGGGAGGTGGTTGAGGCCTCATCCCTGGAGGTGTTTAAGGCCAGGCTGGCTGAGACTCTGGCCAGCCTGATCTAGGGTAGGGTGTCCCTGCCCATGGCAGGGGAATTGGAACTAGCTGATCCTTGTGGTCCCTTCCAACCCTGACTGATTCTATGATTCTAAAAGTCTATGATTAAGAGAACTCCACAGGCATCTTGCACACACACACACACAGAGACACAGACAGACAGACAGACACACACACTTGTTAAAGGCAGCTCTATTAAAGTGTCACTCTGACCTCTGCCAAAAATCTGTCCTACTCTTTTCCTCACGTGGTGAAATGCTGGGCATTTATTGCAGCTTTGCTCTGCCACCTTCCCACCACCACCACTAAAAAGCACATGGGGCTGCACGTTCTGCCCACCTCACAGCTTGGCCCCACCACCAGCAGCCCCAGTCCCTGTCCTATCTGGTAGCTGGGGAGGGCAGGAGTTATAACCTTCCTAATTCCCTTATCAGGTTTGTATGCTTAATCCCTTTCCTAAGTGGTGCTGAGTTAACTGACTCCTTTTCCTGCAGCATTGTTAGGGCAGGAGCAATGCACCCCACAAGGGTCCTGGGGGCCCCTTCCCAGGCCACTCCATGTCTAAACCATGTGAGGCTGCCAAAGTCTGGCAGTGGCCAGCCCTGATCATTTTGTCCTGACTTATCCTCTCGGGACTGCCTCTGTGAGAAAAAGAAAGCCACATCCCCTCTTGTCCCCACTATCCTTCCCATCCCAGGGCTCCCATGGGCATGGAAGTGCCTATTCCAAGAACCCCTCAACAATGTGGACTCATCAGGACAACCAGGAGCTATTCTGGGGAGGGCATTTTTCTGGGCTATCGTTGGAAGGCTTGAACATCACAGGAGTCTGAATCTGGCCTGAAGCATTTCAAATATGCCTGCCGTGGGCTGGAGTACAGAGCCTGCCTTAAGTGGGCAAGGGATTTAGTAATCACAGCCTCCCTTTGTCCTGCCAAGGGCACGGGAGCACGGCTCTGGCCACTACAAAATCCTTGCTGGAGGATGAATATTGCACAGTTTTCTACCTACCCCTGAAGCCTGCAGTGGGAAACCAGGGCTGAGCCTGAGCTGCTGCACTTGCCTTGGCTGTGGCTTGCATGGTGGGGGGCTTGAGGGGTTTTGCAGGGTTTATTTGCTATTTGGGTGATAACATCTTGGGGAAAACTATTGTGATTACTGATACTCCGAGAGAGAGATGCAGCAAATGGTAAAACTGGATTTTTGGGAAGCAGCACTGCAGCACCACAACACTCCTGTAGGCTCTTCCAGCAAGGCAGAGAAGTAGCTGGCACCAAGCCGAGCCCAATGTTCTGGGAGCTGCCACCAGATCCAAGAATTTCCCTTTACCCCACTCTTACTGAAGGGTCTGGGTTTCAGAGCTCTCCCCAGAAATGGATGACAGGGAAATGTGGAAATTTAGGTGCAGGAAAGCTACTAAGGAATTTCATTTAAAGGCTGCATTGTGTTTTGGGTGATCTCAGTAGTTTTGGTTCAGTTTGGTTCTGGAGGAGACATTTTCTAGCCTTTAACAATTTTTGCTTGACCTCTTCAAGTGACAGAAAGTCACTTTAGGGCGGAAAGGAAATAGCTCCCAGACATGGAAACCCAAAACATGTTTTAAGATGTCACTTGGCCTGTCTCAGCTTAGACCCCAGACATCACTCTACCCTCACCAGAGCTGCCCAGAGCCCGAGTGGAATCTATAAATAATCTTGTTGACCACTCAATTCCCACTTGTTTTCCCCCCTCCCACTATGTTTTTGTTGCTGATGAGTGAGGGCAATTCAGGCCATGGAAATGAAGGGCGGCAGTGGGATTTTTCCTTCCATAGCCTTGCAAGCACAAGGGGACTCTATGAGCACTGATGTATCCAGCACAGCCTGAGCAGCCCTCACACTAAGGGGACACACTAGGAACAGGGTGATCCATTGTGGAAAGGGGATGATGTGCTGGAAATGGGTGACATATGCTGGGAAAGGTGTGATGCCTTCCAGAGAGGGATGACACACTGGAAGTGGGTTAGCACGCACCAGGGTGGTAGAGGCACACATGCTGGGAAGAATGTGACACACATCAGGAACAGGTGACACTTTCAGGGAAGGCAGTGACAGACATCAAGAAGGGAATTGTCTGTCTACAACTACCTGAAGGGACATTGTGGAGAGGCTGCTGCCGGTCTCTTCTCACAGGTAACTGACAGAACAAGAGGGAATGGCCTCAAGCTGAGACTACATAGTTTTAGATTGGACATCAGGAAAAAGTTTTTCTCAGAGAGTGGTCAGGCACTGGAAGGAGCTGCCCAGGGTGGTGGTTGAGTCACCCACCCTGGGTGTGTTTAAGGGTGGTTTGGATGTGGTGCTTAGGCATATGGTTTAAAGGTGAATCTTGTTGAGTAGGGTTGTAGGTTGGACTTGGTGATCCCGAGAGGCTTTGCCAGCCTGGATATTTCTGTGAATCTGAATTATGGGCATTGAGAAGGGGCTGGCCCACTGGGAAGAGAGGGATCAGGAGACTGGATAGGTTTAGATTGGACATTAGGGAAAAGTGTTTCACAGAGAGTGGTCAGGCACTGGAAGGAGCTGCCCAGGGTGGTGGTTGAGTCACCCACCCCGGGTGTGTTTAAGGGTCATTTGGATGTGGTGCTTAGGGATATGGTTTAAAGGTGAATCTTGTAGTGTAGGGTTGTAGGTTGGACTTGGTGATCCTGAGATGTTTCTGTGATTCTGTGATTCTGAATTATGGACATTGAGAAGGGGCTTGACCCACTGTGAAGAGTGATCCACTGGGGGGAAGGAGGGTAACCCATGCCACGAACCATGGCACGAGACTGCCACCATAAGAGCAGGACAAGGCAAGTCCCAGCCCGGCATCAGCAGAGGACAGCGTTGGTAGGGAGAAGCTTGGCTGGATGCTGCCGTCACAGGCGCGCCCACGCGTGGAGCAGTGCTGAGGCAGAGCGAGGCACCGTGGCCCTGCCGCTGCTGTCTGCCCGGCAGCAGTGCCCACCGCCGGTGCTCCGGCCGCGGCTAGCGTCCTTTCACCGTGTATTATACAAACAGTATAAATAACTCCTCCTCGGACTTCAAACATGCCACTTCAGATGTATGGTGGGAGATTACAGACTTTGTTAAAGCTCAGGTCTTCAATCATCCAGGCAGCTTCGAAGCTGCTCACTAAAATACAGATCAATGCTTCAATTTTATGGGAGGCCTGTCCCATGTGACCAGACTCAAATCCCTTATTTTATGGCTTGCTTATACATTCCTGGTGAAAAATGGTTTACATTTTGGGCCCCGGGAGCTCTCCTAAATCAGCTGCCAGGTTTTTGCAGCTGGTAGTAAAGGGAAGCGCTGTCATCGGGCTGCCCGGAGGTGAACAAACGAGCCGCCACGCACAGGACTGACGGCTCACCCCGAGCCCTGCGCCAGCTCCCTGCCTGCTACTGTGGCAAGGGCACCGCTCCAGACAGGGGACGCCGGACGTGGCACCCACGAAGAGGCGCTGGCCCTATAGCAGCATCTCCTGTGGGAGACGCCAAGACTTCAGGGCTCTGGAGGCATGCGGATGAAAGGGTTAATCCGGGCTGGACGGCTGGAGAGGAGAGGGATGCTAATCCCCCGGCTCTGGCCGCTGCTAATTATTTGCTGATTCAGCTGCCTAGCGGAGCCCAGCCCCGCAGCAGGGCCTTGGCCCATGCCTGCTGTCAGCGCTGGGGCTGCTGGGCTCTCGCTGTCGCCTGTTTTCTCTCAGGAGGCAGAGCAGAGCTCGGTGCCTGAGCCTTGGCTCCCCAGCTGCCTTGACGGCAGCAGTGTATTGCTAGCAGGGAAACTGAGGCATGAGTTATCCTCGGGCAGATATCAATGATTTGTGGTTTTATCCTTTCTCGTCTTTCAGCAGAGCTTCATCCCTTTCCTTCACCAGTGAGCAAGAGGAGCTGTGGCACTGCAGAGGCCTTATCTAACCCTTGAAGGACTCCAAACATGGTGAGGACCAGTGCCACTGCCGCTCGTGGTGGCCTGGGTACCACGGGGACATGCTACGGGAGCAGAACCCAGCAGCAGGTTCCCACCTTTGCTGACTGCATCGCCTTCCCTCCTTTAACAAGCACAAAAAGCTTCCACTGATTCCCAGCAGCAAAGCCCCTCGAGATTGCCACTAACAAAGTCCTCTCCAAAGTCCATAAACCCCACACTGTTGGCTGCCACCTCTCCTGGGCAGCTCCAGCTTTGAGTTATGGCAAGGCCACTCATCTCTCACTGGCCAAGCAGAGCTCAGTGTCGGTAGCAGGCAGCAGCTGTAACTTTCTGCCTGCACAAACACCTCCTTGCCCTGGTTCCTTCCCAACAGTGCAGCTGCTTTGCTGGAGAAGGGATCTTTGTGCTGTGGCCAGCAGAGGTGGAAGGAGCCCGCAAGATGAAAGCAGGTACTTGGTTGTGCTGGTGGGACCATGAACCCAAGTGGATCGTAAGCAGGGTCTGGATGTGGTGCTGTGGGAAAGGAGGGCCCGTGGGACACACAGCTTTACCCTCCTGTTGCTTTCTGCTGAGCATCTTGGCATGGGAGCAGAAGGCCCCACAGAGAGATCTCATTAAGCCCACTCCCCAGCTGTCCTGCATGAGATGATTTGTCTTCTAATGGGTTTACCACAAGTTTTCCCCTGGAGTGATCATTCTCCCATCCCAGCAGCTAAAACTGGCCCTACAGAGAGTGTGTGGCCTCCAGCAAACCCCAAAGCAGAGCAGAGCTACTGCTTCCTGACCCAGCTGTCTGTACAACACTCATGTCTGTGACGAGATGAGTCTCAAATCCGTCTGGGCTGAGCTCCTCCAGCTTGTGCTGAAGTGAACTTCAGTGGTTCCCAGGCAGCACCTGGAGAAAACTCACCTCCTCTTGATGAGATACTCAAACCAAGATAAAATCAGCCCCCAACTCCTGACCCCACAATGTTGGGATGTTGATCTCCTGCTTCAGGCATGGCTGGGCAGGGTTCTCTGTCCCCCATTTTGGTAACATCCAGGGCAAGGCTTCAGTAAAATGCTAGGTGATTAGTAAACAAAACAGGATTTCCATCTCAAGAAAAGCAGACAGCATCCTCCTGCTTCCAGTTCTTTCAGGGATGGTTGGGATTTTTCTTCCTGTTGCAAATGGCAGTTTCATAAAGTGGAAAAAAAAAAAAAAGAAGAAGAAGAAGAAGAAAAAGGCATATTCATCTTTCTTTGAAAAATGCTGTAAATAAATCATTTCACTCCCAGGGATAAGCTCTGCCTTCTCTTTGCGGTTGACTCCTGCCAGTGCTAATTGGAGCCAATAGGCACATCATGAGAGGAGCAACCCCCTTTACAGGCAACACTTCAGCCTGGCGAGCATGTTTACAGCCTTATTTCAAAGCCTTAAGGAGGAGGGATCTGTCATAAACCCTGGCAGCTTTTGCTGAGCAAACAGTGCTGCTAGAATATTTAAAACCCCAGCGTTTGGGTGGAAAAATATAGAAAACACATGTGTTTCCATGCTGCTGCTCAGGGCTGGAGCTGGGGCAATGCAGCACAGCCAGGGAGCCTGCCAGGCCCCAGGGTTACACAGAGCCATCCCTGGACGAGATGGAGACTGGCACCTGAGGGCACGAAGAGGTCTGACTGACCCTGAGGACTCCCTGGGATCCCCCAGGCTGTTCATGTGGGGGATACAGGTAGGCTCATTGCAAGGCTCAGGGATACAAATTCCCTATGCTGTGCTTCTCCTGAAATGTGCTCTCCAACTTTGAAGACAATTATTTAGAAGAAAACCACCTTTCCCAGTCAATGAAAGAGTTTGGTGTTGGTTTAGTGTGTTAAAGAAAGAAACACCTTGGGGAAAATGTAGAAGGTAGCAAAGATGTTTTCAGGATTACCTTCATCTGAATAAAATAAGGAGAGATCTCCTGCATTAAAGACTTCAGTAAGGTTTACATGGAATGCACTGGGCAGAGCTTAGGGAACAGGTGAAGGACCCATGCTCTGGGTATGGGATGGGGTGACCACAGCCCCTCAAGCTGGAGGAGCAGCAGGACTGGCTGCAGTCATTGCCACCTGCTCAGCACAGCTGCCTTGTCTTGGGCACAGACTAAGTGCAAATAATCAGCAATAAATCAAGCCTTCCTTGTGCAGACCCCCCTGATGGTGCCCTTTGCCAATCTCCTCACGCACAGTAGCCGGCAGTGCAATTTCCCACCCTCAACAGGGTTAGGACCAATCTGTCCCAGCAGGTTACGGAGTGAGAGGTTGGCAGGACTCCAACAGGGACACGGTGCTGCCACAAGGCTTCCCCCAAAGATGAATGGCTGCCAGTTTTCTTAATCCAGCCACTTTGGAAAAATTGTTTGTTCTCATCCTGTTTGAAACAGCTTCAAAGTGGCTCCAGTCTAGACTGTGCCAAGATAAATTACAAACCTAAAGCACTGATATAAACCATAGGAGAAGGAGTCATTTGCTCTGATGTAATTAAAACAAGGTATCATAATGTATGTAAGTATGTATATGTGCAGGCATACTCTTTCCTGGCAGGGCAGCAGAGGAGGCACAGGATATTGCCAGCCTATTCCCAGCAAAGTATCCTTTAAGAGACATCACTCCTCCAGCACTTGACAGCCAGTCAGGCTGTGGCAAACACCTTTGACATCACTCCCTCTGGTATAAAAGGTGAAGAGGCTGAGCTGTGCTGTAGATGGGTGGCAACTGGTGGTTGCCAATGTCCATGGTCCTGGTACATGGTCATGCCTATGATCTTGGTTGCTTGTGACCATGTGTCCATGGTCCTGGTACATGGTGATTGGTGCCCATATGAAGGGCTAGTATGTAGTGCCATTGCTGGAAGCAATGTGGAGGACTCTGGGAGGCTGGCAGCATGCCAAAGGTGCCCAGGTCATAGTCTTGGCAGGAAGAGAAAGGCAGAAGAAGGCCTGCCTGAATGTAAGAAACGGAGCAGGGAGTGTGAGTGTTCCAGGATCAGGATGCCTTTCACCACAGTACATGTGAGGGGACTCTTCTTCCACACCTCCTGCGAGGGCAGCTGATGAAAAGAGCCTTTTCTCCACAAAAGGTAGTGGGTGAAATAAACACTTCCTCCTTCACCTGGAATTGATCTGATTTGTGATGAGCTAGGTAACAAACAAACAAGAAAGATAATATTTCCACTTTCAATTCAATTAAGTACAGCTCCAGTGAGGGAGATAGGGATCTGCTTGTGCCTTAAGTCTCTCCTCATTTACTGAAAGTGAGGAGAGGGGAGAGAAAGGAAATGGAAATAACAGGCTCTTAAATCTGGGGAGAAGGAAATAAAATGAAATTAAGATTAAACAATCTAAATTTGAGTCATTTTGTTGACAAGTAAATACAAAAGTTCCTGATCAATAATGCTTTTATAGATATAAGACATTTTTTAGAGCATCAATGGTCATTGATTTTTCAGCACGAGTTGGCATACTGACAAAGCTCCATGAAATTCAACCCTACAAGGAGAAAAAGAGGGAATTGCCAGCAAAGATGTTTGTCATTCTGTTTTGCTAGCATCATTACACTTTGAAATTAAGAGGTGTGTGTGTACAGCTGGAAATTACCCCGTGGATAAGCATATGTGTATGGGTACATGTGTGTGAGCACATACACGTTGCTATACATCATCCCCCCCATACCACATTCCTGTTCTCCCCAAGGCTTCTGCTCTGCTGCAGCCTGGGTTTAACTTCCCTCTGATCTCCTCTCTGGGTCTCTTTCCCCGCAGCTTGCAGCAGTAGATCATCTAAACAGCATCTCAGGTGCGAGATGCTTCACGCCTGTGTTAACTGCAACGCAGTTCTTTTTCTGAGATGTCTTCTCCCCTGGCGTTGCCCAGACGCTGACCCGAAGGCACGGTGGCAGCTCAAATTGGATGGCAGCATAGCTGTGATGCCCCGGTGCGGTGTCTGACAGACACATGTGGAGTTTCAGCTGATGCCACAAGAGGTCTCACGGATTTCACTGGGATCGTCAGAGGAATAAAATCCCAGTTAATGCGAGCAGCGGTAACGCTCGGGGGACCTCTCCAAGGCAGATGGAGCATGGTTGTGTCTGGGCTTTTACTCTCGTCAGGAACAGCTCTAAATGTTCCACCTGACAGCCCACAAGCTAGTCTCCAAAGCGATTGTATGCCACTTTATGCCTGGTGAGAGAGCTGCATGTGAAAAGCAAATGGCAACCCTCTCAGAATACTTGTTTATGGGATGCTGCCGGAGCCAGTGGGTGCTGGGAGCCCACGGCCACGGGGTGTGAGCCCGTCTGAGGTTGAGTTGCTGCTTTTATCGTATTGTACCTACCCCAGAAGGGCAAGCTGCTTTGCTCCCTGCTTGCATCCTGTCTGCATCCTATTGTGTCAGAGCCACAGCTCCGTGCGAGCAAATCGTGGGCTCGGCACCACGTCCTGCTCAAGCTCCCCCACTAAGGCTGCACCCACCTTCCCAGCACCCACCTTCCCAGCACCCACACGGGCTCTGCGGCTCCACAACTTACAGCTCCACTCTTTGAAGTCCCCAAGGAGCGGAGCTGTTGTTTTTGTTTGCAGCGTGGCTTATCGCCGCGATGCCTCCTGCCTGTCTCTCGCCGCACGGCCCCGGCCCGCCGGTCTTGCAGCCAGGGACTGCCGGGCTGCCAGCACCAGCTGATAAGGATGATGGATGGGGGAGAGGCTGGCTCCACCACGGCCGGACTCTGCCTGGGACCCACAGCTGGCCCAGCACTCCTTGAGCCCAGAGGAATGTATGTTCTAGAGATGGAGAACCAGCATGGGATGGCTCTGCCAGCCGGGGCAGCGGGCATTGGTACCACACATGGGTAGTCTCAGGCCAGCCGGGGTCCTTTCCATGTGCCATTGCCCGTGGAGGAGAGAGGGCAATGCAGATCCTAATTCATAGCCTGGGGAGTCGGTGGCAGGGGGATATATCTCCCATCCTGCTTCACCTCCAGTGAGGCTGCTCTGCAGTTGCTCTGCAGTGGCTTTGCAACTCACGCTGGTCCCCCTACCTGGGGTGAGGGCAGTGGATGGCTTTGGCAGATGATGGAGGGGGACAGCCACTGCACTGCCAAGGTAGTGCCATATCTATTAATAGCAGCCTGATGACACAGGGGGATCTTCAGGGGATAATCTTTGCTTTCCATGCCAGAGGGGTGCTTTTGTTTAAATTAAGATCCCTGGGGTGGGAGCAGAACTGAGAGGGCTCTGCACACCCTGGTCCCTGAGATAGGGTGCAGTGGCTGCTTAGCATCAAGAGGTAGCATTGAGAGATCTCTACCCTAGGTTTAGGACACCCCAGAAGGAGAATAATGCTGCATCACATTCCTTCATCTCTGGGTCTCTTTGATATTTGGTAAGCTCTTTGCAGTGATTTTCAGGTCGGAGCTGCTGCTAATACACCTGGAGCAACTCCCTCCAAGCCAAAGGAAACAGTTTAATGCACCTACTCCAAGGATCATGTTATAGTTTCTTTGCAATGCTATTATACCATTAGTGCTTCTTTCCCTTACCATCATTTTTCTTTGCCTCCATTTGACCCAAACCTTTTTTTTTTTTAAATATTCCTTTCCCATTCTCTTTCTCCCAGTCTGTGCCATGGAGGACTAAATGCCTCTGCTCCCAGGTTCAAGATGCAGAAAGCATCCAGCCCAAATCCCCTTCCCCTGGCAGGAGTCTGGATTTGGTCCCCTCTAACAGGCAGGATAACAAAGAGCCCAGAGCATGGAGATTACTGCTGGTCCATTCCCCAAGCATCACTCAGTGGGCCATGCCAAATGCAGACCTGGGATAAAACACTCTAATTGAGTGTTTTATCCCACTGAGTGAGCACCTCACTCAGACAATGGAAAAATCGGATGCATTCCCACCCCAGCCTCATTACAAGGATTTCTTAAGTGGAGGCTGTGCTTGTAATTAAATAGCCACATCTTGGCTCCCTAAGACAGAAGGAAAAGGCAATTTGAAAATGTATTAAAACAAGGAGTTTGGCAATTCTCCTGGATTTACAACAATTCATGGATTTAAATTGTTCCATTTCAAATATGTGTGCTGGTGTGCTTGCTTTCAATGGAATTAAATAAAGATGTGCAGGATGTAGGGAAAGCAGTGCTTTCTTGGATGCTTTTCCCTTGTTGGATATCAACACTGGGGTAACACAGGGCTTGGAGAACTTACTGGTAGCAGTGTGTTTTCTGGGCTGCTCTGTGTGGTTGATGCTGTGGCTGATTCAGTCGATGAGTACAGGAAAGAAAGAGGTCCTATTCATGCCAAATTTTCCGAAGCATTTCAGCCTGGCTTCTGGTTTTACACTTACTTCCTGCACTTCTTGCCGTGCTTCTGCCACCAGTGGGACTGGCTGCTTGATCATGAGCTGTGACTGCCTGGGCTTGGCCAGGCTCCGCTCCTCCAACTGCTTTTTCTACAGGGATGCCACATTAAAAATAATAGTCTAAAAGTTGACACCAAAGGACTACTCAGGCACCATGCCTTTATTCACACCCTTTGGTTTGGCACGAAGCATGGGTAGTATTGCCATTACACAAGTTTCCACAACTACAGTGAGAAACACATCAGGCATTTGAGAACCCCATGAAAAGCCAACACCTCTTTTTCTCCAAGAGAAGAGAAAAAACCCACCCTTAGTTTTTCTTTAGACAGCAGTTCTTGTGCTAGGAAGGTTTGTCTTGGTGATAGCAGCCAAAGCTTCTCACCTGACCATGCATAACTGCTGGGGAGGAAGAGTCTAACAGCACCTCAGAAAGATAAGCCCTCTTTCAGGTAGCTCCAGGCAAGAGCCATCTCTTTGCAGAGCACTTTCACATCTTTGCCTGCTTGTGCATTTATTAGTCACTTGAAATCCAAGTAATGGAAAAATCCTCCCCCTGCTCCCTCAGACTCCTCTGCCATTATGTGCACGCTTGTGCCAGTGGGCAGCTGAGAGGTGAATGGGAGATGAACTATGAGATAACTTACTTGGGTAGCAGGGAGGATGGAGTAGCTTGAATCCAGACCAGATCCTGTGCTCTGTAGGCTTGACATAACCATTTAAGCCTTTGGTTGGGATCTGGTGATAGAAGAGGGCTGGAAAGCACATCTCTTCTGTGGTTAAAGGTCCTTTTGTCGGTCCATAAATCCAGAGGGAGGTCTGTTTATTCTGTTTACTGCAGTTACCTAACCTGTGAGCCTCTGTGTAAATCATGGCAAGCTGTGATTTAGAGGGGAGCTGGTCTCCCTGTGGTGTGTGCACCATGTTCCTGCCCAGACCCCCACGCAGGCAGTGTGCACCTCCAGAAGCTGGGAGATAAGAGCAGTAAAAGCCACAGCTCTCTCTCCAGCACCACTACCGCTTCCATTTTTCTTGGCAAGATCATGCATTGCTGTTAACTGATGGAAAGAGGAACTAAAGGCCAAAACACTTTTCTTCTTATTTTTAGGAATGCTGGCTGCAATGTCCCATTTCCACCTTGTCACCCCCAGGGATGTCCAAGCAGCACTATCTGATGTGGCTTGGCCAGACGAGAAGGTGGCTGGGCTGATAACCTCCCTGTGGGTGCCCAGCACAGGCAGCTGGTAACTCAGCCTTCCTCACCTGAGAGGTGCTGACTCCCTGGAGCCAAAATAAGGGAGTCAGATAAGGGAGCGACTCCTAGATAACAGCACCAGCTGCTCCACATGAATGCCCCAGCCCTTAGGGAAAACTGTCTGTGCTATCTGTGGGTAGAGCATGAAGAGAGGAAGAGGTTTGGGGAAAATGAAAGGGAAAAAAAGACATTTTCTAAACCCTAGCCCTAGCACACTGGGCTTGGACATGCAGGTTTGACTGTGGATGAGGGATGATGCAAAGCTGGAGGACTGTGGCTAGCTCACCCTGGGGTAAGTGAGCCCCAGCCCAGGAGGTTCCCCTCTTCACACAACCTGGGCTGCATTTTCCAGGGTCCCTTCAGCCCTTCCTCCACCTCCTCCCACCTACCTCCATTAAGGAGCTGCAGGATTCCCTTGGCCTTCTCCATTGGGACGGTGCTGCCAGTTTTGATGCTAACCATTGCACTCCCTCCAGCCCCGCCCTGTTTCCAGGCTGGAGCAGTGGAGGGGAGGATCAGCCTGGGTCCCTGCTGTTTAGTCTACCAATCAGATTGGTGACGAGGAGTCTAGCAGCGGGCAGAAAGCACTTCTAGAATTGCTCAGATGTTGGCTTTGAGCAATTTGCCTGGTGGATCTCTCTTAAATCATAAAGCAGGGGAAAGATGAGGATGATTGGCAGGGGAGTGGGTGAAAAATGTCATACCCCTGGCATTGAGTCTGGGAAGCCAGAGAGGGCTCCCTGCTGACCTCAAATGTGGAGGAATTTGGGATGTTGGTCATGGGGAAAAGTAAAGTCAAGAGGCAGCTGGACAAAGCACAGCATCTTCTGGGCAGGCTGAGTTGGCTAGCTCCACCTTCTGACTGGGGCATCCCTGCCTGAAAAGCTGGACAGGCAGCACGTGGCTCTGGGCATACAGATGTGCAAGCAGATATGTGTGCACCTCTGGTGGCCTCTTGCTTGAGGGTCGAGGGTCTGAGCACCCTCTAGCCTGAAGCCCATGGGCTGGTTGATCTCTCCAGTGCCAACCATGACACAGAGTGATGTCCTGCCTTGACTTCAAACACTGGGTTCAGTTTTGGGGTCCCCACTACAAGGAAGACACTGAAGTGCTGCAGCATGTCCAAAGAAGGGCGACAAAACTGGTGAGGTTTCTAGAGCACAAGTCCTGTGAGGAGCAGCTGAGGGAACTAGAGCTGTTTGGTCTGGAGAAAAGGAGGCTGAAGGGAGACCTTATCACTCTGAAAGGAGGTTGTAGAGAGGTGAAGGTCGATCTCACAAGTAACAAGAGATAGGGTAAGGAAGATAGAGATTGCTCTCCAAACAAGTTGTGTCAGGTGAGGTTTAGATGAGACATTAGGAAAAATTTCTTCATCCAAAGGGTTGTCAAGCCCTGGAAAAGGCTGCCTGGTGAAGTGGTTGAGTCACCATCCCTGAAGGGATTTAAGGGATGTGTAGATGTGGTGTTCAATGACATGGTTCAGTGGTGAACTTGGCTGTGTTAAGGTAAGGGCTGGACTCAATGGTCTTAAAGGTCTTCTTCAACCTAAACAATTATACAGCTCCATCACCTCAAGGCTAGAAGTGTGGTGGAGTCCAGGTCCCATATCCACCGATGGATGAACCTTGTTTGCTAAAACCAGAACTGCATTTCTAAGTGAAACATATGGCAGAGTGTTTTGCATAAAATGCAGCTCTGGTTTCTGGCATCACTGAGAGGCTGAGAGGCACACCAAGTCCAGCATCTACTGAAGTGGGAGACCAGATGGCTGTACCTCACTGGAATCCTGAAAGTCATCTGCCTGGCTTCAACTCATGTGTGCACTCAAGTGCATAGGCAAAACAAGCGACCCAGGGTGGTTTTCAGGGCATTAAGGCTCCTCCTTTGAAAACCGATCAAAGTGAGCCCCACAGGGTTCAGAATTGCTTTCACAAGGTGGGATACAGATGCTCAGAGGAGTTGGCACAGCAGAAGGGATGACAAAGTGGATGGTCCGACCTGGCCAAAGAGATGGGGTTTGTTTTCTCTAGAAAGCTGGAGACAGAGTGGGACATGATAAGAGCCTCCCAAGACCTCTGAGACAACAGTGATCAATTGGTCTCAGGGTCTGCTGGAGCTGGGCCAAGATTTAATCAACTTAATTTGCAATGAGAAAGCTCAAAGGTTAGATATTAAGACAAATGATTCAGGCACCATAGGAGGACAGTCAAGCCTGGGCCAAGTTAGGTGAAAGGTATTTTATAACACTGAGCTGGATAAGGCTGTGTGAGGAGCAGTCAGGTGCAGGTATGGGGCTTAGAAGGGCTTTAATTCCCTAAGCTTGGCAGCCAGAGAGGGAACACCCAGTGGTGCCATGCGCTGAGGGCATCTCTGCTCTGCATCCCTGGCTGTCCTCCTTTCATCAGCTCCATCTGCTTACAAAACTCACTGACCCAAACCACCCACCCCTCTGTCACAGCACAGCACAGCACAGACCATGTAATGCCTCTCCAGCAGCTCCTGCCCTGTGGTGGGAAGGGGACCAATGAAACCTCTCCAAGCCCTCCTGCACCCCACAGCACTGTTTTGGGGGTGGCATTTGTAAGCCTAAAAGAGGGAAACCAAGAGAATTTTAGACACTTACAAGCTATTTTACAGCAATTCTCTAAGCCTTGTCTTGGGCTGGTGCCTTTTGGCATTTTAAAGAGAAAAAATACGAGAGGACTGAGGCTCATTAAAATCCCCAACTCGCCCACTCCTGCAAAAACAGCCCTGCTTGTTCCAGGCTGGCTTTTATGGCTGTTACATGTGTATGATAAAAACTGGCTGGGGCTAGCAGGAGAGTGGTGTGGCTATTGCCGTGTCCCAAACCACATGTTTGCGGGTGTGTTAGTGATTTGCTGAAGCTCTCTGACTTTGTAAAGCTTTCATTCAAACAGAGAGGGTGGGGGCGAGCGCTTGTTTGGTGCTTCAGTGCTTTTTTTTTTGTCTCACGATGTTAGATCTCTGGTTAAATAAGCAGAATCAATCAAGATCCGTAAAAAGAAAAGCACTTTCCTCCCTTTCTGGAGGGTGGATTCAGGGCTGCAAGGAGCACACAGACTCTTTAGCCACCAGCTGCTGCAGGAAGACTCCCAAATCTTGCATCTGCCCGAGCCCACGCTGCTGTCCGCATCCTTTTGGTTGGTGCCTGCTGTCTGCTGGTGACTAAGGAGGTTTATCTTGCAAGGCTTTGCAATCAAAGGGCTGCGATAGGCAGGGAAGGATTAACCCCAGAAGGGGAGGAAAATCCCTTGCCGGCCTCCTGCCCCGTACATCAAACGCAGCGGTCCCACGGCTAATCTGCAGCGCAGCCCGGCAGTTAATCACGGAGGAGCCCGACCCCTTGAGATGGAGGAGACCTGACACACAGCTCCTCCAGCCTCTGGCCAGGCTGCCATGGGATCCTCCGTGCGCCAACCCCTCAGCCTGTCCTGGCTCTCACTGATGCCCATCATCACCCCGCTCTGGGCTGCTGTCCCAAGCTCTTCCCATGTCAGAGCCCGTTGGGGCTGCGTGTCCGGTTGGCATCGTTCTTTGCACAAAGGGAGCCTGCTGAGGCATTTGGTCCCGTGGCTATGGGACAGGTCAGGGATGGAGCGTCAGACATGGCCACTCTGGGTGCCGAGCCTCCCATCCCACCCAGCCATGGGCAGCCACCGAGCCCTCCTGCAGCCCTGGCCCGGCCTTGGCCTCAGCACTGTGGGAGTCAGGTGCAGCCTGAGCAGGGAACCAGGCAGGAAGCAGGCAGGAAGCAGGCAGGTCGTTAGCTCCATCTGTTGACAGGCAAGCACAGCACCGGCAGCAAGCACAGCACCGGCACCAGCGCTCAGCTGCCACAGCTGCTCTGCGCTGCCAGGCTGTGGGGCGGTGCAACACAACGCAGGACAGGGCAAGGGTGCGGCGTCCCCTGGAACGGGGCTGCAGCAATCCTTAGGAGCAAACTACAGCAGAAGCAGAGGTGGTGAAGCCCAAGTTTGGCTTCATTTATGATGTGTCAGGGATGGAAAAGAGAAGACTGAGAGGGGGTTTAATAAATGTTTATAAATATCTGAGGGCTGGGGGTCAGGAGAGAGGGACAGGCTCTGCTCACTGCTCCCTGGGATAGGACAAGGAGCAATGGATGGAAGCTGCAGCACAGGAGGTTCCAGCTCTACACAAGGGGGAACTTCTTAACTGTAAGGGTCCCAGAGTACTGGCACAGGCTCCCCAGAGAGGTTGTGGAGTCTCCTTCTCTTGAGATTTTCAAGGCCTATCTGGATGTGTTCCTGTGTGACCTGAGCTAGATTGTATGGTCCTGCTCCAGCAAGGGGCTTAGACTTGATGATTCCTTTGTGTCCCTTCCAACCCTGGCATCCTGTCTGTGATCCTGTGTGGATCCAGCACACATAAGACCAGGGCCCTGTAGAGCACGGAGGGGATGGGCTTTGGGGGGGACAGTGTTGCCTTATACCCAGCTGCAGGTAAGAGCTCAGGGGCAAATTGGGATGGACACTGTCACATCCCCTTACCTTGAAGCTGAGGTGGCTTTTGAGGCCACCCTGACACCTACCCTTCAGGCTCCTTGGCCTCACTTGATGTCCCTCTACGTGGCTTTTTCCCGACATGATTTCCACCCCATGAGCTAATGCTTATTGCTTATGATCCTCCTGAAGCTTTTCCTAACTCTCATAAGAGGCAGCAGCCAGAAGCACGAATCTGACAATCCAGGGTGTTTATGAACTTGCTGCTTGTAGTGTTCTCCCCTTGCTTTTAGACCAACCTGCATGTTCTGCATCCCTACAGTTCTGGATCACATCTGCTGCAGACTGATGGCAGCATGAGATAATGTCACCTGGGCAATGCCACTATCTGCAAAGGGCTGAATTCGTGTGTTGTCTGTGCTGCAGGGACTTCCCAACCGTGGGTTACTGTCATCTGGCCAGAAATATTCCTGGGCAGAGAGTGACCTGGACTGGCTGCAGGGCCCAGACAGGAGGACTTGACCGGGCCAAGCCCATAGTGGAGCCACTGGCCACAGTCCACATGTGCCACCACCTGGACACTCCGTGTAAACGCCTGGAAGCCACCGGACCCCGCGGCAGAAACCTCCAGGTTTGGCTGCTGGCGATGGGAAAGGCTGATGTTTAGTACCCCTGGCACTCGCCTCCTGGTACAGTGGGACCCAAAGGGACATAGGGACTCAGAGATGGGCTCCTGGATGAGGGGTGCAGTGGAGTGAATTAACCATGCAACCGTGACACCCCTGCCAGCCCTGGGCACCTCCTGCCAGCTGGGCTTTCACTGTTTTGGAGAGGGTTTGTCTCTCCTGCCCCTGAGGAGCACAGAGCAGCACAGGGAGCAGCAGTGGTTAGAACAGCTCCATTAAATTCTGTTCACATTTGTAGAGAGCATGAACTCCCTGGGCTTTTTCACCATCAGGTTTCTAACAACCCAGCCTTCCAGGGTGAAGCTGGTGACAGCTGGGGTGTCTATGGAGCTGAGATCTGGGGAAAAAGGGAGATAGAATCAACTCTCACTGGCCCTGAGAGCAGAGGACACAGAAACAAACAAACAAAAAAAATGCCTCTTTGAGGGCCCCAGGCTGCGTGGATTTGATAAATTGGGGTGAATTTCTTGCAGGCATAGGTGTTTGCAGCTACAAGTACACAATGTTTATCTCTACTGCTGCAGTGGCACTGGCACTGCGATGCTGGCTCTAGGACCTGAGATGCTATCTTGGGGACTACCTGGCAGTTCCAGGCTGAGTCAGGGCATATCAACCTGCACGGCACTGAGGACACCTTGCAAACATCCCATCATGTTCCTGAGATTAATTTCTGGGGCAAAGCCAGACAGGAGGAGGTTTTCTGTAGGAAGCTGCCTGCCAGCAGAACTTTCCCCACCCTAGACTAGATGCTCTTCAACCTCCTTGTCCCCGCAGGTCAAACATTTCCCTTTCGAAAGGGGGAACGGTCTGTTTTTAATGGTTCATTTGAGTGACAGGAACATCCCTCGGCTAGGAAATCAGTGTTCAGGGTTTCCCTCAGAGCTGGGAGGTGTTTGGTTTGGACTCACTGGGCAGCAGATGGCAGCAAAGCCGGGCTTGAGCTGAGCCTCTGCTCCCCAAGGCTCTCCAGCTCCTCAGCCTGAGTCTGGAAGAAGCCACCACCAGCATTTCCTTCCAAACTGATTTTTCTTGTGGGGTTAGTGATCTTTTCCCCGACTCTGCTGTGTTCTGGCTCCTTTCCCGGAGGGAAAGACAAAGAATATTGGCAAATTAAAGCTGGCTCTGGTCTGCTCCCCATGCCCAGCCATCCCAAAGCTGCCACTGACCTCACCAGGATAACATGGGGCATGATGACAGTTCATATACCTCTCTTCCTGCCCCATCCCGGGGGCTCAGCCTTCCCAAGAAGAATAAGCAATTCTCACTGCATCGAATGGTGGTTTCTGATCCCTGTCCAGAGAGAACCCCAGAGGCCAGGAAAGGGGGAGATAGCCACCCCCCCCCTTCCCCAACACTCTCTGAGAAAATTAAAAACCCAGCAAAGCAGAAGGCTTTGAGAGCTGTAAACAGGTTTTCAGTGGGTTTTCCATGGCATGTGCCCGATGGCTGGGAGCACAGCCAGAGCCCACGGGGGTGCATGGCTGGCCAAGGCAGCCAAAGCTCTCTCTTGGCATCCAGCACTAGGCTGATGCTGGGAGGGAGCCAAGGACACCCCTCCTTCTCAGGGTGCTCTGGGGTGCCTGTTTACAAGGATGGGTGATTTTGTTGAGTCACAGATCAGGGCTGGCAAACACCTAGTGCTGCACCACCAGCTGGACTGAGGCTCGGGGCTGTGCCACCCTCAAAGAAACAGTAGGGGAAAAAACTGTAACCCCTGGCAGTGAGCTGAAAGCATCTTGTCCAGCCTGTCTGGCTCCTCTAACACACTGCTTGGTTTAAAAAAATAAACTAAAACAAGGGAGGGAGCAGTGACTGCTTTGTGAGTGTGGAACCCTTGGTGGTGGCACAGCTCCTCCAAGAAGGGTGGGCATGGGGATAGGGTCAAGCTGTCCCCAGAGGCATGGTGGGGGCTGCAAAGCTGGGCCTGGGATCTGCTTCAGTGCAATACAATTTTAGGAAGCCCAGGCCTGGCCACAGGTGCACACGAAGGCTGTTGCAAGCAAGTAGCAATTCACCAAGCCTGCAAGTGCCTCTGAGTTGGAGTGGATGTGGTGGGACTGCCTGGGGATGCTGGTGGTGGAAGATCTGCAGCCCCCAGTACTGAGCCACCACACACCTCTCTCTTTTGCTCCCTGGCTCTTCTTTCCCTTGAAACAGTAGGTGATGGGAGAAATTCTCCTACAGGGACCCAGGGCAAGGGTGGTAGAATCATCACTGTTCCCAAAGTGCCAACCATGCAGAGAAACACCGCAGCTGCATGGCCTCCTGGGCTACACCACCACCTGCCATGGTGGGACACTCTCCCTGTCAGAGGCAGCCCCCTCTCTCCCTCGCACCTCTGCCTCCCGGGGTGCCCCATTATCTCTGGCACCGGGGTCCTGGGTGCTTGTGTCACTCCACCCAGCCTGGCTCGCTGGAGATGCAGTTAAGAGCCAGGGCTGCCCTCTCCTGATTACACACGTGGGTGCTGGGGCTTTTATCGTGGGCAAAGCCCTGCTGGCTCACTCTGTCCCCCTGGCTGCTCCCGAGAGCTCTGTGCTCAGCCTGGCTTCACTATCTCCTCTTTTCACATGAACCACACAAGTTGCAGCCTGCCTATCTGAAAAGCAACACAGAGCAGGACAGGACCCTGGCCTCTGCCCAGGGGAAAGTGCCATTTGCTGCTACCTGGGAAACTGGTTCTTCCAGGGAAGGACAGATCTCGATCACTCATGAGGCTGATTTTGCGACCCACTGAACACCAGCAGCTGTTGCTGGGACAGGTCCAGCTCAGGAACCAGCTCCAAGCCCTGTCCTCTTCCTGGGAGTGGGATGAAAGGGTAAGATTGTCTTCTAGCAGCCAGTAGACCTTCCAGATGGGATGAAAAGGGCTACGCAGTGTGCTACAAAATGTTTTAATGTGAGCATCCGACCTCACTACAATTTCCCTGAGGCTTTTCCTCATGTATGGGCTCTCACACAGCCCAAGTAGGTCACTAGAGGAACTGCAGGGAGCAGCTTCACTAGGCAAAGCACCCAAAACAGCAGCACTTGGGGAAGCTCCACTGGAGCATCTTTCACTGCCCTGTGAAATGATGGTGCCACCCTAAATGGTCTCCAAAGATCAGCTGGGGCCCCTGCATCAGCCACTGGATCCCCTGCTTGAAAAGAGGGCAACATGGAAGAGTTTGGGCCGTAGAGAACATGGTCAGGGGGAGATAGGCTGAAGAGCCTTAGGAGGAGATATCTGAGTTTGAAGACCAAGCAGGTGATGTGCCTGATTGCCCTGCAGTTAGTGAGCCCCAGTGGCTCGATGCTCCAGCCTCCACCAGTATTATCAGCAATCAGGACAGGCTGTTGCCATGTGCAGAAAGTGCCTTAATGAAGGAAATTATTAAATTAAGAGATGGAGCAGGAATTGCAGCACCACGTGGAGCAGGACGGCTCATGTCTGCTGGAGGGAGCATGGCAAGCAAAACTACCCCCAGACTCCTGGCAAGAGCCTGGGGATCTGGCAGTGTGGCAGGGGAGAGACGTGTCAGTGGTGACTGACACTGCCCTGGGCTTCCCCCTTTCTGATGACTCTGTCCCACCAGGCAGAAGAGTCAAAGTCATTCTCTAATGTGGCTTTTGTCTTTCTTTGGTGTTGTACTGGGGAGGTTTTGTGCTTCACCAGCGTTAATTGTGCCTGGCTGCTCTGCAGGCTTCATCTGCCGTCCTACTCCAGGCTCTGGGCCACTATTACATGCTCCTCCCCACTCAGATAAACTGCAGAGATGTTTTGGTTTGGCATTAGCTTTGGTTTGGCATCTTTAGGAGAGGAATTACAAAACAGTAAGATAAGGCTGATAGACTGGAAGCAAGCTCAAAAAACCTCTGTTTCAAGTGTAAAAAGGCCTCTCCTGGCCAGCATACTTGTGGGGCAATCTTGGTTTAGGGCATAAATCACTGCCAAGGCTTTTTGGAGAGTTGAAAAGCCACCAGTGCTGCCTTGGGGTGGTTCGGTGCCAGCCTCATGCTGGCTCTCCTGAAACAGAGACAAGATTTTGCTGTGCTAGCAGGAGCTCACAAGAAACTTGCAGGGGTGGAGAGGGGCAATGTGTGTTACTTTACCTGATTTTTTTCTGAAGATGGAGAGGACTCAAAAGGTCCTCTGAAGAGGATGAGTTCCTGTCTGGCTCTGGCTCCTGTTGTTTCCTCTCTGAGTCCTTTCTCTGCTTGCCATTGGAAGAAAACATTTGTAGGAACAAACAAGAAGCATAAAAATCAAAGACTGAAGCACAGGTGAGAAGTTCTGTCTCTGACTGCACACATTGCATGTATTTTGCTTGTGATTTTACTTCAGAGTCTAAGAACCAGCCTGGCAGGAGGTCAGACCCTTGCAGGCCAGCACTGTCCCTCTCACTAGATAAGAAAAGCTCTTGTATCACCATGAAATCAAGAAGCCAAAATATAACAACATCCACCTGCAAGGTCCACACTTCTAGCCTGAGATACCTATCACCCAACATGGTTGGAACTGGTCAGTAGTTGTCAATCCTGCAACAACTTCCATCAGCTAACACCATCAGCACTTCTTTACTTGCTTGATGTAATTGTAAAAGCGAATGCACTGATGCAGAGCACAGCCACAGCATTCCCTGCTATGCAATTAAACTTCCCATCCCATGTGCATTTCCACTGACAGCACTGGAAGCAGAGGAGATCTTGGGTCTCTGGGGTGGGTCTCTTTTCCCATTGTTGCTCCCCTGACTGTCAAGAACCTTAGGAGCTCACTGGGAAGCACAGGGACAGAAGAGGAAAGGGCAAGAATAAAGTCATAAAACAGACTCTCACATCCAGGACTCCTGGTCTGTTGGCTCTCCATGAGCAGTGGATTCAAGATTTTCCTGGATGCTTTACAGCAGCGTGGCCATGAGCATCCTGTGGTCTTGCTTGCCTCCTGGAGCTGGGAAAGCAGATCCATTCTGTCCTGGAGTTAGTTAGAGATACTCTGGCAGATGCCCTCTGCAGCTGTAAATCTTTCCTGAGCAACAGCTTTGGGCTGACTCTCTAAAGCCACAGATGGAATAATCATTTTCCATCACTCACATCTCCAGAACCAGGTGTGGTTCTCCAGCTCTCCCAAGGACTGCTATAGAGACAGAAAGCTCCCTACAAGCTTCTAGGCACTGCAGCATTATGTGATATCCCCAGTCTGGGTCTCTGCAGGGAGGGAAGCAGGGTGATGAAGGTGCTCCCTTTGCTCAGGCCGATCTCACTCTGCATCCCCAGACTCATCACCCTGCTGGCTGCTCAGCCAAAGGGAGGCCTGACACAGACATCCAACATCCACATTTCTGCAACCCATTCTCATTCCCAATGACCTCTCTGGGGACAAAACATGAACATGAGCTCTTTTAGCTGTTGTATTTGTATACACAGGCCTGATGCTGACACAGATCTCTTAATCTCCCTGCCTGTGTCCCACAGACCATGCTTGTACAGTGGTGGCCATGGCTGGATGCTGGCACTGCACTTTACAGAAGCCTTTTTACCTCTGACTTGCTGATCAGCTGCTGACAGGGCGCTATTAGGAGGCTCTGGCAGGCTTGGTGGTGCCATTTGGCTAAGGGGACTGTCCCCAGACTGATGTAGTGGCACTGGGACATTCTGGAAGGGATGTGAAACCAGTATGCACTGTTCTACACTTTGGCATTGCTTTGCTTCCAATTTATCATCTCTCCCACTTTGTGGGCCTTCAGCTTGGAGCTGGAGGTGGCTCAGCTCGTAATTCAGAAGGCTGATGTTTCCTTTGCACCACCAAAATGTTTGGGAAAGCAAACATAAAGTTGGCAAGGCTGAGTGGGAGTTACAGCTTGCTGCAGGGCACAGAGGAGGGGGGCTGCTCAGAGCAGCCTGGAACCTTGACCCCAGGGTGCTGGGAGCTGCTGGGAGAGCAGTGCTGGCTGATGGCGAGTCTGTGCAGGATGGGCATTACCCCAAAAGACAGCATGGGTAGGAAAGGCAGGAGAACCAGCTCAGTATGGAAACCTCTGCAACTAGAGCAGGGATGGGAGCAGAAACATGCAGAGGGAAGGAAGATCCTTGTGGCACCAGGAGCACGACAGTCCCATGCAGCACATCCCTGCAGTTAAAGTGAGATCATTCAGTTGTTCCTGGGGGTCAGGCAGAACTGATGTGGAGCTGCCCTTGCTTCAGCCTCTTTGTTCACACACATGATGCAGCTTTTGGTCTCAGAGAGAGCCTCTGTTCCACTCCTGCAGGAGTCTGAACTGTTGCACACAAAATAAACAGGAGCTTTTAACGTTTCTACTCACTGTTTCTCAGTTCCTTCCTATTGGAGAAAGAGGACAATATGCAGGGGATCCCTATGTAGGAAACCACAGAACCAGAGGACACTTTGGTTGGACAGGGCCTTTAAAGGACACTCAGTCTACAACTACCTGAGGGGTAGTTGTGGCCAGGAGGAGGTTGCTCTCTTCTCTCAGGTGGCCAGCGCCAGAACAAGAGGACACAGCCTCAGGCTGTGCCGGGGGAGGTTTAGGCTCGAGGTGAGGAGAAAGATCTTCACTGAGAGAGTCATTGGCTACTGGAATGGGCTGCCCAGGGAGGTGGTGGAGTCACCGTCCCTGGAGCTGTTCAAGGCACGATTGGACGTGGCACTTGGTGCCATGGTCTAGCCTTGAGCTCTGTGGTAAAGGGTTGGACTTGATGATCTGTGAGGTCTCTTCCAACCTTGGTGATACTGTGATGCTGTGATACTGTGAGTTCTAGCCTTCTGCAGTGAGCAAGAACATCTTCAGCCTGATCAGATCGCTCAGAGCCCCCATGCAACCTGACCTGAAACATTTCCAGGGACGGTGCATCTACCATCTCTCAGCAACCTGGGCCTGCGCTTCACCAGCCTCAGTCTTTCTTGTATCTAGTCTAAATATCTAAGTATTGTGTTTTGTAGCACACAGCAAATGTCTTAGGTATCAGCAGAGTGCACAGATCCTGGTGTACTGCCTGACAGAGAAACACCCAGCAATGATTGAATTGTGCTGTGGCTCAGGGTAAGATTTGAAAGGCAAAGCCCAGGACTTTGCTTTGGCTGCAGAAGGGTTAAACGATACTTAAATAACTGCCAGCCACTGACAGGAGCAGGAGTCCCATGGAAAAAGAGAGAATTTGTGGCCGTGCATAGCTGATGGTTTTATTGTGAATGTACAACCTGCAAAAGGAGTGAAGGAACTTGCTGGGAGCTGCTTCTGATTTAGCATTTCATAACTTTGGTGCTTGACTCCAAGCCTTTTGGCTGTTAATTATTCTTAGGAGCTTAGAGGAAAATATCCCAGCAATTCCACACATAAATCTTATTGATTCTTACCTTGAGTCCTTGGGAGCTTTTAGGATAGTGCCACCACTTGAATTAACTGAGCTCTGTGAAGCAGTTGCTCCCTGCACACTAGGCACAAGGCAGAAAGATGTGTGACCCCAGCACTCTGGCACACGGCAGAGAAACACAGACTCCCAGAACTCACAGCACATTGCCTGCAAGCTGCATTTCCCTGTGGCAATGGCACATCCCTGACTGGCTGAGTCAGGACTTCTAGGGCTGCTGGGACCTGAGAGAGATGGAGGATTTCTCACCTAAAGAATACGAAGCTTTTTGAAGAAGGATGTTTGAGCATTTATGGCTCATTTCCCTTCCTAGAAGTGCCTGAAATACATTTTGCTGGAGTTTCTGATGGCAGAGTGTTGGCATGGGGGGTAAACATCCATCAAAGAAAATACCAACCTTGGTGGTCAGCTGGTGCCATGTATTCACAAGCACCTGGAAACTGAAATGGCTTAGGGGAGCTGTTAAGCAACCTTGGGCTAATATATCTGCAGCAAAATATACAAGGTGAGGAACTGTGGTCCAGAGGAGGTGTTGCTCTCTCCAGCCAATGCCATCAATAACTAGAAAATAGGGGTGCTTTCAGAATTATACTTGAGCAAGCCAGGTTATTTATTGACTTTGGGAGAGTCCCACAAGAGCTGTGCCTTTTGAAGGGAAAACTTGTGCCTCTAAAAGCAGTTATGCACCATTCAATATTCCACTCCTCCAAGCCATTTCTTAAAAACATGCAAAAAACATCATAGCAGATTTCAGATTTTTAATTATGGGATATTTACTCTCATTCAAATCTAACTTTTTAATACCAGCAAAAATTCATGCAGCACACTTTTGACACAAACACATTTGCAGGGCTGCTTCCTAGTGGGCAGAAGATGGAAGCTGTGAGTGGCCAGCAGCTCTGCAAAGATGATGGGAGATGGTCTGAGTGCCCTGAGTAGCATGATGCCTTCAGCTGGGCTGCAATAGCCAACTGCTGAGCCCCTGGGCCATGGAGTCCTGCTAAGTGGAGGGACTTTTTAATGGGGATGTAATGGAACTCGTTAGTGTCTACTGCTTTATTACACAGGTTGAAAATTACTTGTTAGCGTAAATGTATCACAGTCTCACAGTATCACCAAGGTTGGAAGAGACCTCACAGATCATCAAGTCCAACCCTTTACCACAGAGCTCAAGGCTAGACCATGGCACCAAGTGCCACGTCCAATCCTGCCTTGAACAGCCCCAGGGACGGCGACTCCACCACCTCCCTGGGCAGCCCATTCCAGTAGCCAATGACTCTCTCAGTGAAGAACTTTCTCCTCACCTCGAGCCTAAACTTCCCCTGGCGCAGCCTGAGGCTGTGTCCTCTCGTTCTGGCGCTGGCCACCTGAGAGAAGAGAGCAACCTCCTCCTGGCCACAACCACCCCTCAGGTAGTTGTAGACAGCAATAAGGTCACCCCTGAGCCTCCTCTTCTCCAGGCTAAACAATCCCAGCTCCCTCAGCCTCTCCTCGTAGGGCTGTGCTCGAGGCCTCTCACCAGCCTCGTCGCCCTTCTCTGGACACGCTCAAGCATCTCAATGTCCCTTCTAAACTGGGGGGCCCAGAACTGAACACAGTACTCAAGGTGTGGTCTAACCAGTGCAGAGTACAGGGGCAGAATGACCTCCCTGCTCCTGCTGACCACACCATTCCTGATGCAGGCCAGGATGCCACTGGCTCTCTTGGCCACCTGGGCACACTGCTGGCTCATGTTCAGGCGGGTATCAATCAGCACCCCCAGATCCCTCTCTGTCTGGCTGCTCTCCAGCCACTCCGACCCCAGCCTGTATCTCTGCATGGGGTTGTTGTGGCCAAAGTGCAGCACCCTGCACTTGGAGCCATTGAATGCCATCCCATTGGACTCTGCCCATCTGTCCAGGCGGTCAAGGTCCCGCTGCAGAGCCCTTCTGCCCTCCAACTCAGTCACATCTGCCCCCAGCTTAGTGTCATCTGCAAACTTGCTGATGACTGACTCCATGCCCTCATCCAGATCATCTATGAAGATGTTAAAGAGGATGGGACCCAGCACTGATCCCTGAGGGACACCACTAGTGACTGGCCGCCAGCTAGATGTGGCACCATTCACCACCACTCTCTGGGTCCGGCCCTCCAGCCAGTTCCTAACCCAATGTGTTCACTCTCCCTGCTGGTTCTTCACATGCTTTGCTGGAAAAGTATGAGCATGTTTATCCTGGAGCCAGGGAGTATCTTCTGTCTCTCTGGATCAAACAGCTGCAGACAGAAAAAGCCTAAGGGATGGTCTCTGAACACTTGGGGTGTTCCCATCACCTAGCCCTATCAGAAGAAATGGCATGTTTGCTGTTCTGGGTACACATTGTGTTTCCTTGCATGGCCCCTTGTGCCCCGAGCACGGGTTAAAAACACAGAGGAAAGAGACCTCAAAAGCTGTGTTTAAGAAAGTGACATTTGAAGAGCTCTCTCTGTTAAAGCCTGGAGGAACAGGTGCTTTGTTCTGGTTCTGAGCTAAAGTGAGTTGAAATGCCAACTTCACTTGGGGTAGTAGAATAAAACACTTGGGTGTTTCATTTAAAAAGCACTCAAGAGCTTTGTGATGGCCACAGTATGCCACTAATAGGTATCTTTTGGGGTTGGAAAGCACTTGCCACGGCAGAGTGACAGGGAGCTGCTGGCACTCTTCTGTTAGCTGCTAAGGCTACACACTGGGACTGACTTCTGGGCTTCCACTGATTCATGAGAGAAAACCTGATCCAAACTGAAAGGGTTAGGAGGCATCACTGGGAGCTGCTTGGCATGACTCAGGCCTGGTGACATATCTGGGTTGAAGGGTGAGACAAAGAACAAGTCTTGAGGATGATGGTTAGGTGCTTTTATTGCATTTGGGGAAAGCAGCAAACTGCACTGCAGAAATGCAGTGGCATCTTTCCTGCTTCTCTGCAAGCCCCTGGAGCTGAGGAGCAGAATATCCCAGTGCTGTAGACACTGGAAGGAGCAGGGCAAGATGGGTCTGGCAGAGGAGAAGACACTGAAGGACTCAAGTGTATGGAGCTTGCTAGATGTGGTGTGTGTGTTTACACCGTCGAGAGTTGGTGCACACTCAGCTTCCCTTCATGTGAAGGATAGGTGTCTGAGTGCTCACCAGCCAGGGCCATTCATCTCTATGGCTGGTGCAGGAAGGTTGCACAGACACTTCCTTTTCTCTCCCTCACTCACGCACTTGTTTTCTGATGTTTAAAACTCTTCTGAGGTTTGGCCTGGCTGCCATTGAGCAAGCATTGAGGGTGAGCTGCCTGGCAGCTCTGGAGCCAGTTTGGCCCTCAGCCACTGTGGGCTCATTCCTGCTCACATGGTTGGTAGAGCAGCATCTTAAAGGGCCTGAGCTGCATGAACAGTGCACCCTTGGCTGGGGGACAGGTCAGGAACTCAACTGGGCTGCATGTCCCTCACCTTTCCTAACCAGCAAGGGGTTGTGTTCCACATCCAGGAAGCTGTTCCTAGAGAAGACAATGTGGGCCTGGCTAGCAGGGAAGGTGACAAGAAGAGTGCAGAGATGCCCCCAAAATAGGCTATTTGTGGTACAGGACACAGCTTGTGTTACTGCAGCATCCCTGCTGGCTATCCAGCCAGGACGCTGGACTGCTCTTCTGGACTTCTGTATAGACTTCCTATTGCAATTTTGCCAGCCAAATTCTTAAATGTGTTTGGGATATGGCACACGCTGGTGATCCCCAAGGCTGTGGCACACAAGGGTGCTCTCTAAGCCAAGAGGTTGGATCCTGAGGGATGTGGAGAGCCAAGATGGAATCAGTGGAGCGTTCTCAACAGCCTGCCACTCCCTGTGCGGATCTTCCAGCATCTTGACACTGCTGCCTTTCCAAATGAAGTGCTGAGCTCATGTTTGCCTCTCGCCCTCATCTTGCCTTCTAGCAGCAAAACTGTGAAATCAGCTTTTCATCCTTCTCCACGCACCATCAGCCAGCAGCTACAGCTTCAGTGCTTTGTCATGCTGCCGAGTCTCCTGTGGGATTTGCACTGGCGGGGCTGCAGGATATGCCGGGGCTTCCAGATGGAGCTTTCTGGGGAGCAGTGGAGCAGCACGCTCACTGGAAAGGCCAGGAGAGGCTTTTTATGAGTAGAAGAGGCATCGACTAAGGGCCACTGTGAGCGAGGCAGGTTGTACGAGATGGTACCGGCAGTGCAGGCTGCTTTTGGATGTGTGGAATTTGCTTGCATTTACACACAGGGTTCGGACTCTACCTTACCGACCATAAGAATTAGGGGACAAATACCGAGGATGTCAGTGACAGTGAGCAGACAGCGACATCCCACCAGCCGGAGAGCAGTTAAGCATTTCACACTCCTCAGACTGTGCGTGCTGCCGAGCTCAGGACACAGGGAATTTCCCCAGCACAGGCTTATTTCCCAGAACGCGCACCGAGTCCCTTCCACCGGAGACCGAATCGCCCGCAGCCGCCTGGGTGTGGGCACCGGAAAGCGTCCCCATCCCTCGGCTCAGGGCTGAAGCGTGCAGCAACACTCCCGTTGCTCCCCGGTTCACGCCTCCACTCGTGTTTCTGCAGCAGCGTGCCGCTGCCGGAACGGCGGCTCTAGAGTTCCCCAGTGAGTTTCAGAACTCCCGAGCCGGCAGCAGCGCTCCGGAGCACGCCCGAAGCGAAACCCGGCACCGGGGCTTACCCCGCGCGAAAGGCTCCTTTAAGGATCCCCCCTCCCTGCGCGGCCGGGCGTTGCATCAGGCACGTGCGCGCCGCCGGCCGGCCCGCGGGGGCGCGCCCCTCCCTGCCCCTCCCCTCGCCGGTGGCGCGCTCGGGCGGTCGAGCCGGCGCGACGCGCGCCCCCGCGGCAGTCGCGTGGTCCTCGCGCGTCTCCATATTGCGGCGGCGGCGGCTAAGGGGGGGTGGGCAGCGCGCGGCGGCGGCGGGGGGGGGGGCTCGGGAGTTCCCCGGCGGGGCGGGGGCGCGCAGATGGCGACGCAGGTGGAGGCGCTGCTGCCCGGCGCCCCGCTGCTGCCCGCCGAGGAGCGCGCCCTGGTGCTGAAGCCGCCGCAGGACGGTGGCCGGGAGAAGGGCGAGCCGCCCATGGGCCCCGACGGCGGCCCCGCGGCCCCGCGGCCGCCCAGCGCTAAGCAGCAGAAGGAGGAGAGCAACAACCAGGAGAAGGAGAGCCTGCTGAGGGCGGGTGGCGAAGCGGACGACGGCGGCGACGCTGGCGGCGCGGGGCGCCGGGAGTTCATCGAGGCCCCGCCGCCCAAGGTGAACCCCTGGACGAAGAACGCGCCCGCTGCCGCGCCGGTGGTGAACGGGCAGTCGCCTCCAGGTGAGTGCCGGGGGTTGGAATAAGGTGAGGGGGCAGCGACGGCGGGGTGGGGGGGTTGTTGGTTGTGCCGCCGACCGCGCCCCGGCCGGCCGCGCCATGCGGCACGGCGTGGGGACGGCGCCGCGCTTGCGGCCTGCCGGCGAGAGGGACCACGGCGGGCATGAGAAGAGGGCGGCGAAGAGAGAGAGCTGCGGGGTGTTTGTGAGGGGGGTCGGTGGAAGTAGGAAACGGCAGCGCCGTCCGTGGCCATGAGGAGCGCGTGTGCGGGGGAGGGGAACGGGGCCCGGCCCGGGCAGCGGCCATGAGGCGGCAGTGGCGGAGGGAGGGAGGCGGGGGCCGCCGGCCGCCGAGGGCCCGGCAGTGGCGCGGCGGACCCGGGCTTTTGGCGACCGGAGGCGCTCGGTGGCCAGACCCTGTCGGCGGGTACGCGGCAGCCGCCCCGGTCGAGTCTCCAATTGCCCCCAGCTCCCAGCATTCCGCCGCAGCGCAGGCAACGTGGTCGCTTTCCAACGTGCGGCTTCCCCCGGGAGCGGGGCCCGGCCCTCGCCGCACCCCGCCACCGCCCCCCCGAGTGGCTTTTCGGCGGCCTGGCGCTGCCCACGTGTGTGGCGGCGGTTCCCCGGCGCACAGGCCGCCTCGCCTTTCTCTGCCGACTCATGGCGGCGGGGTCGGGGGCTGCTGCGGCGGCCGCCCAGCGCGGCGCTGCCTCTGCACGCTTGCAGCTGCGAAAGGGGTTGTCAGCAGCGAAGCGTGCACGGCGTTTGAGATGTGTGTGGCGGTATCCGTAAAAGAGAGTCGCGTGGGGAAGCGTCCAGTAAGGCGATGCTGTCCAAATCGCGGTTGTAACCCGCTGCTGCCGTCAGCAAAGGCTGGAGTTGCAGAACAACCATTTCCTCGGAAGCTGGGATAAAATATTGCTGTTATCAGGAGAGCATCGCTCACCTGCTTCAAGTCAGTTGGTACTAAGAGGAACACAGAACTTTTCACCAAGTGTCTTATTTGGAAAAAACTTAATTTTTTCCAGCCTGCCTCTCTTAACTCGAAAGTCACACTGCCAGATATGACATCAGATTCTCAATTACTGTATATGCTAGTGTTTTGCAAGAACTGTTACTGCCTGGCATGATGATTCATCAGAGGTATTGATCTTTGGAAGATGAACAGCTCTGCAATTTGCACCTGGAAAACTGTCGTCTTAATGGGGGGTGTAGAGAAGAAATTAATTGTGCCAGGTAAAAGTCCACGTTCATAAAGTTTGGTGGTTTGTCATTGCACACACCAACATAAGCAAAGCCTAACAAAATCCAGGACAGCGTCGCTGTCCACATTTGCCTCGTGTGGTGTGACACAAAACTGGTCACGTCGCTCCTTTGTGTGAAAGCTGCACTCTGCTGCTCTGTTGCGCTGCCTGCTCTGGTAACAGTTCCCCAGAAATAAACCAAAAGATGCAAACCCACAAGATTGGGTGTTCCCGTTTGAAGCTCACATTTATATTGTGTTTGGATTCACTACCGGGCCCACTGCAAAGGTGAATGGCTTGTCTAATCCAGCAGAGATGAAGCACTCTGCTCAACATATGGCGGTGATTTGGGTTTTTTTTTTTTGAGAGAGAGTTCATCAGTAGTACATCCACCCTGTGGTAGGGCATGGGAGTAATGCTGCAGCACTCAGAATCTTCTTGGGCTGAGCACAATAGTCATGGTGTTCGTGAAGTGGTTTAAATAATGGAATTGGTCAGTGGTGTCTTGTGGGATGCTTGGCAGCAGCAACTGCAATACCCGGAGTCTGCTGCTTGGCTGTCCTCTCTTGAGGCATTGTTTCTTTTGCTGCCAGTTCGTTAGCAGAAGAGAAAACGTGTAAAATAAACATGGCTGTCGAACTCTCACGAGAGGCAGCCTGGCAGCTGACCTTGCCTGGCAGCCCTTTGCCCTAGTACCTTCTTGTAGTGTTTGCAGTCTCCTCTTGTGCCTTCGCTGCTTACAACAGCAACAAAAAGATTGGGCTTTTGAGCTTTTGTGAAAGGTCGTGCTGGTGAGGTGTGCTGTCATGTTGCAGTGACCCTCCAGGCCTCAGAAGAGTGACTCTTTTGTACACTTGGAGCAGGTTGAGAGCTTCCAAACTCTGGATGGTCATAGCTGGATGTTTTCGGTTTTTCAGCAGGCCTTAGAAAACCATGGCTCACAATCCAGCAGTGTTCCCAGAGCAGTGCTTGTGTGCTAGAGACACTAAATGTTTCCAGCCCTGATCCTCCCAGAGGTAATGAGGAGGAGACCAATGAGCCTGGTGAGGACAGCAGTGTAACGATAAAGAGATCTCTCTATGACTTGTTTTAGAGGCTTTGAAAGCCCTGTTTTTTTTTTTTTTATAATGATTCTATTAATTATAGACCTGTAGAGCAGATTTAATGGCCAAGACCCACCTCTTAGCTTTTCACCCATTCTTTAATGGTCTATGTTGGAGCTGTTTCTTACAAAAGTAAATAAAAGCCTTAACCTGTGGCCTAGAGGAAACTGCCATCTTTGAGATCTTTTGTGAGGTCAGTTGTGTGTGTCAGAATATGGGTAGGGAAGTTTGAACTGTTTGACTTGGTAAAGCATGGGAGAGCTAATGTAGGGGCTGAAGAACAGTGTCCTTTTCTGACAGATCAGGATTTATCATCGGAAGTCAGTGTCTTGCTTACCTGCTGCGGTGTTTTCACTCTCAAAGTTGGCAATGAGGCCAGTAATAGGGTGTTTGAGTAGATGTTTTTGCTGTTCCAGGAAGGAAGACTACTGAAGCAAAGCCTCTCCTGGCTTCTTAATCCCTTCCCCCAAAAGCACAGTGGCGTGGCACTAAGTGGAGCAGCCATTAGATCAAGTTAGACAACAGTGATACTGCTGATGCTGTAAGCAGAGGCTCAGCTGGAGTCATACACCAGCAAATTTCCTGGTGGCTTGACATGTGTTACATTTCTGTTCATGTGCCTTTCACAGTCGGGGTACAAGGGAGCAGAGGGGATCCTTTGAGTCCTGAGATAACCCATCCCACGTGGCATGGCTTGTACTTGACACTGCTTACTGCTTTTGAGGGATCCTGGCACTGTTAACGAAGCCTCGGTTTTACTCTCTGATGATCTAGTAACAATGTCTGTTTGACTGTCCTCTCCTTACATGTTCTTTTCTTATCATGTAAATAAGTGCAGCCAGCAGCCTGACTGGCAGAGGCATGATGTTTGTGTGTGTGTGTGTCTGCAGTAGCAAAGGAAACATTTCCTGGCAAAAACAGTTTTGCACTTTTGGCTTTAAACCAAATTCAGAGTGTTTTCTGAAATTCTTCCATAGAGGAGAAGGGTGGCTTGCAGTTAAGGCATCTCGACCTTCTGGAACATGTTGTACTCCTCCGCTGTGCCCTGCACCAGGGCTGGTGCTGATGCAAGCATTGGTGCAGGCAGGTGTTAACAGTGCCCTGTTTTGAAAACCTGCTGGAGTTTTTTCAAGAAACGTTGCATCAGGGCACTTGGAACTTTTTTTAAAGCCATTGACATCTTGGAAGTGAGAACATTCAGGTTCTAATGCCTGGCGCTGCAACTACCAAGCTTTGCATGCACTAACATTCATGCTGGTTTTCATTCTTGTTGCCAACGCTCGGTCAGGAGAAATTAACATATTTCCTAGTGGAGGTGCAAGAGGTGTTTTAGTTTCTTGAGTAGAGTTTCTTGGCTGCCATTTGGCACATGCACTGGGCGGATACGCAGTACTTTCCAGAAGGCACACCTTAGTTGCTAACAGCCAGCAGCAGAGGTTAGCCGACTATTGTTCAGAGAGAGCGTGTGTAGCTTTATGCCAGAGCAGAGGCTGAGTTGGCTACTGGTACTGAGGGGAAGGCAAAGTAAGATTCATTAGCTTCTCACCCCTTGCTGACTAACTCCCCATAGGGCTTTCCTTGAAACCAGCCTCCAGTACAAGCGATAAGATACATGGGGAGCTTGTTTTATCTTTGGCATTTCTTTGGCCTTCAGAATATGCTCGTGCGTTTGCCCGCTTGGGTATCCAGCTTGGTAGTGCTGCACACACCTATTTCCAAAGCGTTGAGCAATGCTCTCTCTGTCGTGGCATGTAATTGTGGACCTCTCCTGGCTGTTTGTTGCAACAGAGCTATCGCAGCAGGAGTCCTCCCCCCACAGTCCTGCCTCGAGTTTCCTCTCTGAAATACTGTTTTGTTCCAATACCGTAACTTACATTTCAGTAACTCTTCCCATCTTACTGTGAAGGTAACTGGAGCTCATTGCTCCAAAAAAATGTGAAGCTTAGTGTTTTAACTGCCGTACCTTTGCCCTTCAGCTTTATGCTGGACCTTTGCCCTGTTCTGCACTGTTTCGGGGAGGCTGAGGAATGCAGCACGGCTCCTTAGAGCTGACTCAGTGGCCCTGGTTGCTGGGCTTCAGCACTTGCTTCTGCTGCGACCTCCAGTTACAGATTTCCAGGTCTAAGGTGTTGCTACAGGATTCTCACCAAACACTTCCTTACCCTCACGACTCTTCTTTTAAGCTCTTTATTGCCTGTGGTGCCAAGGTGGTTTCCGTTGGAATTGTGTCTGGGATTTACTGGATTGGGAAGCAGAAGGTACTTGGGTTGCTTCTGAAGACAAATCAAGTGCAAAAAGTGGGGCCAGGAGTGGGGGCACTGGGGCTGCATTGCTCTGCTGTCCCTTCTGAATTATGACACCTGATCCTTTCGCCATGCTCAGAGGGTGAGATTATCCTCAGGGGAACACCAAATGCCAGCTTGGATGGAGTTGGGTTGCTCTTTGTGTGCTTGAAACTACTTTGCAATAGATCTCTGGCACCACCTTGGTGGTATTGCTTGTTTGTCTAAATGAGAAGTGGGCATTTTAGTAGAAAGCAGTCCTGTCTAGACCATATTGAGTGTTTGAACCCTTACAGTTACTACAGCTGCGAACAGCAAGGATTTGAGAAAAATCACCTTAGTGACAACTTAAATAGACTTGAATACTAATAGAGGATCATGGAGTCCTCTATGGTGGTGCACCTCGCAGAGGAGCTCTGTTCCCATCTCAGTAATGATATAAGTGGAGGTATGGTGGCCTCACTGTAGATCTAGCAGATAGCCCACAGGAGAACTGTAAAGGCTTTTTTGCTTTGTTCTTACCCTAAGTCCAGTTGGGAGTGGTGAGCTTTGTTCATTCCAACCACAATACATATTTACATTATGGTCTTTAAAGTGTTCTTTAAAGTGTTATTTATTCCCTGGTCATGTTGGCTTTGGAACCCTTACTGACTTCCTACCAATGGTTTTACTCTTAGTGTTGCTGGGTCTGCTGTACACACAGGGAGCCTGGGGAAAGAGTGGTACAACCTTGGTGATACCTGCTGGGTGGTGGTAATGCCATCTAGATATAGCTTTGCATAGGCAAGAAATCATCTTCTGGGCTTGGGTAAAGCTCTGGGTACTCTGTGAATGTGTGGGCTCTGGTATGGCCTGCACAGCATTTCTCTCTTGCCTCTCTAGAGACCAGACTTCAGATTGAAACTCATTCTGTGATCCAGATCCTTGTTAGTGATCTTGGAGCTGGGAGACTTTTCTCCTTGCATTGAAATAACTGGTTACTCTGAACATCTAGTAGCAAGTAATACAGCTGCATGATTTGAGCAGATCAGAGGAGAAGGCAAAGAAAGGCTTTGAAGAAGTTAAAGCAGCGCTGTGAGAACTTTAGAGCAGATACTTGCATATTTAGGCAACAGTAACTGGTGACCAAAACAAATAGGAACTGGATATGACCTTGACTAAATCAATGATCAGACTACTTCTTGGGGAGAGTCAACCAGGGTTGGTCTGGATTGCTTGGCTGAAAGGAGAAATGGGTGTGCATGTGAAGGTCCTACAGCCATGGAGCGGAAAATAGGTCTGCTGATGGCAGTTCTAATACTGCACAAGATACATGGGATTTTTTGGGAAGGGTTGCAGAAACAATGGTCAAGTGTCAACATGTCTCTAAAGAGAGGCTCATCCCGTAATTGCAGGTTCCCAGAAGATCCTCCTAACTGAACTTCCCTCTATCGGAGCATGTGCTGGTGCTACAGTTTGGGAGCCCTCTGTGGGCAGGCCTGGGTGGTTTGCCATTCCTGAGTACCTTGGTGTGTGATGTGCTGTAGCACCAGGCTGCTGGTGCTGCAGCAGCTGCCCTTAGCAGGTTGTCTGGCCCAGCTTCTGCGTAACACTTGCAGTGGCTCTTCCCAGCATCGAGAGCTCTTCCTGCAGCATTAAAGCTGTGTGTGCTGGGGGATATTCTGCTGTGACGTGCAAGGAGATGGAGGAAGGGCTGCAAACTGGCTGATCTAATGCCTGCATTATCAGTGGTTTACCTTCAGTGTCCTTCTGGAGCAAAGCTGACTTAGGAGCAGCAGCCTGCCTCACCGCTTGCACGGATTGCAGCGCTGTATGGGAACACAGGGTTCTTCAGTGTGCTGCAGAGGTTGTGATTTTAGGTTTTTTGTTTTTGAGTCACCCTGTTACTTTACATGGACACAAGTTGGAAGGGTTGATAGGCATCTCTGCTGTGAATATCTTGGGGCTGGTAGTCTACAGGAGGTGACCATGATGGTCCTGGCAGGGTTGGATGTTCTGGCATGATGGGTCAGGTGGAAAGTTCCCTTTGCTTTAGAAATGGCCAGCGGAGGTAGCCCTTCATGTGACTAAGGTCTGTCAGTGCCGTTTAGTCAGGCTCTGATGACATTCAGAGGTGACAGAGCCACCTTTTCTTGGCTTGATCTAGAAGGTGGCACTCTGGATCCCGCTGGAGCACACGTGGCACGCAGCTTGGCCCGGCCTGTGCTCCTGGGGAAGCACATTCACTTTCTGCCAGGCACCCCTTGAAGTGGCTGGAAGTAGGTCTGCAACCTGCTGCTTTAGCAGGCAGAGCTGGCCCGTGACCTGGCCACGTGCCCACAGGTGCTTCTCTCCACTCCGTTCCTGACTTGCTCCCCAGAGTTGCCCTGACCTCTGCTGAGGCCCAGGAGAGGCTTCCTTACCCCACGAGGAAGGCGATGGAGGTGGCGCAGTATCTGCGGTGCTCCACAGTGTTACTTCTTTGGTCTGTGGTGGGATCTGTGGAGATGCCCTGGTGACAGCGAGACCGACAGCTAAGGAGCACTGGGAAGAAATGGGGACTTGGATGGGGCTTGTGAACTTCACGTGTCCTTGACACATGAGCCAGAGTAAAACCGTGATTGGAAAGCTGGGCAGTGGGTGGCAATGCCCAGCGTGTCCTTCCTGCTGGGTGCCACTGCAGCCAGAGGGGCCCTCTGAGCCTAGGGGCAGCCTGGTGCTGCCGCCCTCCTCCCTGCACAGGTATGGGGGTGCAGCCCCGGGGGCTGTGGGTGGTGGGAGGAAGCGCAGTCGTTGCCGAGCACACTGCTGAGCACGTTTTTCCAGCTGAGCGGCAGCGTGTGCCGCGCTCCTGCAGAGTGACTCTGCAGTCCGCAGGGCATGGCTGCGCGCTGCAAGGGATCCGCCGGCAGCAGCGGGGACGCAGGGGCTGCTTATCTCTTCTGCTTTCCTGGTAGTCATTTGACTTTTTTGACTTGCCCGGTGGATGCATGCATGGAAGGAGCAGAGGGTTTTCAGAGCAGGGTATGTTAAGAGGTTCTAAGAAGTCTGAAACACTGAGAGGAGAGGTGAGTCTTTCCAGACTAAGTATGTGGGGAAACAAGTACGGAATTGGAAAAGCCACAAAAATGAGGAAAGGTTAAAGAGGTGTTGCTGAGAAAGTAAGAGAAAAAGGTTTGTGGAGATTCTGGTGTCTTACCTGCCTAGTAACAGGGGGGTGCTGCCAGAAGGTGAGTACGTTGGTAAATGCTTAGCACTGTCTAAGCAGATTATTTGTGATACATACTCAGTCTTTCCACTAAATCCACTCTGGATTTTTTTTTTTTCCTTTATTAACTGTGCTTTTAAAAGCTTCTGGCCAGTGGTGCCAATGAGTGATTGTTAATTTACCAAATGTTAATTGCCAGGCTGTCCAGTTTGCACACTTATGGTGAAGCTAGTGATGGAATGCAATACTGAGAATTTACCATTAATAAGCAACACTCCAATGTTTGATAAGCCAACCTTCACTTCAAACTACTGGAAATTCATTTATTCAGTTTCTCCAAGGTCAGATCTTCCTTTTTCTTTTTTTTATTAAAACTTGCAAAAGAAGCCCTGAGTTTACTACTGCAAGACATTTAAGATTCCCACTACAGTAATTTTATACCTTTGCTGTAGCCCTTCAAGTCACAAAGCCCATGTAACTGAGTGGCAGTGCCTGTTCATGTCAGCTCTTCCACCCACCCAGAACAAGCCTACTGAAAGTAAAGGCTCGACCACAATAAAAATAGTAATGGTCTAGGCCTCTCCTAGCACAAAAAGAAGTATTAAAATGAGTCGCTGAAGCACTTTGCCCTACCTGTGTACCTCCAGATGGGCTCATGTTGGCAAGTCAGATACAAGGCTGTGGAAAGGGGCAATTAAAGGGAAAAACAAAGCAAAGATTTAAGTGTAAAGAATGACAACAGTATATGTAATGCTGAGAAATTATTGAACAGCAGATACTGAAATGTGGATAAGTGTATCCCAAAAATATTGTCCAGAGGTTTTACTCTGACTGAAGCAGATGTGATAGAGTATTTGTGCATGAGATGCCACCCAACAAGCCAGAAAAGTGAATTGGACATGTCTTCACCATGTGCTCAGATGACAAAGCATGAGATTCTTTGCTGGCTGTAATCATATTAATTTTCACTTCCAAACTCCCAGCTAAACCTTGAGAGCTCAGGGGAATACCTAATATGATCTAATGCATCTTCTGAGTGCTCAGAAGTCCTGTGCCACTGCAGAGAGTCTTTCACTGAGCTGAACAAAAGGAGGATTGATTTCTTTTGGCCTCCCAGTCCCAGATGAACTCTTCTGGCTCTCCTTTTTTTAATTGGTGAATGACAGATGTGACATTTGCATGCTGTGCAGGAAGGAATTTGCTGTAAGTGATCCATGTTTTTCAAATGTAAAATTAAACCTCTAAGTACAACTGTGAAGATGACGTGGAAGAGACATGTCAGATTAGAGGCAGACAGCCCTCTTAACTTGGGTTGGAGCTGAAATCAGACTTGATCTAAGTAACAGCAGATAAGTGGAACCAAGCAAGGATGGAGTTTGGAGTGTGACTGGAAAAGCTGTGATTAAAACCAACCAGATAGCCTGGACTGGAGATGGGCAACATCTCGGACCACAAATCTGGTGATTTCTTCAGTCAAGAGATTTAATTACGTCGTCTTCAGTGTGCTGCCTTGTGTATCCTACAGACCCCCTGCGTGGCCTTCTGCCCACAGCACTGAGGTGGAGAGCACCTTGCAATTTTCAGTTCCTAGGGTTTTTCACAGGGATTTAAGGCATCACTGCCTGATGTTATGGGGCATACCCATGATGCTGGGGCTTTTGAAAAGCATGAGGGATGCTTTTTCATGCTGGGGCTGCATTTCTGTCTATTGTAATGGCTGTTCTATAGAACTAGCTGTTTTCTGAACTGTCCCTAGGCAGAGCTTTGCTGTGGTCTGAGACTGGCTGCCCTTGATGTGCACACAGAAAAATATGGTGCAGCACAGTGTGTGTTGACCCTGTCAGAGGGAAATGCTGTTCTGTATTGGTTTCTAGAGCATGGAATCCAGTTGGCTTCTGGGATGCACTAAAACAGTTCTTGTATTTCAGCGAAACTCTGAGACACATTGATTTTGCTTGATCATGACCTAGAGTTTTACTGCTTGTTCAATATCCAGTACCTTAAAGAACAATTTGCAGAGGATGACTGTGATCATTGGGCCCAGACTCATGTGAGGTTGTCTCTTAGAAGGCTAGAGGCTTCCAGTGATGTCACTTCAGGCTTACTGGTGATTAAAGGATGTGAGGCAGATAGCTGGGTCACCAAGTGCTGCAGGGGAACAGTAATCAGGCACCTTTCAGGTGCCTTGTACTTTCTCTTAGTCTTTTTGTTGCATGTGTGAATTGGAGCATTCAGTCAATAGGAGGTTTGCTGCTTGTCTGGTTTGGATGTGGGGGGAGAAGGGGTTAATGGGAGAGAACACCCAGTGTTTATTCTCTCCAATGCAAGCACTGATAAGTGGATGGGAGAAAAAACAGCAGTGACCTTACAGTAATTCCCTGTGTGCCTTGTGCGTTTGTGAGCGCTGGGTTCACGAGGCTGTCTATTTGAAGTGCGCTTGGGTGTTTTCTGGCCAGACTGCTTGGGTGCATTCCCCAGAACTCCATTGGCATCTCTAGTGCCCAAAGAAAAGACCTAGACCTTCTTCCAAGCAGGTCTTTGAAGGGTGCTTTTGCCAGGCATAGCACTGACCCCAGTGGTGACCGTGTCTTTAGCCGCAGTTGCAGCCCTGCTTGGTCAGCTCTGTTCACCTTCTGTCTAGAAGAAACTGAATGTCAGCATTTAGGTACTAAGTTAGTGTGTGATGTGAAGTTAAAGCTAAGGAGCTATCTTTGACAGATAATGCTCAGATTTTGGAGTAGGTGATTTTTTTTTTTTTCTCGGGGATGTTTCTCTTTGCAGCTTGGTGACACTGAAATCCTTTCCAAGTATATGAAGTTAGCAGCTGCACCCCATCTGAGCTGCACCAAGACCATGGTCGTTTATACACTGAAAACCTAATTCAAGCATTTGTTTCCATGTGGTTTGTGGAAAATAAGTGTGAGCTCATGCTGGCTGCAGCTCTCCAGCTTAGTCTAGGTAGTGAGGGTGTCTGGGAAGAGACCAAGCCTCTCTACATGGAGAGCATAAACCTGCTTACTAGGATCTAATGGTTTCAGTATCCTTGTGGAGAAACTGATTTGGGAGCTGTTAAGTGCTTCTGTAGCTTTTTGTCTTCTTGCACAGACCTTAGGGGGTGTCTTGAAGCTACCCGATGTCACGTTAGGGTTGATCCATCTAGCCTGAATCTTTCACCCATATTAGACTTCTCTCTTGGAGGAGGTAAAGATACTTCTTATTACAGTAGCTGAATGTTGTTGAGACCTGTGAGAAGTGTTTGCCTGGACCTGGCAGCTGGAGAGAGTTGGGAAGATCTGGGTGGCTGAGAGCTGCTCAGCAAGTAAGTGCTCTCTCAGCAAGTGGATAAGGAGCAGGAGGCAGGCAAGATCTCATGAGGGACTTAATTGGCCATGCTAATCTTTGGGTTTGGGGTTTCTTGCTTTGCTACTTTTTCCTAGCAGATCTCGCCCCCTCTCCTCTGTGCATTGCTTTGAAGAGGCTTGTAACTGTCTTGGGAACCTGTGCAGGCACTGCCTAGGCCTCTGAGGGGGAGCTGAGTGATACAGATTTGAGCTGAAAAGTTGCCTGGGGGTGGGTAAGAGATGCAGACAGCATTGGTCTTTTTGCAGCAGATGCTGGACTATGTAATTTGGACCTTTCCCTTGCCTGTGCTATTTGCACTGGGACGGCAGCTGTTGTAGCCAGAAGAGCTGAATTGTTCTTGCTGGGTGGCAGGTCAGGTTAGAAGGAAAGATCCCTGGAGGTCCTGCTATCTGCCAGCATTTCCTTTCCCTGCCTCTCTCCTGGGCAGCCAGTGCAGCCCTGCAAGCTATCACAACCAAGTTCTGGTCACATCTCTACTGCTGAGTCCCTACGAAACCTTGGAGAGGTCGTTTTTTTGCTGATGTCTGAGTCTTTTCTGCAAAACGTGGAGGATGATTTAGTTACAACTTCATGGGTCGAAAGCCAGAACAAATCAGCTGATGTCTTCTCATAGCAGTGACAATGTGGCTGAGACCCATGTCCTGCTGGGAGCAGCTGAGGAACAAGCTATCGTGTGTGCTTGTAGCCGTGTGTGCCCAGCAGCAGCTCTTGCTCAGCACACTGATGCAGTGGTACTAGTCAGCGTGCTTTGGTGTCTGGCAGATGACACAAAGCACACTGAGGTCGTTTATCCCCCAGGTTGGAGAGCAGAAGGATATCTGGGAGCAGGGAGGGTGGGCAGTGGGGTGCAGGGAGCTGGCTGTGGCTGCCTGCAGCCCTGCCCCTCTCGGCAGTTAGGGCTGCGGGTTGCTGTAATAACGACTCAGCGTTTCTCTTGCATCAGGGCTAATGAGCTGCTCCTCAGCTGCTGTCTCGAAGGCCCTGCTGGGAAGAAGCAACATTTGTGGCAGAAAAGGGGTACTGTGGCCAGCCCCTGGGTCTGGAGGTCCCTTCCCAGCTGTATCTCCAGAGCTGGGAGAAGGCAGGCTTCCTGTTAGGGGGTTGAATTGAACTCTGAAGCATGGCTGGTGGAAGAGGCCATTTACCGGTAGGCTTCTGGAGCGAGTGGAATGAGGGGACATCTGGGCTTATAAATGGGATGGCATTTCTGGACCTGTCTCAGATACCTGAATAGCAGCAGTGGCCAGATAGCCCCTAGGGAGGGAGTATGCATGTGGCTGCATCAGCTTTTCTTTTTAAATGCCCTATTTTAGCATATGTTATCCCCTCGTGTTTTAAAAATACCATCAGGCAGAAATTGGGATTCTGTATCCACTCCCCAGCACCACCTGGAATAAGGGCTGCCCTCAATTTGGTTATGTCTCCTGGGCTGTTTTGCAGCAGCACTGGATATTGGTGTTCAGAGCAAGTGCCTCTGCACCACATCTGCGCCCTCGCCTGACGGCACAGAAGGGGCTGCTCCGTGCCCATCCCCACATCCTGCTGGCTGCAACACATCCTTGACCTCCTCCTGCTCACTCCTTCCTCCGCCTCCCTTTGCTGATAGCAGGGAAATGCATGAAAAATGGTTTCCACTGGGATTTTGTAGGCTCTATGGATAATGCACAGAGCTGAGGAAGATGAGAAAGGCTTTGTGACACGCCTGGCTTGCCAGAGGCTGGCATTATGATGAAGTGTCACTGGTTCTTGTGTTGATTGTAATCCCTGTGTTTAGACACCAGATCTTTCTCCTTTTGGCCTATGCTGAGAAGTGTCTGCATGCAGGAAGGGGAAGGAAATGCGAGACCACAGGGCCCAAATTTTATGTATCTTTCTTGCATCTTGGTATTGCTTCTTGCTCTTTCCCATTTGGCTGCTTCTGTATCAGCCTGATGTGGTGGGCTGGATTTGGCTGGGAGGTATGGTGCAGGCAGAGCTGCCTAAATCCACGTAGGAGTGCCAGCTACTGGACAGCTGGCTGCTTGGATGGTGGAGAGTTGCTTAGGTGTGTTGTTCTGTGATTTGGCCTGCATTAGGATATGTGGTATCCGTGTCCTGTGGGAAAGTGGTGTGTATGGTGGGAGCAATCAGTGGGATTGGTTTGCTGGCTTTGGCTTTCCATGCTGGGACTTTGCCTCGGGAAGATCCCAGCCTAGTCTTTGTCTCGTCCTTTATGTTTGATTATGTATTTTTAAACCTTAGGAGCACTGGGAAGGGAACTTAACCTGGACAGGTAGCCTCAGTCTTGTAGTGTGCTAGATGGGCTCCTTGGGGAGCAGCCCAAGGGGTTTAGCCTGCCACACGTGTTTCTGCCTACTTCCCCACCATGGCCTTCTTGGGAAAAGAAAGCACTGCCTGATTTAGACTTCTCTGGGGTGCCTCAGGTGCTGCCCTTAATTGGTAGGCTAATTTCTAATCTAGTCACTTGTGCTTGCAAGGGAAAAAGGTGTCCCAAAGGGTCGTTGTGCCTGATGGTCCCTGAACTACCCTGCCTCATCTGTCTTCTCCTGGTTTCCCTATTATTCAAACGAGCAAGTCTTGCACACTGCTTGCTCTTGGCAGTGGGGAAAGCTGCCTGCAAGCCCAGTGCTCTTGAGTCTCTACTTTGGAGTCAGATCTGCGTTAACAGTAGCTGTGAGGAGTTAGACTAGCTCAGTCTTCCCAAACAGGAAAGCCAAGACTAGAGGCAGGTGTCTTTTCTCAACAGGAGTTGTGCTGGTGAACGTGAGCAGTATCTGTCTGTGGTCATTGTGTGTGGCCCTTGCTTTCTGCTGACCTAAGCAACTGAAGACCTTCCACTGCTTTTCTAGCTCATGCACTGGCAAATCTGTTACTGAGTAGTTGTGGTTTCTACAAGGAGATAGCTGGACCTCTTGTGAGTGACTGGTTGTGCAGATGGTTGGTCCAGCTGTGGTGTGCATTTGATGAAGAGTTGCTTGGACAGCCTAGCAGGAATGCAAACTGGAGAAGTGTACCTGGCAGGGGTATAGAGAGGGGGCTGGTTGCCAAGGGCTGTAGTTCTTGGCTGGTGCAAAGGAATTCCTGTTCTCCTCTGCTGTGTAGTAGTCTTAGTTGTTGGTGTTAGGTTTTGGTAATAGCTGGTACAGCTAGCTGGTCCAAACGGGTAACAGGGATTAACCAGTGCTTCTGCTTGTTCCTTTGTGGAGAAGCTTGTCTGTTACCAAAGAAGGCAAAAGCAGAAATGGCCTCTTGTTTGGGATCCTGTGGATCAAGTACAGGGTATTTCTACACAGTGATCTCATCAGCAGCTGTTGCAGAAATACAAGATGTTTAGGTCTACCTGGATGTGTTGGTGGAGGGCGGCGGTAGAATGCGGAGTCTGCAGAACATCCAGACTGGTGCTCAGAGGCTTTTCTGGATGTGTTGTTTTTTCCCTGAGATAGGCCTTCAGCATGGCCACAGCTCGTAGCCCTGTGTAACAGCAGAGCTTTGGTACTTTCTTTTCTCCCTCCGCCCTTGCTGCTGCTGCTCACAGATGGAGTGAAAGCATCCCTGCCTCAGGGTGCCTTGAGCACGGTGCACTGTTAAATGCAGATAAGGGGAGCTCTTTGTAGAGGCACGATTTTGCTGCTTCTGCGTTAGCTGAGTTCAGGCCAGAGAGCTTTGCTCTGTCCAAAGGGTTAGTCCTTGCTGCAACTCTCATGACTTTGCAGCTGAATGTGTGTTCTGGGGAGCTGATAAGCAGGACCCAGGGGCCTGCCTGCCCCTGCTTTAGGAGGACCTTGGCTTGCAACAAGCCTCCCTCCCCTTCCAAGTTCCTTGAAGTGTATTGCTCTCGAAAGTGCTGTTTCCTTAGCTTTTGAGTAGCCTGTATCAACAGTTTCTCCACACCTATTCTCATGCATGTTCCTAAAAATCTTTCATCTGATCTTGACCAGCTACTTCAGTGAACTCTTCCTCCCAACAATGATTAGAGTCATCAGGAGAAGGACCTGTAACTCTTGACTGTAAAGAGCATGGGAGGATTGGGTGATCTATTTGAGCATCTGAAACTGCCCAGACTCCAGCAGCACTGCAGAACAGGATGTGCTGGCTTGAAGAGATGGAAAGGGGAAGGCTCTACCAGAATGATGCATGATGTGCCAAGGCACTGAGCATCCATTTGGGTAATGGATGCATGCTTCTGTCTGCCTGTTTTCTGGGTGCTGTTGATGTTATGGCTCTGAAGACCAAGAACCATTAGGAAAATGCCAATTCTGCTTTTGCTTTGGCTGTCACCATGGTGTGTCACCACGTTAGATGTCCTCTGTACATGTTTCTGTTTGATATTGCTGGCCAGGGGAAGTGTGAGAGTGCCATGGAACAGCTTTTGGTGTGCAGCTTTCTACAGCTCATGAGCTTTTTATTTCTCACCACTTTTTATTAGAAGCCTATATAGAAGGTCATTTATGAGAACAGTGCATTCAGATAGAACAATACATTTGGATAAACACTGTCTTCTAAGTCTTTCTCACAAGAAGTGGTTGAATTGAGGTAGGTTCCAAGCTGGATTGATGTTTAACTTGGGATACTAAGAAAATACTTCCTCTGTTTAGCTAAAGGAAACAAATCAAGAGGAGGAACCTTTTAATTATGATTTGCATTCCAGCTGTAACCAATACTGATCACTTTTTTTTTTGATCTTTTACAGATATATTTCCAACTGATGGCCAGTCTGGTATGTATTAATTTGAACTCTTCAAACCTTCCTCTCCCATGCCATCCCTGCAGTTCTTTCTGTGCTGATCAGATTTAGAAGAAAAGTACAGGACTATGAAACAGATATTAATTAAAACAGTTAGAAGTTCCCAAACAAAAAGCATTCCTCAAAGAAAGCCAAACAAAAAAGTCCTCATACTTGGCCATTGCTGCCTGGCAGTGATGTGTTTGATGCTGTCCTGTAGTGATGGCTGCAACTGCTGTAGGGTTACCTTCCTTTGTACATTGTAGGGTGGCAACTTCGGGTGTCCAGCATTAAACAGTTTGGGAGTTTGTAGGTCTGGATCATCACAAGAAACTGACAACACTGATGAAATGTGAGTGAGAATCACTGCTGTTAGTCTGTGTGTTGTATATAGCTTGATGTGTCTGTCTCTGAGATGTACTTTTGAATGTGTGATGCTTAGAAAAGGTGCAGACTTCCCTTCGGGAATGGCTGTGTTGCTGCTGAGTATCATTGTTGAAGGCAACTGAGATCCACCCTGCTTTGCCATCTGCAAAATACTAATGAAAACTTCCTGGCTCCAAGGTTCAGTTTTGCCAGGAGGGACCCTGCAGAAATGGACTGGGGTCCTAGTGAGAAAGGGAGGGCTACTTTGGATGCAGGTCCAAAATCAGGAAGGGCATGTAGATTTTAAAAGCAATTATTGATGATCTCAGTTCTTGCCTTCCCCAAACTGTCAGAATCTCTTTATCCAAGCTGATGTTGTTGAAGTGCCAAGACTGAAGGAAAAGTTTGTGTTTTACACAGTCACACCAAGACCAGTCACAAAGATCCTGTTACCTTGTGGACATGTCCCATAGCAAAAGCACTGGGAATCGGACTCAGTGCTTGGCTTGGTCTTCTCTGACCTCAAATACATCGCTGTGTTCAAGTCCTACCTGCATCTTTGGCTTTGCATGGGATCACATTTCTCCAGTTCCCATTATAGTGTGAGGATAAATTGCTGCTGATCATGGAGGCATCACACGATCAGGATTTTGAAGTGTGGAAATCATCTCCATTGCTTTGAAGGTGTGTTTGTGTGTTCATGTTTCCAGAGTTCTAGCCATGGTATAGAACTAGATCCACTGGAGCATTGCAGAACATACCTCTGCAGATGTTGGATAAATAACCCAAATAGTAACTCAACCCATTGTAAGTCTTTCTTGATTCTCTTGCTTTCAGAACATGCGTGAAAGCAAAATGTTAAGAACGGGTTTGAAGCAAAATACTCCCATGTATTGACTTTGTAAGAGGCTTTTCTCCACCCTGCTGAAGATCTGTCTTCATTGGATGTTTGATTTTTTTTTTTCTTTGTCTGCTTGTTCTGCAGACTCAGAGATGTGCTTTGGTTGGCACAACTCCATTCTCTCCAGCTGGTTGAGGACCTTCCCAGCTGCCCCCAGGGTGGGGCACGAGTGTGTATCTGCAGGAGATGATAGCATTTCAGTAGGTGCATGCTATGTGTCAGTAGCATTGCAGGAAACATTACCTACAGAGCTGAGAGGTTTTTTACAATTCTCTATTTTTAAGAAGTGAAATCTTAAACAGGATTCCTCTTAATGGTAGCTGCACAGGACCCTGCACAGTTTTTTCTATGTCTTCTCAGAAAAGCCCTAAAGCTGTTGCTTTGCTTTTTCTTCCCATGTGCTGTGCTTATCTACAAGCCCTGGTATCTCAAAACGCAGTGAAGTGTGGACACAGCAGGTGAAGGCAGGGTAGCACCACTGGTGGGGGGCAGCCAGGCTCTTCTGGAGCCTGTCTGCTCCTAGCATGAGTTGAAGTCTACTCATCCACCCAAGCATAGTGATGGAGGATGCTGCGTTGCAGTAACAGTTGGGACCTGCATAGATGGTGAGCTTGAGCCAAACCCCAGCCATTTTGTAGGCATGGTAGCTGTAATGTGCACCAAAGCACATAGCTGCTTGTTGGCTTATGGATGCTGGAGACATTCTGCCCCTAGCCTGGTGTCACGTGCAAGGTCTGTGGAGGTGAAAGGGCAGCAGCATTTGCATCCTGGTTACCTAGCAGCATTTGGAAATAAAGCTGCTCTTGGAGATGACAGACTTACAGACTTTCCTGATGGATAGCGCAGCAGTTCCTCCGTCCTCTTCTCTCCCACAGCCAGCAAGCAGGATTCAGCAGCTGTAGGGTGCTTGTCAGAAGAAGCCACTTGAAACCTTTTGAGCTGGAGTTCAGGTGGAAAGCTGAGAGACTTTATCACCCTTGAGAGAAGCGATGCTGGGCTTAGCTTGGTGGCATAATGGCAGAGCAGAGGGATGGACTCTCATAGGTCCACTTCTGTTAGAGGAGTGTTATGAGGGCACATCTCTACCTGGACCTCCTTTGGTCAGGAACGCCTGACCCCTCTACAACACTGCCTTTTTGCTGTCTGCCTCCCAGGACTTGGTGCCCTGTGGGGTGGTGGGGTTTGCTGCCTGCTATTGTAGGGCGATACTTTTGCTTCCTTTAAACAGATCTCCTGCTAGCTTCGCGTGCTGTTCCTGTGCCCTCCTGGCATTGTGTGCTGCAGCTAGCCCTCCTCCTCTCACTAGTGGAGGATCCTAGCCTCTTTAGTCTCACCTTTTAGGAGGCTGCCTCTGAGTGATTTAATTGCTTTCCTCTGTGCATCTGTCACACTGCTGTGCCCTTGTTGAGATGCAGAGACTAGAGCTGACTGCAGGGTGGAGCTGTGAATGTGCTGGTGTTCAGCAGAGCAGTAAGTGATGCCCTGCCTTGCTCTCACAGCTCCTGATTAATTTTCTCTAAATCTACTGCACCCTGAGCTGATAATTTTGGAGAATAGTCAGCAGTGGCTGGGTACCTTTCTTGAGTTACAAATGCCACTCTGAATTAAACACTGTGAAGTTTTCCATAGAGATGTGGGTGATGCTCCCACTTCAAGGAAGCAGGATTTAATTCTTTGTAAATAGAAGGGGAGGAGGTGGATCTTTTAAATTAGGAGAGAAAGTGCTATGTTGCACTCTTTTGTGGCTGAGAATTCCTGACTCCTTTGGAAAGCTCTCTCTGACAAGGCTGTTTTTTATGCTGTGTATTGAGACAGGGGAAGCAGTTACGTGTAGCAGTGCAATTACCTGGGTTGGAGAGTAGTTTATGCAGCAGGATCCACGTGATTGTGCACTCAGTGAGGAATTAGGCAGCATTTGTTACATCAGTTTCACTGTGGCTGGCTTAAGGTGGGAGGAATAAGTAAGGATGTTGTATCTTGAGGCATAGGAAGTCCCTTGTAAACATGAGGAAGAATTTTTTCACTGTGAGGGTGATGGAACACTGGAACAGGCTGCCCAGAGGGGTTGTGGGGTCTCCCTCTGGAGATATTCAAGTCCTGCCTGAATGCGTTCCTGTGTGATCTGTTTTAGCTGGTCCTGCTCTGGCAGGACGGTTGGACTGGATAATCTTTTGAGATTCCTTCCAGCCCCTGACATTCTGTGGTCTTGTTTGGAGAGCAGGCCCTGGAATTGGCTCAGCCAAGGTGCAGTAAACCTTAAGCAGCCTTTCTGCCTGCTCTCAAAGATTGCAAGGATATTTGGCTGCCCTGTCGTTGCCACGGTTTTAATGCTCTGGATTTGCCAATGAGAGGAATGCCCTGTACCTGTGCTTAGTGTAATCCAGGTGGTTACAGGACTGTAGGATTTCTTCAGCTCACTTCTTGAGACACCCTGTTTGGTGGGTGACCTAGGTTTAGCCTACCTAATTCCTGGGAATATTTGCTGCACCTGAGCCTATCACCAAATTGCTGTTGCTCTCCTCTGTCCAAGAGATGGGCCTGCATTTCTGCCTGGTGGTGATTTTGTCTTCCTTGGAGGCGTGAGCTGAACTGTTGTATAGACTGCTTCTCTTGTATGTTGCTGTGGAGGCAGGTTTGCAGCTGACCTGGTGCAGGATTTGAGGGCAAGGTCTAGTGGTTGCTCTGCAAATGGCCACTGCATAGGGAAGGAAATCCCTCTGCAGAGGTATCCAAAGTCTCGCACAGGAATCACAGTGGTGAGGAACCAAGAATGATGTTATTTAAATTACGTTACTGTCTCCGTTCTAGAAACTCAGTCTCTGCCTCTCTTCTTTGAGATGACAGGATTTCCAGAGGCATGTTTTGTGCAGAGGTTACACTTTGGCCTTGTACAGCCCCTTGCCTCCCTCCCCTGGTGTGGGTGGAAGCCATATGGTCCTCTTGTAGGGAGCACAAATGTTGGGAGGATCTTGCGGCAGGCACTTGGCTCTAGATTCCTGTCTCTTCCTTGTTAAATATTTGCAGTGAGACGTACCAGATGCTTCCCAGGAAGAGTTTTGTCAGCTTCCAAGTCCCCAGATGCAGCTGCAGAGGAGTCTGACAGCCATTAAAGGGATCACCTCGGTGTGATGCCCTGTGTTCAGCAGCGATGCTGTGACCTCTTCTCACTCGTGCTTCAGACACTGCTTGTGCGCTGCACAGCCGCAGTGGGACGCAGGCAGAGAGCACCCCTCTGCTGATGGCAAGAGATTAATGAGCTCTGCTCCTCGGGCTTCTCTTTTTTCTTCCTCTTCTCCTTTGAAATTCTTCCACTGCAGTGTGAGGAGGAGTGGGTGATGCTCTTGGCCTTCATTGCCATTCACCTTTTTTTTGGGGCCTTCCCCATGCGGTGACACGTGGGACAGCTGCCTTTGCTCCCTCTCCACTCCCAGCATGCCTGTATCTGTCCAGCCACTGTGTGGGGAGAGAGGTGGCTGATCCAAAGGTGAGCCAATCCAGGTGAGGCAGACTCATTGCCAGCTGTGAGCATCACCATCTCTGTGCAGAGGCCAGCAGCTGGAGTGCCGGTGCTGAATGCCACCCCCGTGCTGGTCGCACTGGTCAGATTCCCAGTGTGCCTCCCGCTTTTCAAGATAAGGTCTAGGACCTTGGGCTGGACCCTCTTTGCTGCTTTTGGTGCTTATCAGCTTTTACCCACTGACAAGGTGACCTGCTGAGCAGCGCTGAGGATGGGGAGGGAAGGTCTGCCCATCCTGGGCTCTGCACTGGTCTGACCCACGCTGGAACAGACCGTGCGTGTATACAAGCACTGGGCCGGCTCTTGTGCCAGGTGTCCCCATCCTGGTGGTGTTACAGCTCCTGGCTGAATGAAGGGCTTTCCAGGTGCCACGGAGGTAGGCTGTGGAGGTGACAGGCTGGCTGCTGGGAGGGGCGGGCTGGCTGGGTCATCGTTTTCCCGACTAAATATAGTCGTCCCTGCTTTCATAAGGGCAGGATTTGGCGTCACGTCACTGTCTTATCCCTCCCGGCCGGCAGTCGGTCAGAGTAGGGGATCGTGTGTCTGAATGGGTAATAATTAACTGTTAACTAGCTTTTCATTAGGGTCTAGCAGAGCCCTGCAGCAGAGCTAAGCAGGAGCGGGGAAACTGCTCCTGCTTCCTGGAGGCTGCACCACCCCCCTTTAATTTGCAAATCAGTTGTCCCCAAAGGTGAGTGGGTTGGGTTGGGTGTTTTTGCTGTGTTTTTTTTAAGGAGTTGCGAGTCCTGTCCTGCCTTATGTGTCTGTCCTTGCTGTCCCGTAGTTCCTCCTCGTGTCACCCCTCCTTCCCCCCCACCAGTGATTTGGTTCTTTTAGGTCATGAACTGTATCATCTGTTCTCAAAGCCAGCCTGGAGGAGAGCCTGACCCTCTGGCTCCTCCACGATTCAGCCTGCCTGCATGGCCTGGTCCCCTGCTGGCTTGCCTCTCCCAGTGCTGAGGTGTCCTTGCTGTGCCTCACTATTCTGAGTGTCAGCTGAATCAACTTGTGCCTTTTCTCAGGGACTGCAGCCTGCCTGTGACTGTCTACTGCAGCCTTTGACTGGGAGCGTTGCTGGCTTTTCCTGCCCGTCTTCTTGCACTATTTAACCTGACAGAGTGTTCACAGCTGTCCTTGGAGGCTTTTCTTTCTTCTGTGATGGCAGGAGAATTGCTGGCAGAATGCTCTGCTGGCTGGACACTTACCGGCACCAGGCAGGCTGGGTCAGGCCCTGGTGCTGGAGTATTCTCTCCTGTAGCAGCAGTGGGGTGATGGGTGCTTTTCTTCATGCTGAGGGAGAGCAGGGTGGCTCAGCAACCGGGAGGGCCTCAGTCAGCCCAGCTCCCTCATTTTGACATTTCTGGAGGCCAGTCAGCCTGGTGACCTTGGCTGTGTCCCCAGTGCCATACATCCATCAGCTTTCCCAGCAGAAACCTCTTAGTTGAGGACTCGGTTTTCCATAGAAAGCTGTAGGAGTTCTTGTGCCTTTGCATTCTGCATGAGCCTGGCATCCCAGGGATGAGTTTGGTGGTGTGAGAGTGGATCGTGTGTCAAAAGTTTCCTAGAAATCATCTTCAGGGAAGAGCGTTGCTCGAAAAGGCAGTGGAAAGATGTTACTTGTCCTTAAGAGAGTTCATTTGCTACCTTTAATAGTATCTGTGTGTGCCAGGAGGAACCCATGGTGCCCTTGCTGACACTGTTACTGCTAGAAGTGCCTGTTGGCATTGCTTAGCTTGCTCCTTCTGGAGTGTAGCTTGACCACAAGTTCAAGGGTTTGTGTCTTGGACTGGGAGACTGCAGGGAGGGTGGTTGTGCATCCTGGGTAGGTCCAGACCTTGCAGACAGCTTGTGTGCAGAGCTTGTAACAGTTACATGTGTTTAGAAAGCTCCCTGTGACCACAGCTGTTTTCCACCCTGTGCCCTTGCTCGCTCCAGAGGTCTCTGTGCTGTGGGCTGGGTACTGTCAGCAGATACAGGCTCTGCAAGTGTCTTGAGCTGTTCTGCTTCCCTCTGCTCGGCAGCTCTTTGGAGCATCAGCCGAGCAATGTGAGGACTTGGAGAGCTGAGAATGTAACTCAGGTGCTGCACTCCCAGCCTGTGACAGCGCTACTCTGGCATGCTGTGTTCAGCCTCTCTGTACCTCTGGCCTCTCCCTGCATTTTTCCAGGACAAACTCCCTAGCTCTTGGAGCCTGCCTAGGACACCCAGGTGGGAGTGTTCTCATGGTCTCTGTGGAGCAGTCAGATGCCCTTTTTGAAGTTATTTTTAGCGAGTGATCTTTGCAGCAGTCGCAGAGATTACATTGCAGAGAAGTGTAGGCAGCTCTCTGCTTCCTTTGCTGTTACAGTAGGGCTTGTAAGGTGGAGCTGAGTGCTGAGGAGCTGCAGAAAATCGCTCAGAAGGCTTCAAGCCATGGTGCCTGCAGCTTGTCACTTGCTCCTGCTGAACAGACTTCCCACATACTTCACAAGTCCAAATCCCTGCTGTCCATGCAGCTTATGATCCAGTCTTCTGCTTGGTCCTGACCTTGCCCATTCTACTGTAGCTTTTCTTGCACGTGCAGGAAACTTCTGACACTGCAGAGGTGTTGCAAATATCCCTCTTTGTATAAACAAGGCCAGATGCTGTGCTGACAGCTGGGAGCTGTGAGACCACATGCTGCAAGCAGCGGGGCCAGCTGTGATTCTCTGCAGTTCCCCGTAGTGGGCTGGAGTCCCTGTTGTGGAGTCCTACTTTATGCTGGGAGATGTCCTTCTGAAAACATCTCATTTAAAGCTCTTGGAGAACTCCATTCAGTTCTCTCTTGATTTGCCCCTTCATGCACCCACCTCCAGCTACAACTGCAATTTGGTGGGAACTAGAGCCCTAAAACATGGCATACGTAGAGGAGGTGCAATCTGCATGCCCAGTTTGCCCCGAACCTTGTTGGTTTTATGGACCTTATAATGTCTTCAGCAAAACATGAGCATGCCAAGCACTCAGTGCTATAAATCTCAGGCCTTTCTGCTTGTGGATGGAGCTGCAGAGACAGTTGCTTCTCCTTTCAGTCTAGTGTTAGCTCTGTCACATGGTGGAGACCAGTGCTGGAAGCAGCTCCTTGGGGTACAGGCAGAGGTGGAAGCTGCTGTTTGGTCTCGGAGTATATGCACCTTTCTGCATGCACGGGTGCTACCAAATCACTCCCTGGAGAGACTGACATCCTCTTACCTGCCTGTGCCTCCCAGCTGCTTTACAGTAAGGGTCTGTTACCTGCTGTTGTAGTCTTGCTTACAAAGAAGCCACGGGAGGTGAACGGAGAATGCCTGTTCCTCAAGGCTTCTCTGCCTCTCAATTCAGGGGAGCCCTCCATGGGATGGACTCTCACTAAGAAAATCCTTCAGCACCATCTGCAGTAGGCAGGCTGCTGGTGGGAGGGGATAGGCTGTTGTTAGCTTGCAGGTCACATCTGGCCTGCAGTACTAATCTGCAAATGTCTCTGGAGAAGGTGTGGTGGAGAGCATGAAGCTCACCAGCTGTGTCTTCTGATGGCTTGGTCAGGCTCAAATTTCAGTTCATGATCCAGCGCATGGGCAGTGGTGAATGGAGAAGTGAAGTGGCGCATGGGCAGTGGTGAAGTGGAGAGCCTCTCAAGCAATGTTTTGTCCCTGCAGCTTTGCAGATCAGGCCACCTTGGGAAGGAGCTTGTTTGAGGTCTGGAGGAAGGACAGGAACAGAGCTGGTGCCCTGAGTTTCTCATGTTGACAAGATAGGATAGGCTTTTGTGCAGCTGTTCTCTGTTGGCTCCCTGGCGCTCCTTTGGGGCCAGCAAGGAGATTCTTCCAGCCACAGTGGGGTCCTGGCAGGTTTGGCTGTGGCTGCCTGCTTGTTGGGTCGTGCTTATGAGGATTGCTTTGCAGGTTAGTGCTGTCCTACAATGTCTGTCCTGTGTGTCATACTCCAGGAGGGACTCTATCCTACCCTCTGGGAAGGACTCTGAAGGAGCTGGGTATCTTCCAGGGGAAAGAGCTAGTTGCCAGCCTGATTGATTTGCCTGGACAATGAGCATGTATATACAAATAGTGTGAGCAAGGGAAGTCCTTTTCAGTATAAGCTGTCTAATGGTTTCCGTGTCTGCTCTTCTCAGAAGCTGCCCTACCAGGGCATCCCTTGGTTTCCTCAGGAGGTTTCAGTGCCTTTTCCTTGCTGTGTCATTCTGACTGGGACACTTCTCTCTCTCATTTGCAACTTGCCCACCACCTCAGGCTGCTCAGGACTCAGCTTAGCCTTGCCCAGGCTGCACTTCCTCTTTCTCATCATCTTGAAGAAGGATTGCCAGAGCAGGTGTCCCATCATGTTGGATATGAACTGCGGGGTCCTCACATGCACCGGGACTGTGCTGTGAAGCACAGGAAGGAAGGAAGGAAAATCGTCCAGAAACTGTCAAGTAGCGAAGAAGATCCCATTGGACTGCTAAGTGCATGGCTTGCTGCCCTGCTTGCACCCTCAGATTCTTGCCAAGGCTCTGGGGAAATTGGGGATACCAGTTTAGCTCTTCCAGCCCCAGCTGGACCTGTGGCACGGAGCATTGCCCCTGCCTCAGCCTCTCCAGCACAAAGTCCAGGCTCTTGGCTTCAAAACTGCCTCCATCAGCAGTTTCTCCTAGGTGCTAGGCTGTGGGCTGGAGTAGCTTGGGGGCAGGCTGGCTCCCTTCCGTTGTGTTCACTGTTGGGGAAGGAGGGGTATGCTATGTTGTGGACAGGATGTGTGCCAGACCTGAGGACCCTGTAATCCTGCTGGGAGCCTGGGCTGCTCTCTGAGGCTGTCCCTGCTGGTGCTGAGGTGCTCTGAGCCTTGTCCAGTCTTGCATATGAGTGGTAGAGACATCAAGAGCAGGCAGAACTTCCTTGCTAGAGCTGCAGGTATTTCTGCAGCGTAACGCTGGGTCTCTGCCCAGCCCTGAAGTTATATTGCACTTTCATGTCTTCTCTAGAACTCCATTACAAGCTGCACTGGGTGTAAGGAAGGGTGGGAAACCAAGCCAGTGGGCATTAGATTTGATTTTTCCCAGGTAAGGTAGTAAATGTGTGTCCTAGGCTGACGTCAGTGGTCCTACAGCATGTGTGCCTGTTGGGATGGGGGGGGTCACACTTAGCTGTGGAGCTGCTGTCACCCTGGATGTCTGGTCCTTGTGCAGCAGCTCTTCTTCCAGGTGTGAGGTGTTTGCTCACCCAGATGCCCCTCTGAGCTTCCTGCCTGGAGGGCGGCTGTGGGATGGAAGGGGAGCACAAAGTGTCTGCATAGTTTTGCCCTTCTTGGTGCGCTGAGGAGCAAGGGTCGAAAGCCAGCAAATGCTTTGGCTGTGCCTAGGTGGTGGAGGGGTTTGGCTGCAACACCAGCATCGGGGCCGGGATTTGCCTATCTGTGCCTTGCCCCCTCAGTTACTAAGAACCTGCTCATGCTGGGCAACCACATGGGCAGATGATTTGGTTCTGGCAGCAGGCAGCAGATCAAAACTCAAGACCTGATTTTCTATTCCTGGCTGTGCCAGCATCTGCTGTGTGGCTGTAGGCAAAGCCACTCCTTTTTTCACTGTCCACTGTCTTCTTGCCAGTCTCACATCACTCAAGAAGCTGTTTTATCTGTCCCCTTGCACGGAGGGACCCTGGTTTTGGTGGAGGAGAGCTGCCAGACAGTGCTAGTGGAACTGAAAACTACTTAGTGCCACCAAATCAATGCAAGAGGAGGTTTGCCAAATGCCAGGAGGTCTGAGACATCTGTCAGCAGCTTTTAAGGGCTTTCCTACCGACCAAGGACAGTATCTGATATCCCTTACTAGCACTATGTGTCCTGAGCTCCTGTGTGAGGGGGAGCAACACCTACTTGCTCCCTATTTCACAGGGTGATGCTATGGTGAAGGACAGCAGGGTTTTCCTGCCGTGGTGTTTGGTAGAGATATTTTCAGCTGTACACCACAAGATGTGGTGGTGTCCTCAGAGGGAGGTTTTCTCCTGAAGCCTGAGCACCTGTGTTAGCCTAAATGTGTTTTGGATATGTTGGATTTGGGGTTTGGGTTTTCTCTAAACTGCCTGGGTTTGCTAGAGTCCATAAAGGAATGTGAAGAGCAATTCAGGGTGTGATTTCCAGCAGCTTGGCTACAGAATCACTGATGGGTGGGAGCTGAGGCACTTGCTTAGGCTGGCGTGCCCTGGAGGGTGCCAGGCATGCACGATTTCTGCTTGCCACAGCTCTTTTGTCTGTCTGTCTGCTAGCTCCACTGTACCCTCTTGGTCTCCTGTCTTCATCTGAGCAACCAGGACTTGGACATCTCGGCTCCGTCCACTCTTGCAAGAGCCTCCTTCAGCTCCCACTGTGGTGCTGGCCTGGCCGTGCTCCGCAGAGCGGCCTCCTGCCAGGCTGCAGCACTTTGCTTTGCTTTGTGTTTTGTCTTCCGCAGCGCTCTGCAGATGCTAATTAGGCTTCTCAGCACCTCAGATAGATAAGGGATCCCTGTTCCTATCTTGCAGATAAGAAAAGTAGCAGAACTTGTTTTAATCTCCTCCCTCCTCTGCAAAGATGATGTGACACCCATCTCTGCAGCCTGTGTCCTTTTGTCCTCTCTCACTAGAGGCTATGAAGGGGCCTCTCTTTGACTGATCCCCCAAAAGGCACAAGAATATCTGTGGCCATGAGGTGCCTGAACTAAAGCAGGTGAAGTCAAGGGCTGGATCCCATTGCTGTGAACCCCAGGGCTGTAGCGTGCTGGGAGCAGGTAGAATGCTTGCAGTGAGAGAGGAAGCCTCACTCTCCCCCATCCAGAATGATCAGTGCTCAGACCAGGCTGCAGAACAAGTTCAGGCGTTTTTTTTCTCACTGCCAGATGTGTCAGTGCTGTTGTATCGGGCAGAGGTGCTCCATACCTGTGGAGAACCAGGGTAGTTGTGGGTTTGTGATGTAGCACTTGGTGCCTTTTGGAGCTATATTTAGTTGGTGACATCTGTGGCTGTTGAATGGAGGGTTTTACGGGCTGTTCTGAAAGTGCTTGCTCCTCCTACAGTAGCAGAAATGTTTAAAAGCCTTGTGGCAAGCACAAGCTGGGATTCTGTGAGATGCACATGGAATTACTGAGGGGCACATGGGACTGTTGCTTGTGGGGGGAAGCTGTGTGGGTGGGCTGAAGTCCTGGGCCATAGAGGAGGATTTGGGTATCTACTGAGAGCTCGGGCCCTCCTAGGGGTGAAATCCCCACGCAGAAGCCTTAGGGAAGGGGACCAAGGGAGGGGAGTGCACATGGCTCTGGGCTCTGTCCTGCCATATCTGACTCTGCTTTATTGACACTTCAAAGCCTCCAGCTCTGAGCAAGACTGGGCCAGCAAAATGAGTCACAGGTTTCAAGGCTAGGAAGGGGACCAGTTTTGATCTTCTAGGCAAAGTTGTCCTGCTGTAGCAGATCAAAGCCAGCTTTGAGTGGAGCTGGGTAGGCTATTCAGGATGTTCTCCAGGGCATCCCCAGATAGACTCTACCTGCCTCAAGGCTCTTCACCTCTCTTCTGCCTTCAGTCCCCACCCCCAAGCCCAGTCTGGGATGCTGTTCTTTGAAATCAAACCAGTGGAGTCAGCAGAAGTGCTTGCTCCTGCCCAGTGCATGGCAGCTGGCACAGGCTGCCCCTTGAAGCTTGGGCTAGCTGGCTCTCCTCTCCCTATGGAGCAGTGCTGCCAGGTAGGAGACCTTCATACATGGTCCTTTCAGGGCTGATTCATGTTAAGCAGCTGCATTCTGCTCTGTTAGACTCTGTGTGTGCCCTGCATGATTTCCTAAACCTAAGAGCTTGCAGCCAAACTTGAGAGGGGAAAAAAATAAGCCAGATTTCTTTTTCTGCTTGTAAGGATGTTTGGAGTGTGAACAGGAGCCAGGTTGGGTCATGATGGGGCTGAAGTCTTGACATGCTGCAGGTCTTGTGTGAGGTCCATGGTGAATCTCAGCAGTTGCACTCTGATACCTTGAAGCATCACTGAGGCACTCAAATTCGTAAATCCTTTTGGCTGTAGCAATATTTAGGCGCTACACAACGTGACTCTTTCTCTGTACATTCCCTCTTGTGCAAGAGATGAGCAGCACCTGTGTGCCATAGAGCCCTCCTCTGCTGCCTGCAGCCATTTGGCCACCCTGGTGCAGTGGTGGGCCTTGTCTGTTCAAGGGCATGTTTGTTTTGCTGTACGTAACAGCAGATCGAGTTCTGCCTGGTGCTTTACAGAGCAAGCTGAACTTGCCACCCCTCCTCCCTGCCTGGCAAGACCAAGTGGGGAGCACTGACCTAAGTCAAGGGAGTGCCTTCCTGTGGCAGGATGGGGTTAAAGGTCCATTTCTTGGCAACCTGGATTGATCAGGAGTTACCTGATCTCGATGGGGCCCTCGTGAGAGCCGGTTCAGAAGCAGTCTCTGTTTTCTGTTTGCTTTTCACTGTGTTTTAACAGCTTTGTTCTCCTTTTGCAGAACACACAATTCCTGCGAAGGTGGTGAGGGCTGCCAACCCGAGACAGCGGAAAGGAAGCAAGGTAGGGCTGTGCCTGCTGGCCCCATTGCTGGCCACCACCTTTTGGTGCACTTGTCAGCACCACGAGAACATCTTGGAGGTCTCCTGAACGGGTCACTTCCTTCCCAAGGCTGGTTGTGGAAGGGTTGACATGCTGGCCTGGTTTCCTACAAGAGCATGAAGGACAACATCCTGATTATCCAGCTCCTCTTTAGCATTTGAATAGTCTTGACTGCTTTCTGACTGGTGTTCTGCCCAGCTAGGCCAGGGCAGACCTCCCCACCCCTCTCAAAAGGAGGCACTTAAACGTGGAAAGCTCCCCCACCACATTCCAGGGACATCCCAGGTGCCTTGTGGGCTTAGACAGTGCCCTGCTTTGCAGTGCAGGCAGGACGGTGGTGTGACAGAGCCTTGTGTCTGCAGGGCCTTCCTTCCCTGTGCGCTCTGTTCTTGACTGGCTCATGGAGAGCCAGGGCAATTGATTTCAAACAAAGCACCTCCTCTGAAGGAATTGGGACAGTCTGTTCCAAGGCATCAACCTGGGATGGAGGGACAGTTGTTTCTGAGGACGCTGAGCACAGTTAAGGATATGGGCTGTTGATGCTGTCTCCCAGCAGCCAGTGGGACGCACTGAAATTTGATGTGACTTCCCTTAGCTGTTCCCTCGGGGAGAGGAGGGCCCTGGGGATGAAGGTGCTCCTGTCTGTAAAAGGCGTGGGCCTGCACTGCAATGGCTTTCCCAGGAATGCCTCCTGGGAAGAGGGGCATATCTCACTTGTGTGTGGAGATGTCATCTCTTGGGGGACTCAGAGACTTCTAAAATTAGTTTAGAAATAATAACCCCATAAGGGCAAAGAGGATTTCTTGTGCCCAGATAATCTTAAACTCGGTGCCTGGCTGTCATTCATCATGTACCTGGGCAGCTGTTTGCGTCCTGTCCTCGCTGTCCTGTAGGTCATCAGATACCTGCTTGACTTTCCCCATCGGTTCTACTACATGATCCCTTGCTTTGTTGTTGCCAGCACTTGGTAGTAATTGGGCACTTAGTGAAGCTACACCTGGTTGTAGCCTGCCACTGGGTGGAGGCAGCTTCCTTAACGGGATGTGGCTGCTTCAGGTGTGTTTAGGAAAAGGCCAAGGCTGAGTGAGCTAACTACCTCGGGCAACTTGGTCCCAAATACTGCTGCTGGGACAAAAAGCTAGGTGGGGGCTGGGTGGCTGGCAGCTTACAAGGCTGGTGGCAGCTAACAAGGCTGGTGGCAGCTTGTCTGCAGTTACTTGGGATTACTTCAGGAGCCCTGTTTGGGTGGGGAGAGGGGCTGTCTGTACACAGTTTGGGTATCACTCCCAAACCTCTTGAGGACAGCCATCTTGCAGGCCACTGCTGGGTAGTGGCTTGTGATGGTGTGGCTGGAAGGGCTTCTGTCTGTTGATGCAGGGACTGGCACCCACCATTTCTGCTCTAAATGTGACTTTTCTCTTTGGATACAAGGTTGGTGACTTCGGTGATGCCACAAATTGGCCAACACCTGGAGAAATAGCCCACAAGAGTGTCCAGGTGAGAACACAGAATTGCTCCAGCAAACAAGACTAGGCCCTTGCAGACTTCTTTCTCCGTCTGTGGCACTGGCAGCGCTGGCAGAGCCAGGCCATTTGGGGTTCTGAATGTCAGCATGGAGGCAGCCAGGAATAGTGTACAGGGTGCAGGGGATTTCCTTTTAGGGCTGCCCTGTGTGTTGGGCTCCCTCCTTGGTGCTATTCTGGGAGCCTGAAGCTGGGTCTGAACCCCTGGGCTGTATGAAGCAGATAGGGCAGCTTCCAGGCCTGCTCTTCTCAGAGCTGCACAGTGCAAGAAGGGACCTGAGCAGAAGTCAAGACTTGCACAAGAGAAAATGAAAATGTATAAGGGCCAGTGTGCCCAAGCAGCATGGTGGCCTTCCTTTCCTGCTATGGATGTGGTTGTCATTGAAACCTTTCTGTTTTTGGATGCTTCTTTGCCAGCTCCTAACTGTGTCAGTGCCTGAGAATCACTCACCCTTTTGCCATTGGGGTAGTCCAGTCCCTTGTTAGGACATCCTCATCCAGGATTACCAGGCCTCAGTGATTCTGTGCCTGGGACTTGTGCCTCAGCTTGAGCACTGTCTGTCAGAGGAACAGGATACCTCTAGGAGGCACAGAGCAGAGATACTTCCAGCCTAGCATGTGATTTTCTCCTGTTCATGAGGACTGCCTCCAGCTCTTTGTGTCTCACTTGTTGAATCTTCCCTGCACTGGGTATCTTCAGCAGCCACACAAAGTGCCATCCCTGCGGAAACTGCCTGTCAAGAAAGACATGAAAGAGCAGGAGAAGGGGGATGGGAGTGATGGCAAAGAGAGCCTGAAAACCAAATCAGATGAGTCTGGGGAGGAGAAGAATGGTGATGATGATAACCAGAAGTCAGCCCAGAAGAAGAAAGGTAAGACAGGTTCCTCTGCAGCCCACAGCTGGATGGAAACATCCACTTTCTCTGGGGGCTTTGATGCAGAACATGGCCCAGGTGGGGGCAGCTGTGGCAAAAAGGTGTTTGCACACTTCAAGGGGGCAGAGGGTCATTTTGATGGGAGCAGGGCCCAAGCAGGGGTGTTTGTGCTTGTGGAGCGTGGCAGGAGTTTTCCTCTCACGTGCACTCCCGTGTTGGCACAGAAGGGCCCCGGCTCTGGATTGCATCAGCCGTGGTTGACACATGGGTTCAGTCTGGCCTCAGTCGGCAGAAGGAGGTAGAGGAAGGACAACTGCCACAAAGCAGTAGGGGAGTTTTGCCATGTCCTTCCATGCCTGAGAGCCGTGGTTAGAGCCTCTCTACGTCCAATGATGCCTGGAGGGGCGTTTGAGGACAGACCTGGTCCAGAAAGCCCTGCTGCTTTCTCTCCTCTCTGTGTGGGGGCTGTGGAGAGGGAACCAGTCACTCGCTGAACCGGTATCTCACCCAAACCCTGTCCTTTTACAGGCAACAAACACAAGTGGGTCCCTTTGCAGATAGACATGAAATCAGAGGTGCCTAGGGACAAAACAGCCTCTCGGAACAACCGGCAAAACGAGCAGCACAGGCACCCCTCCAACACCCGCAGCGAACTGAAAGGTGGGAGCCCAGGCTGGGGACCTGCCTGCCCTGGCTGTGGGGCAGAGCAAGCTCTGGGTGGTGGGCATGTGTCCTCCGTTTGAAGGGCACAGTGTGCAGCGGGCTTGCTCCAGAGACGTGCTTTGAGCCATTAACACTGCTCCTGCCTCTCCTTCTCCCTCATGCTTCAGGCTGGCACCCTGACAACAAGCACGAGCGCAGCTGGCAGGACCACGACGAAACCTCCAGCGTGAAGAGCGAGGGAGGAGCTGTGCGAGGGACCTTCCGGGGCCGAGGCCGTGGCCGTGGCAGGGGCCGTGGCAGAGGCAGAGGAGGTGATGATTGTATGTGTGGTCCTTGTGACAGGAGGAAGAGATCAGGGCATTTGCCAAAGTGTGCAGGGCTCTGTACATACGTGAGAGAGACCTGGGCCTCTGAAGCAGGCTGGGGGGGGTGGAGCACTTCAGTGATATGGGGAAATACTGTGCCAGGTCATCCCAGCTTGTCAGTTGAGCTGCTTTTAATAAAATCAAATTATTAATATTTTAATAAAGGCAAATATCTTTTTGCTAATAAGGCCAAGCTCTTCCTCCTGTTTTTGGTCCCTGTTTTCGGTTCCAATGCAGGAATTGAAGCATTCTTATATTCTGCATAGGCTTTGTCGCATTGAGAGCCAAGCAGGAGTCATGGCTTGGATGGGGAAGAGCATCTACTCTAGCATTTGATGAGGACAGTTGGTGCTAGCCCTGAGAAAGCTTCAGTGTAGGGTTTCCTGTGTCACTTAGGCTGCACATTTGCTCCTGGCCTGTCTTGAGCTTGGTGTGTTGAAGCTTCACTGGGATCTCTTCCGCAGCAAAGGCTGAGATCAGGAGGGATATGAATGAATGTTACCCCATTGTGGACTGCTATGAGCGTCCTAGAAGCAGTGCAGAGGGAACAATTTGTGCAGGAGTCCAGCCCCATCTGGCCTGCCTAGCAGATATGGAGGGCTCTGTGCTGACCCTTGCTGCTGTCCCACAGGGCACTTTGACTACCAGTATGGGTACCGGAAATTCGAGGGCTCAGATGGCTCCCGCACCCAGAAGTATGCCAGCAACATCACTTACTACTTTGACAACATCAGCAGCGCCGAGCTCTACAGCGTGGACCAGGAACTGCTCAAAGACTACATCAAGCGGCAGATGTAAGCTCCACCCCTTGTCTGAGCACTGATCGTTGGTGGGAAGTTTGCAGATGCCCTCCCTGGAGACTGCATAGCTAATCCCGTGGGCAGGGTTAGAACTGAGGTGTGTTGACTTACAGCACAGGCTTGCCCTGTGTCTGGGCTCCCCAGACAACAGAAGTGTGTGTGTGTGGATTACTTCCCTGGGGTGCCCAGAGAAAGGTGGCTTTGGGCTGTCCTTCACTGCTGTGTTGTCCTTACAGAGAATACTACTTCAGCGTGGACAACCTGGAGCGAGACTTCTTCCTGCGTCGTAAGATGGACTCGGATGGCTTCCTTCCCATCACCCTGATTGCCAGCTTCCACCGGGTGCAGGCCCTGACCACTGACATCAACCTCATCATTAAGGTGAGGGCAAGGAAAGATGGACTTCCCTTCTTGTTGTGATTCTTGACACTCCTGTCAGGCCTGTTTTCCAAGATGGACTATATGTGAGATGCAGGTGGGGCCTTTCATTTGTCTTTGATAGGATCCCTCCTCCTCTTGGTCCTCTCTGAAGGAAGGTCTGGGGCTGAGCCACTCGATGTGCCAAAGCTGAGACCTATGTTAACAGAGTGTCACTTGATTTCAGGCTCTGAAGGACAGCAAGGTGGTGGAAATTGTGGATGAGAAGATCAGGAGAAAAGAGCAGCCAGAAAAATGGGCTCTGCCTGGCCCTCCTATGGCCGACTACACACAAACTGACTTCTCACAATTCATCAACTGCCCGGAGTTTGTGCCTCGGCAGAGCTTCCAGAAGGAGACAGGTGAGCGCTAGGGGAACGTGGAGAGAAGTGTGGGATGCACGTTGGTACTGCAGCAGGAGCAAGACCCTGCAAGTCAGGAGTGTTCCCCATGGCATGCCTCTGCTGTCTTCTTTCCGCTTGTGGTGGGAGCTGGTATGGGCTCAGGCCTCCAGAGTGCTGCTGCCTCTGCATGTGGAGAAACCTGAATGTGACTGAGGCTGTGGAAGCTGAAAGAGTTCAACATACTTCTCCTCTGCAGAGCAGAGGTCACTTGCAAACCCAACTTTTCCTCAGTGAGGGTGGGGATAAATGGGGCAGCAGGTGTGGAGCTGTCAACATAGTGCTGGGGAAGGATCTGCTTTCCTTCGTGGGCTGTCCCCTGCTCTTGTCACTTCACCTGTAGGGACTGACGGGATCCCAGGGCTGGGCTTCAGTGGCCAAGTGGAAAATCTTTTTTGTGCTCCTGTAAGTTTTGGTAGGAGAAAATCTGTTTCCACTGTCTCTAGACTCTTGTGAAGGTTTCTCTGAGAGCAACAAAGCTTTAGGGCTGTGTGTGTCTGGGAAATCGTCACCTGCAGAGCTCTGGCACCACAGCCTTAACTGGAGATGTTTGGCTTGTTGGTTTTTTCCCCCTCTTCCCTTCCCTCCTCAGCACTTGTGGGCAGTACGCTGGTAAGACTTGGCCACTGGGTGCTAGCTAGACCTTCAGGCTGTTTAATTACACAACCTCCAGGCTTCCTCCCTCCCTCTAAAGCACCTTGTGGCTTTTGTTGCCTTAGAATCTGCTCCTGGCTCCCCGCGTCCTGCCAGCCCAGTTCCCACCAAAACAGAGGAGGTCAGTAACCTGAAGACCATGCCCAAGGGCCTGTCTGCAAGTCTGCCAGACCTGGATTCAGAGACATGGATTGAAGTGAAAAAGAGACCTCGTCCCTCCCCAGCTAGGCCCAAGGTAGGTGCATATGTAGGAGCTGTTGAGTTGGGGGTCTCCCAGCTGATGGGATGGCTTGAATCTTAAGAAGGCAGATTTCAGATCAAATGTGGTCTGTTGGTCATGGGAGTGATGTAGTTTCTCCTGTCCCTATCTGACCCACTTTGGAGCTTCTCCTCCGTGGTGTAAATGAAGTGTTCCCCACAGATGGGCAGCTTCTGGCTGCGGTAGGGAAGCAAGGGGCACAAGTTGGGCCTCCAAGCAGTAAGGTTGTGCCTCTCTTGTTCCTCTACCTGTAGAAATCAGAGGAGTCAAAGACACCGCAACAGCAAAAGCAAAAGGACCAAGATGAACCTGAGGAGCTGGACTTCCTCTTTGACGAGGAGATGGAGCAGATGGACGGCCGCAAGAACACCTTCACGGACTGGTCAGACGAGGATTCGGATTATGAGATCGACGACCGCGATGTCAACAAGATCCTCATCGTCACGCAGACGCCTCCCTACCTGCGCCGGCACCCTGGCGGCGATCGGACTGGCAACCACACGTCCAGGGCTAAAATGAGCTCGGAGCTGGCCAAGGTGATCAACGATGGGCTGTACTACTATGAGCAGGACCTGTGGACGGAGCAGTTTGAGCCAGAGTATTCGCAGATCAAGGTGAGAGCGGCTGATCCAAGGAGGGGAGAGCCTGTGGGGAGCCTTGTATGCAGAAGGATGTCTGCCTCCTTGGTGTGGGGTGGAAGGGGCAGTACAGTTACAGCCCACTCATGGGTACAGCTAAGATGAGATTAGTCCTGTTGCAGTGCTTGGGATTCCGGCTCCCAGCATCATGCTCTGCTGTAATCGGGGTTAAACACAGCTCTAACGTGGTGTGAGGCTGCAGCCAGGTAAATAAAGTGCTAGTAAGGTGTTCTGGAGCATGCAACCTGTTGCTCTGCTGTCTGACAGGGTTTTTTCAGTGACAGTTCTAAGGGTTGAAACTGGGTCTCTGCAGTGTTAATAGTGCCCATGCTCCATGGCATGTTCCCTGGGAGACTGCACATCCTGGGACGGGTTCACAGCTGGCTAGAGTGCACTTGGCCTGTGTTCTTCCCTCTTCTTTGTGCCAGTTTGTGCAGACTGTGGCTTTCTATGGAAAACTCATCTGCTGCTTTGAAACAGTCAGTCACCAGTCCCAGCTTGGTGACTGACTGGCTAGGGACTTGCCTAGACTCCTTTACTGAAGGAATTTGACTGCAAAGCGAGATGGCCTGGTTGAGCTACCAGCTGGTCTCGGTGTTCCCTGTCTGATATCTTGTCACACTGCTGAAGCTACGCTGCCCTCTGGAGTGACAGAAGCTGAGAGTGTGATGAAAGCAGATGACAGTAGAACAGTATGTGCTGGGTCCCTCGATTGGGAGCTTTGTGCCTCACTGCTGGTGTGGCTGTGAGGATGCAGGGAGGAGGCTTTGGGGACATAAAGGTGGTAGAGGCCAGTCATGGGTTATGGAGCTTGCCTTGAGCTTTGTTGTGCCAATCCTGACCTAAGTTGGTAAAAACCTAAAAGAAGCAGGCAGGGGTGAGTGAAGCTACCTTGTAGGACCCTTGAAAGCTTGGGAGGAGCAAAATGGTTCACATCTGGCCTGTGGCAGTGTCTCTTTTTCTGTCTGCTGCATCTCCCCTTCCTACCACTGTGCAGCAGGTTATGCTTCTGGGCACCCAGGCCCCATGGCCTCTCTTGGTACTCAGCTGTTGCACAAGCAGAGCAGTGGTCATGATGAGCTGATGGGATATGAGGGGAAAAAAGAGGGCAACTGGTTGCTTCATCATCTTCCTCTCCCAATGCAGCAAGAGGTGGAGAACTTCAAGAAGGTGAATATGATCAGCAGAGAGCAGTTTGACACCCTGACCCCAGAGCCCCCTGTGGATCCAAACCAGGAAGTTCCTCCTGGTCCCCCCAGGTTCCAGCAAGGTAAGAGACAGAGGACATGAGCGGGTGATCCTGAATTTGTTCCTCTTATGCCTGATGAGAGGCCCTCAGAGGCTGGGTAGTAGCCAAAGAGAAGGAGTTACTTGTAGGCATATAGAGTTGTCTTTCCCAGCTCTCCTCCAGATGGTAGGTTTAGAGGCTTCAGCAGAGGAGGCCAAAAAGCAGAGGCATTGCAGTTGAGTGAAGAAATCTTGGCAGGCTGGGGTAGCTCCCTGGATGTGACTTTGCTCTTGGAGCCTCTCTGTACCTGGAAGGCAGCTGCCTGCTGTGCCTTGTCTGCTTCTGACACTTGGTGCCCTGCCCTTCTCTCAGGGGTGGCATTTGTCACTGCCGTTAGCCACGAGGAATCAGATACCTTGTGTGGGATCACTGGAAGCTCAGTCCTTGGATCTGCTGCTAGGCTTTGGGCTGTCTGGCCAGGCCGGTGACATGTTGAATTTGAAGCTGCCTGAATTTGAAGGGATGGGGTGTGGGTGTCCCTTGGCCGTAAGTGACACTCACACTTGGTGCTCAGCTTAACCTGGGGTGGGGGTTTCTCTCTACAGTACCTACAGACGCTTTGGCTAACAAGTTGTTTGGAGTCCCTGAGCCTTCAACCATTGCCCGGTCTTTGCCTACAACTGTACCAGAGTCACCCAACTACCGTAATGCCAGGACCCCCCGGACCCCTCGCACGCCTCAGCTGAAGGACCCAACACAGACACCTCGTTTCTACCCAGTGGTGAAAGAGGGCAGGACGATAGATGCCAAGGTGGGACCGCGGCTGAGGTGCAGGGTGGGAATGGAGAAGAAAGGGACGTGTCCCTGATGCACCATGTCTTGCAGACTCCACGGAAGAGGAAGACAAGGCACAGTTCCAACCCTCCGATGGAGTGCCACGTGGGCTGGGTGATGGACTCCCGGGAGCACAGGCCCCGGACAGCCTCCATCAGGTACTGCAGACAGGCGTGTAGGGTCGGGCAGAGGCAGGGATGGGAAAGGGAATGAGTGTGGGTTGGAAGGGTGAAGGTACTGTCCGGTCTTGCAGGGGTGGTCTCCTGTTAGGTGGCTTTAGAAAGGACTGAGATGCAACTGGTCTCTCCTGGAAGGAGCTGACAAAACAAGTTGAGACTTGTTTGGAAACACTGAATTCCCTTTCTAGGAGGATACCTTGTGGCTCAGATCCCAAAGTCAGAGCAGATAGTCACAGGGAGCTGGTGGGACTTGCAGACACATGTTGTGGGGTGGAACGTGACTGCACTCTGCTGTCAGCTGGCTGATGCCAAGGAAAGGGGTTGACAGGAGTCTCTCATGCCCAGCTCCAGCCCCTCGGAGGGGACCCCGGCTGTCGGAAGCTACGGCTGCACGCCACAATCCCTGCCCAAGTTCCAGCATCCTTCCCACGAGTTGCTCAAGGAGAACGGCTTCACACAACATGTCTACCACAAGTACCGTCGGCGCTGCCTTAACGGTAGGGACACTGGCACGTGAGGTGTGGGGCAGGGTGCCTGTGCTCTGCTCCTGGGCAAGAGCAGGCTGCAGCTGCAGGATTCACACCAAGATAAGCAGAGTCCCACAGGACAACCTTCCTGGTAGTGATGCCTCCCCACAGTTTGTGGTGAGCGTGAGCTGCGGCTGAGGGTGTCCAGCACTGGGGCTGGGTATAAGTCACAGTACTCCTGCAGATGAACAACCGTGCAAGAGCTGGCTGTGCGGGAGAAGAGCTGCCTTGTAACCATCCCCTCTTCCCAAAACAGAGCGGAAACGCCTGGGCATTGGCCAGTCCCAGGAGATGAACACACTGTTCCGGTTCTGGTCCTTCTTCCTCCGAGATCACTTCAACAAGAAAATGTATGAGGAGTTCAAGCAACTGGCTGTAGAGGATGGGAAGGAGGGATACAGGTAGGAGAGAAGGAGCAGAGTGGCCTTTCCTGGGAGGGAAGTGATGGGGGAAGGGTTTGGCCTTTTGCAGGGTGTAAGCAAAATAAAGGCAGTGTCTTTGCCTTGCTCAGAGGTGGGAGTGAGGTCACCCGGAGCCATCTCCGGCTGCTGATAGGAAGCAGGGCTCTTTGCTCAGAAGCCTCTGCCTGAGTGTTGGGTGTGCTGATGTCTGAGCAGCACGTGGCGTGTGCTGTGTTCCAGGTACGGTCTGGAGTGCCTTTTCAGATACTACAGCTACGGGCTGGAGAAGAAGTTCCGGCCAGATATATTTAAGGACTTCCAAGAAGAGACCATCAAGGATTATGAAGCTGGTAGGTGCCTCATTTGGCCTACTCTGGGATTGGCAGTGGTGTAGTCCAGCTGCATGGTCGTCCCTGGACCACTTCTTGTGACTCTGGGAAAGCCGTACCCTGATGGTACATTAATGTGTGTGGCTGGAATTGGCTGGAGGTCTTCTTGCTCACTTGACAGAGAGGATTGACTGGATGCTCACTGTCCTGAGGGCTGCTGGGAGGTGTCAGGGGTGATGGAGGAGGGCAGTAGGAGGTTGTAGCTGGTTTAAAACACCTCTTTAGAGGCACTGTTTCTTTCAGGATTTCTTGAGGTCTTGCAGTGTGGCTGAGCCTTGTCAACAGCAGGTCAGCTGAGCTGGGGGATATCCCTTGTCAGGAGGGCTGCCCCTTACTTGTGTAGGTTGCTTCCCTCCAGGTTTTCCATCTTGCCTTGGTTGTGCCCACTAGTGAGAAGCAAGGGTCCACGGGGCAGTGGGAAAGCCTGGAGGAAAAGGTTCTGATGTCTGGTTTGGTTTTGTTTCCCTCCAGGACAGCTCTATGGGCTGGAAAAGTTCTGGGCCTTCTTAAAATATTCTAAAGCCAAAAATCTGGACATTAACAGCAAACTGCAAGAATACCTCAGCAAGTTCAAGCGCCTCGAGGACTTCCGAGTGGATGTGAGTAGGCACAATGCCTGCACCATACTAGTGCCCCCGTCAAACACCCCTTGTCCCTGTCTAAGTCCGATGGAAGGGCTTTGGAGGCCGGTCCCGAAGGCCTTCCAAGCAGGGGAGGTTGGCGACGCCTAGTGTCGTGCCATGTCATTGCAGCCGGGCCATGAACGAGCTGCAAATCCGCTTCAGAGCAGCTCTCTGGGGAGCTGGATGAGCCCATCTTCCCTGGTAGCCAAGGCGAGGGGGTGGAAAGCAAGCCTTCATGACTCGAGTGGAGCCAGCACTGCATGGGCCTTCAGCTCCTGGGCTTCTAATCTGTGCCTCTCTTTGGGAAGAAGGTGCCTAAGTAGGTTGTCACCCTAGTGCTTGACTGGAAGTCAGTCTGTCTTTCTGTCAGCAAATCTGGCAGTGGTAGATTTGGAGAGGAGGGCTTGGAGTAAACATTTGTTCTTTGTGGGACAGGAAGAGAAGTTGCAAGTGGAGGTCTGCCAAAGAGCTGTTCATTGATCCAGGGTGGGAGGCATCTGTATTTTGGGGAAGCTGTGTTGATATTGAGGTGCTTCTCTTCCAGCCACCCATGGGGGAGGAAGGTGGACACAAGAGGTACCCAACAACGTCAGGGGGAGATGGCAGGAAGCGCTACCCATCCCAGTCTTCCAGCAAAACGGTCAGCCAGTGCCCATCCAGCCAAGCCCATGCCTCACCCAGCCAGCCTGCACAAGAGGATGCCAAAAACCTGAGCCAGCAATCCCTTGCCCCATCGGCTGCAGAATCGCAGACAATGGGGAAGTAGAGAGGCTGCAGCGTCTGCTTCCTGATGGGGGTTGAGTGTAAAAGGTGCTGCTGAGACACCATTGACATTCTANGAGAAAGGAAGACCTGAGAGAGTGGGACAGGAGGGGAGCTGGAAGGTGGGTGCCCAGGAACGGGCTGCTTGGGAGAAACTTCAGCGCACACGATTTTTTTCTCTTGGGGCTGGAAAGCAAAGATGATCTGCATCTGAAACACCATTTTGCTATTACAACCCTAACCAGAGCCAGGCCCCCTCCCGGCAGGCCCACCCTTTTCTTTCCCTCCCCTCCTGTGCACACACTTCACGTCTTAGTGTCTCTTCAAAACAAAACAATGTTCAGGCTGGGTTGGAAAGGGGAGAATTTTTTATTATTATATATATATATATCAAGTTTTAAATTATTGCTAGAAGTTCGTCTGGATTTACCAAAACAAGTCTGCTCTGTGCAGCCCCAACGACTCCCCTCTGTGTTCCCCCTCGGATCGCAGGGCAGCCTGCTCGGGAAGCTCGGAGGAGCGAGGTCCCCCGCAGGGGGACTGAAGCCGCAGCGCCTCACGGTGCTGCGGAGCCTCTGATCTCCGTGACCTGGCTGACGTCTCTCATCCCGCGGACGGATGGCGGCGGTGCCTCTGCAGCACCGACTGTCACAACGAGCATCGCCATGTTCATCCTCCTGTGCCCTCCTCCCCAGCATCTGCACCTCCAGCCTTCCCAGGGCTCTGGCTCTCCCTCTGCCCGCCTCTCCCTTTCTTCACGGACAATTTGGAAGTCAACCAAAGGACCTTTGCCAAGGACAGGCTTATTCTGACTCCTTCCTGCGAGGACGGCTGGTGGGAGGCCTGCAGGCACCTGGACTTGAGCCTGCATGGACAGTGCACCTGCTGCCCCAGGAATGCCCATCGTGAGCAAAGACAAAACTCAAAAACGACACATCTTCCTTTGCTTTCTTCCTTGGAAGTGTTACTGAAGAGAGAAAAAACAAACAAACAAAAAAAAAGAAACAAAACATTTTAAAAAAACCCCACCCCACACACACAAAAAAAGTTGCCTTATGGTGGAGCTGGACCGGGGAGGCTCTCTGGCTTCCTGCACCCTGGGGTGCGCTGGGCTCTCTGCTCCCCTGGCCCAGAGACTCCTCCTGGCATTGCTGCCGAGCTGATCTTCCCTGCGGCCTTCCCTCTGACCCTGCAGCTCGCTTGGATGCCTCCCCCCATCGTGGAGATCCCCCTGCCAGCCCAGGTTCTCGTGGGGGAAGGTGCTGAGGGCAGTCCAATCAGACTGGTACTGACGAAGTAGCTGAAGCCGCTGTGTCATGTATATACCATTGTAGCATCCTCCCTGCCACAGCCACTGTGTGTGGGGCCTTGCACCCCCAAACCCTCTCTAAGCAGGCTGGGGCAGGAGGTTGATCTGCTTCAGTCTGCCCCCAGCATGGTCAGGGGGGTCACAGCAGCTGGAGGGACTGGTCCTTGCGAGCTGGTGGGAGGAGGGCTGGCATGTTCTTGGTGCCGCTCGATGCTGGAGCCTGACAGGGAGCGATGCAGCCCCAGGCAGCAGCATCTCCTGTAGCTGTCACTGGCTCAGGGCTGTTGGTGGGACTTGAGCTGGGTGTGAGCAGGAGACCTGCCTGGCAAAGGAGGGCTCTCACCTGGCTTTCTTTGTGCATCGAGCCTTTGTGGGTGGCTGCATAGAGTGTCGTGCGCAGGGCCATGTCCCTGTGAATCTCCAAGAGCTGGGATAACACCGTGCTGCTGCTTGCTCAGCACCAGGTGGGCTTTGGCAGACCAGCCTTCTCTTGGCTTGTGATGTGCCTTCCCTTGGAGAGGGCATGTGTCAGAGGAGCAAGATCTGTTTCTGGGGCCCAGAAGTAGGGGAAAAGACGTGCTCTCACAAAGCACATAAGGAAAGAAGCTCAGCCAGAGCCACTTGCCTTGGTGCCACTGTGCTTCATCTCTGGGGTTGAGATACCAGCTCTGCAGCTGGCGTGGTTGTGGCTGTGGCACCCCAGCCTCCTGACCTGCAAAGGCTGCTCCTGTCTGCAGTGCAGAGCTACTTAGAGATGCAGTTGTGTGACATCACAAGCTGGTAACAAGCAGCATTTTCCCAACATAGGGTACAGTGCTGTGTCTCAGCTGGGAGGAAAAGCCATCTCTCCAGAGCTGTCTCTGTATGGCTGCAGAGCTGGCAGCTGAGAGCAGCCAGGAGCTGAGTGCTGAGATCAAGAAGGCAAGCTTGGGCACGTTGTTGTTTGGTAGTGGCTGCAGGTGCTCTCAGGCCCTGGCTGAAGTTACTTTCCCAAACTGACACTGTGTTGGAGGTGCTGCTTTAGTAGACTGGGGGCTGGACTGGTCCGTGTGGAGCAGCTTCATGAACTGCTGCTAGAATGAAAAGCACAGCTGGGTTGGAGTGAAGCTGGGTAGCTGCTGCTTTGCTGTTTCCTCATGGTGTGATCCTACCCTGGTCTAGGCAGCTCTGCCACATCACCCTGCAGCTTGGTACCACCCACAGGTACCGCATTCCGGCATGCCAACCTGTCTTGAGTCGTGGCTTGCTCTGTTGTAGCAGCAGCGTTCTGGGGCTGTGGGTTGCAAGCTAGGCCAGACAGGCAAGTGACGTTAGTACAGCGCAGTGGCTGTGACTGTTATCTCTGGATTTCCCCTCCTGAGCTGGAGTCAGATCTCTGAGGTTATGGATGCAGCTGAGTTTGCCCCTGGTTTGGGCAGCCTGGGAGGATAGAGATGGGGTTGATCAAGGACGTTGGAGATGCCTTGCTGGTTGTTTGCAAGTGGAAGCGGGTCAGGATGTGCCATGGGTGGTCCTTGCTGCTGTGTCCCTGTGCTCCTCTGTTGGTGCATGTTCTCTTCTGAAGACAACTGCGTTTTAGCTACAAACAAAGTAGGAAATGAGGAGGAACTGACTCCTGCCGCAGAGCTGTTGCTTGTGGAGCAGACTGTGGAACTGTTTGGCTGGTCAAAGAGGTATAAAGTTTCCCAGAGAGTTTCCCAAAATCTGAATTAATTTAAAATGATTTTCTAGATTTCTAAGGCTGAGACTCCAGGCTCGGCATGGAAGAGTTTTCTGAGCCCCCCTGCTGCTGAGTCAGTGTCTTGTCCCATCAAGTCAGTGGCCAAGGCTCCTGTGTGAAACCTCCCGTTCCCCGGAGGAAGGAGGGTCAGAAGGAACACTCTCAGTGGTCCTGCTGCCCTTGTGGACTCTGTGCCTTGTTTTACTGTTTCAGTGACAGCGTAGCCAGGGAGAAAAGGAAAGATGGGTGTGACAGCCTGAGGCAGCTGTTGCTTGCTCTGCCTGTCTTCCTCTGGGCTGAGGGGACATGGGGTGGCTTGCTTCTGCTCTCTGCTGGAACGTGATGTCGCGGTGTGGGTGGTGGCAGAGGGCAAGGAGCTCCACCGTGCTCTGGTTGTAGGGCAACATCCTGCACCCCTGTGCTTGCATGGTGGCCATGGTGAAGCCAGGGCTGCAGAGCACATGGTCCATGCCAAGCTGAGGAGTTGGCCGCGGTGAGGCTTTCCCTTGGCCTGTGGTTTGCACGGGATCATGTTACAGAGGCTTCTGGCCTCTTGCTGTGTAGTTGCATACAGAAAGTGTCACACATGGCTGGCACCACCATGGGACAAAGGGACAGCTGTCCAGAGAAGGGCTTTGCTGATGAGGAAGCTCTTGCCCTCCTGCCAAGTAGGGAGTTTGCCCTTGCTTTTAGCTTGTATGCTTCCCCATGATCATGTTTTTTTCTTTTCTAACTTTGGTGGTCTGAGCATTCTGGTACAGGTACTGCTGCCAGTGCTGCTCCGTCCTGCAGCTTGCAGGGTCTGGCTGCCAGCCACCGGCATGGCCAGAGGGAACCTCAGCTGCTTTTGTAAGGGCTCTCCCAGCAGAGCAGAGTGAGCATTCCCTGTGTCACCCTTCTCAGGAGATCCCAGAGCACTACAGCTCCCCAGCTGTGCCTGCCTGTATTTGGGATGCAGGAGCTCTGGCATGGAGTCGGAAGTGGAAGTTGTGTTTCAGAGGAGGCTTCCTTGCTTTGCCATGCTCGTTTTTTTTTTTTGAGGGGGGAAGTTTAAGTAGTAATAATCCTGCTGCTCCATTCGCCTGTCTGTCCCTCTTCCTGCTGCCCCCCTCTCACCCGCCGTGGCAGCTTGTCACTGTAGCCCTTGGAGTCCCTCGAGTCTTGGCTTGTCCTGCTCGAGCCTGGTCACTGTACTGTAACAGAACTGCGTTAACCTCAGCGTCCTGCCACGTGTCCGCACGCGTTCCGCATGGCAGTGCAGAGGGGGCCTTCTAGCTGGTAATGCCTTTCCAGTTACTTTATTGAAAGGAATAAAAAAAGGAAAAAAAGGTTTTTAAAAAAAGAAAAAAAAAAAGAAGTGTAAATGTAGCAAAGCTGTGTTTGCAATGCTTACTTTCTCCTGTCTCCTCTGAGACTGGTTATGTCACTTTGTCACTGTTCGGAATGGATGCTAGGTTCTTTTTAAGAGAGGGTTGCTACACTTGCTGTTAAATGCCTGATGACTCTTGTTCCTGGGTTTTTCTAAAGTCTCCAGAACAGGTAACAGGTGAATTTTCCTTTTTTTCTGTTGTTTTTAAAAGAAAATGTTCATCTCGGTGGCTGGAGGGCAGCGTCTCAATGAGTAGTTTACAGTTTCACTTTCTGCAGACACTTGAACATAGGACCGATGTATCTGTGACAAGCACATCCCTCAACGGCAGGCTCCAGAGGAGCAGGGAATGCCCTGGGCACTGGCTAGACCTCTGCAGCATGTGGAGTGTGCTCGGGCCACCCCGCCCCGGGTCTCCGCACTGGTCCCCTGCGTCTTGCTCTCCAGGTGTCAGTCCTGCACAGGGGCTGGCTCGTGCCAGTGGTGCCCTTCACAAGAGGGGGTTCTTCACACCACTTGGTCCCTCGAGCCTCCCCAGTGCAGCTCTGCTCCCTCTCCTCCCAGTCTGTCCCAGTCCCATTGGGGTCAGAAACTTGGATTTGTGGCTCAAACCCATGCTGAGCTGTGCCCTGGCGAGGGTGGCCCTCTGCTCACTTGCCTGGAGCAAAAAGGGTGTTGGTTCGATGTGCTGGCCCTTCTCAAACCCTCTGTGTCCCAACCTCAGCCTTCTGTTTCCCAAAACTAGAAAGTGTGTGCAACCTTCTTCAGCTGCGTTTATCGTAGAGACAGACTTAAAATGACTCATCACAGACCATGTGTCACTTGGGAGGAAAATCTTGTTAATAAGGCCCGCTGTACATGATCCATCTTCTGTCAATAGGACATAATCTTTGACCCATGTGCTAGGATCATCATCACATATAAAAAGGAAAAGAGAAAAATGTAAAATACTTGAATGAGAGCTTGTATTATAACATTAATATTATTCAGAGTATCTGCTTTCTAGGCTGATGTGATTCTCATTATTCTAGTAATGCTTTAGTCCTTTGTAATTTGTGGTAATTATGCTTTTTCCTTTTTAATACAAAAAAAAATGTATAAAAATAAAAACTTCAAAAGACAGTGCAGCCTGGGGATTGTGTTTGCTGGCCTGCCCTGGATGGATGAGCACACTGGGTTCGCCCCTGGGTGCAGGAAGAGTTGAATTCCATGGGTAAGCGCTGGGCTTGACAGCAGGTGAGTGCAGCGTGGGTCAGCCCTCTGTGTACCCTCCCTGGGACCACAGAATGATTTAGGTTGGAAAGGATTTTAGAGATCATCCAGTTCCAACCTCCCACCATAGGCAGACACACCTCCCACTAGAACAGGTCGCTCCAGGCCTCAAGCAGCCTGGTCCTTAACATCTCCAGGGAGGCTGAGGAGCACAGAATCACCAAATGTGATCAAAGATCACATTTGGTGATTCTGTGCTCCTCAGCCTCCCTGGGCAACCTGTGCCAGTGTCTCACCACCCTCCCTGTAAAGAATCCTTTCCTAACATCTAGTTTGAATCTCCCCTCTGCCAGTTTGAACTCATGGAGGGCTTGCTTAGGGTATGTGTGTGGCAGTGGTGAGAGGCAGGTGTCTTCTTTTTGTTCCAGGACCCCTAGGGAGGATTGAGACTTAGATCATGGAGAGGATCTGCAGCACACTTCAAGATGGGCTGTGTAAGTGTTTATGGGTACTTCTTGTTGGGTGCTTTCATATTGGATTTCACTGATCTCCACACAGCTCAGGACAGCAGAGACTCTCCTTGGCAAGTCTCTTCACACAGAATTAGTTTTGGTTTGTGCCTTCCTTTGCTGTGTGGGGAGCTTCTGCCATCAGCTCCCAGATCAGCTTTCCTGTCCCATAAGAGGGAAACTGGCTTAGGATTCCAGATATTAGTTTGTGGAGGTGGGGATGTGGCAGCCTTTAATCCAGATCTGCACTGATCTCTCGCATGAAGAACTGCTTGGGGGAAGTCAGGCCTCTGCGTGTGCAGGGGAGAGGGCTTCTAAAGCTGCTTTTCATGGAGTTGCCTCCCATATCCCAGGTGTTCTGAGTCTCAGAAAAACAAAGGATTTCATCTCATCACATGCAGTTGGAGTGATCTTGCTGCTCTTTCTGTGGAATGCTGCTGAAGCGTTAATACTGAGAACTTCCTGGGAACTGCCCAAAGCCATGCAGCCCAAAACACATCCAGTCTGCAACCAGGGAACAGTGCAGGTAATTATGGATAGAAACCCTCTAGACTTTGCTTAAAAATACCTTTCTAGATCAGGAGAGAGTTGTGCCCTAGGAAATCAGAGGCAGCAGAAGTGCAGTCATTTCAAGCAGCATGTTTTAAGTTCAGCTTCAGCTTTCATTAGGTGTGAACAACAACAACTCGTTCCCAATTCAATACTATTTGGCATCAATCACTGTCTCTTGCTCTGCAAGAACTGCAGGCTGCTGGCCTCACTCTGCCTTCTCAGATGCATCAGGGATGCTTTCTGAGAGTGGTGTGAAGCCAAGGAGGACCTTGTGTCTCTTGTAGGCTTTGGTTTGTCTGAACACTGCATCTGTTCCATGCAGATAATCCAGCACTCCCAGGACTCCATAGCACTGGTTGAACCTGGAAACCAAACAAAATAATCACCACTGGAAGTGACTGGGGTTACTTGGACCTTGCCATTTCCATGTGCTTGCAGAGCCCTGCTAAGCCATCCATGTGATTTCTGCCCCTGCACCTATCTCCCTTGCAGCTATAGCAAAGCTTGGGTGAAACTTCCTCAGCAGCTCCCCTTTCTGGTGCTGTCCTTACCCAGAAAGTTTCCAGCTCAGTTGGTGGAGAGGGTAGATGTCAGTGAGGTGTCTGTGTGGCCAGTGAACTGCAGTCCTCTCAAATCCCAGTCACTATAAGTGCTTTAAGAACTGACAGTTTCTGGCCTGCTATCAGGTGAGCCAGATGGATAGGCTGCTCCTGCTTGTCCCTTACTCCTGCAAACCCACTTGCCCCTCAGAAAGGAACTGTGCCCATCAGTGGTGCCAGGGAGCAGGCAGAAGGAGAATGGAGAGCTGAGCAGTGCCCGGACATACTTGAGGTGGTGGAAGTCATGGAACTCCGGAGAGGGCAGGAAAGGCAGGTGGTAGCCACAGTGTGAAATGCTTGTTGTTATCAGAGCAAGGGAGAACCAGGCAGCAATGGAGACAATGTGGGACCCCAGGATCATTGGGCCAGTCACGACAGGCAGTGTGTTGGAGATCTGGAAATGAGAAACACACTTCTCTTATTAATTGGTTCACAACAACAACCAAGCTCCTCTAGGAGCTGAATTGTTTCGTGTCAGTTTTGTGCAACAGCATAAAGGGTAGATCCCTCTGCAAAT